>JAJOZX010000884.1:832500-1067500 GCA_023014485.1 Bathynomus jamesi | reverse complement strand
GAATTACAAATTATTAAATTAATAAATTCAGGTGTTCCATTTATTTAACACCTGTATATCTACATTAATTAATTTTAATGAATGTAATTCGATGCATAAATAATATGGGATCACTGCTAAAGAATGTTTATAATTAAAGATGATAATAATAAATGTTACAGTGCACACTCATTCACTGCAATTCAAAAGTTTGCACATTACAAATAGATAAAATTATTATGACAGACAGAAGTGTAAAAAATATATAAAAACATGAAAAAATAAAAAGTCCAAACTTACAGTACCCCATAAAATTAAGTTAATTGGTTGGTAGATACAAAGGTTTTAAAGTTAAATATATTAAATAAGGACACTATATCTAAACTTATCTTCTAAGAAGTACAAAGCATGAAACGTTTGCAAAGGAGGAAACTGAGTACATTTTACTTTATTAGGATTGCATTCCAGTATTTGACAATATATCTAAACTTATCTTCTAAGAAGTACAAAGCATGAAACGTTTGCAAAGGAGGAAACTGAGTACATTTTACTTTATTAGGATTACATTCCAGTATTAGACAACCTGACGTACAAAGAAGAAGAAGACTGATTTGTCTAGTTCAGTGGTAAATTAAGTGTATTTACACGTCTCGTATTGTAATCATTGTTCCATAAGATAGTTTGAAGAACATCAGCAACGTCCTATTATTACAGGCATTATGTACCATGACCTCGAACAAATTGCAACAAAAGCTCTCTCACTGCGAGGGGAAAGTCTTGAAATCAGGATTTTTTTATTTTTTGGATTGTGGGAAAGCATATGAAGGCATCTGCTTAATCTAGATTCACTGCGCTTTTATTGCACTAATATAATTGTACTTCTGACAGTCTCAGTTAGCCAATTTATGCCTCTGAACCATGCATGGACGTTTACTAATTCCATATTTCTCTTTTCAGAAATGGAAGTATCCGAACAGTGTGCCATATGTAAGCAGCCCATAGGTGGGAGAACATCACCGGCAGCAACTCTCGGTGAAAAAGGGAGCTCAAGCATCAACCAGTCAAGTGAAACAAGGAAAGACAGTATTCACACTGTACCTGGGAAAAAAGTACACAAGACTATTAATAGCCTTGGCTATTAAACAACAGAACACGGAACCTAGCACAAGCAAGGAAAGGCACGTACTTAGGTCTTTTGAAGAAGGCTTTCACGTCAAGACTGACTGCCTCTTTTGTGGCCAACCAGCCAAGTTAACTTGGAAAAAAGAGAAAGAAATGTGATGTTCTTCAAGTCAGGACCACTGAATTCAAAGACACAGTCCTGGCAACATGCTGTGAACAAGCCAATGGTTGGGCAGATACTGTACAAGCACGAATTCTGCACGTCCATGAGCTCCATGCTGCAGATGCAGTTTACCACCAGGCATGTAGTGTCAATTTCCGAACAAAGAAGCAGATGCCAGTAGGTCAACAGAAGAACCCAGAGCTTTCGAAGAGGGCAAAACTGGGCCGACTACAAGATGACGAGAGAACAGAAGAAGTCCTGGAGGTTGCAACTTTTCTTGAAGAAAACGATGACGAGCAGATCACTAGCAATGATCTTAGTGACCTCATGGAACAGAAACTGGTTGACTCTGAATGTGAGGCATATAGCTACCCCTACATGAAGCCGAAACTGCGAGAACACTTTGGTGATAGGATCATCCAAACTGAGATCAATGGCAAGCCAAACGTGGTCATCTTCGGGACAACGGCCAGGGCTGTGCTTCAGGGCTACTACAGCCAGCAGAGGGAAGATCCTGACCTAGAGAAGATTAGGCTTGTACAGGTCGCTGCAAAATTCATCAAAGAAGATGTCAAGGCAGTGCAAACATCCAACGAAGTGTACCCTTCTTGTGATGAGCTGGAATCTGAAGAGGCTTGCATTCAGTTCCTACCCGAAACTCTGAAGGTACTACTAGAAGGACTATTTGCTGGTAAAAATGTTGGTGTCAAAGTCGCTTCAATTAGACAAGCAATGATGCAAGCTACCAGACCACGGGTCCTGTTGGCACCACTGCAACTTGGGTTAGGTGTGCAACTGTATCATCACTTCTCATCACGCTTCCTCATCGACTTACTTCATCACCATGGGTTCTGCTGCTCCTACCAAGAAGTACACCAATTCGAGGGAAATGCTGCAGCACAAACGGTTCTGTGAGAAGGTGGCTTCCAGCACGCCTCACGTTCAGCCACAAAGCTTACCACCTACACCAGCAGCAGCAAAGTACCACAGCCTCCGTGTGTACTTTCAGGTTCAAGAGTTGAAGGGATCTGTGGATGGACTCCTTCCAAAAGAGTGTGGGTGGCGGGAGAGCGACGAGGGGCTTGTCCCTCTCCAGAGAGACCTAGCTCCTGCTTCTGAGGAGCTGCTGCGGGTCACCAGGTGTAACTGCCAGACCGACTGCAGCAGCCTGAGGTGCACATGCAAGAAGCACGATGTTGAGTGTACTCCTGCTTGTGGAAACTGCAGAGGATCTGGTTGTACAAACACAACACAGCTGGCATGTGGTGAAGATGAAGATGATGACATTGTTGGCTTCTGAATGCATCTTATACATTGATACAGGCTACCCATGGTGGGGAGATGCTAGCAATATGGCAACTACTCATCTTTTATGCAGATCTATGCTTCTCTTGCATAATATAACATGTACATGTTTACTGTCAAGTTCTCCGCAGACTCTTTGTTGTATTCTGAAGGCTGTCGTTATTGTGAAGGTTCTTAGTATTATGCTTGCAATTTGGTATTATGTTTTACCATTACTAGCCCTGCCAGTTGATGTTCCTCAATATTTGTATTTTCATTTTTTAATTAGTTTGTGCATTGGTAATCTGCAGTAATTGCAAATGGTCTTCAATATTTCATTTCATCATTTACAACATAATTATGTAAGGATCATACCTAACTTGTTGACTTTTGTTACTATGTGTCAAGAATAGTATGTACTCAGTATGTATCTCAGCATTTCTTTTTATTTTATTATTTTAGTATTAAATTTTTTGGCTATCTACTGGGACTGCCTCTTAGTCCTTCAAACCCTAACTGCTTGCCAACAGTTTCAATAAAAACCAGTATCTAACAGTCCACTGAAACCTTCAGATAGGCTTTAACATGTTTAAAGAAGGCTGAAATGCGGAAAAAATTAAATTTTTGGGTGGGACCATATTCCAGTGATTTTTACAGGTTTCCCCTTCGAGGATCCCTTAAGACTTTGTATATGTGATAGAGGACATATTCAGGAATATAAAACCGCAGAGATACTTTTTGTTGTAATATGTTCAAGGTTGACCAAATATTTTTCATAAAATGCCTGTACTATATTGCATATTAAAATGAGTAGTATGGGCGCAAAAGGAGAGAGTGCAATGCAATTGCAAATGTCGATCAATATTGCATAAGGTTATGCAACAAGGGGGGGGAATGTTGCAAAATGTTATGAAACAAAGGGGGAGGGGGAGTGTTGTAAGAGCAACAAGGGTTATGCAACTTGGAGGCGGAGTTATCCCCCAAGAGAAAGAGAGAGGAGAAGGAGAGAGAGGAAGAGAGGTGTTCGCTTGACAGGAGCTAAGCTCATATTAAGACTTCAGCCGAGCGGCCGTTGTCTTATAGGTCCCTAATCAGCCAGTCGACTTAATCAGCCAGTGCCTCCAGGCACTATCAGCCAGTTGGCACAGTGTATACCTCGTTTTGACACGTTCACACCCGTCTATACACCCATAAAATATTACGCACACACGATTATATGGGCAGGGTTCGAGACCCGGTGGCGGCGTGTCCTTCCACGGTTGGTAGATAAATGGGTAGCCAGGGTTCCCTAGCAGGGATCGCTCTCCCTCTCGCTCTCTCTCCCCCTCTCGCTCTCTCTCTCGCTCTCCCTTTCTCTCTCCCTCTAGCTCTCTCTCTCCCTCTCTCCCTCTCGCTCTTTCTCTCTCTCCCTCTCGCCCTCTCTCGCTCTCTCTCTCTCCCTCTCTCCTTCTCTCTCTCTCTCTCTCTCTCTCTCTCTCTCTCTCTCCTCTCTCTCTCTCTCGCTCTCTCTACCTCTCTCTCTCGCTATATATATATATATATATATATATATATATATATATATATATGTGTACACAATTATGCTAAACACCGTTCTGAAAATTGTGTTTGGAGCAGTTTATGACAGCGAAATAAACTTTGGTGTTTAATGACCCGCTACATCACACATCTCTGTTATTTTTTAAAATTTATTTATTGTATCGAAAGCAAAGGTGATCCTATATATGTACAAATCTCTCTCTCTCTCTCTCTCTCTCTCTCTCTCTCTCCTCTCTCTAAGTTGGAGTGTAAAACTTGAGGGAAATGGAGAGAAGGTAGGACAGTATAATCAAATTCCCTCCTGAACATTTCCTAATTAAACGAAGTAAACAGCTGAACAATAGAAGATCATAAATATTTATGGAATATATATATATTAAACATCGTTCTGAAAATTGCGTTTCGTGGCGACAGTTTGGCGGAAGCAATAGATAATATCGATTTTAAAATTCCAATAAATAAACTTTTCGCAGGGGTTTATTTCGAGATCATAAACTTTGGGGTTAATGACCCGCAATCCGGAATACTCTGCCATTTTTTTAAAATTTATTTATTGTATTGTATAAGAATTCCGGGATACAATAAACTTTACAGATGGGAGGAACTGTCTCGAAGGGCTGAAGAACTTCGCGCACTGATGGGTTTTCTTCTTCCAGCTTTATACAGGGTGTCCCAGAATTAACTATCTATTTCAATGAAATCGGACAAATTTTTTAAAAACACACTTTTATTTATGTTTATCATGTTTAATGTGTTAAAAATGTATAAATTTGTAAATTTTTTTCATAATTTTATTTTCGTAATTTTTTCATTATCTGGTCCAATGAAAGACCGTCTGAAGTCATAGAATGGCAAAGAGACTCCAAAAGTTAACGTTTGGCTTGGAATGACCAAATCCAAAATTTATGGCCCATTCTTCTTTGCGGAAGCAACTGTAACAGGTACCGTCTACCTTGATATGCTTCAGCAGTTTCTCGAACCACAGCTTCTTGATGATGGCATTCTTGATAATGTTGTGTTTCAACAAGATGCAGCACCATAAATTTTGGATTTGGTCATTCCAAGCCACACGTTAACTTTTGGAGAGTCTCTTTGCCATTCTATGACTTCAGACGGTCTTTCATTGGACCAGATAATAAAAAATTATGAAAATAAAATTATGAAAAAAATTTAGAAATTTATACATTTTTAACACATATTAAACATGATAAACATAAATAAAAGTGTGTTTTTAAAAATTTGTCCGATTTCATTGAAATAGATAGTTAATTCTGGGACACCCTGTACTTTAGAGACAATAAATTTTTCCCGATCCTATTTTAGATAGGGCACCATAAACCGATTCACAAACCATCCACGTCAAGTTCCTCGCTCTCTCCCTCTCGCTCTCTCTTTCCCTCTCTCTCTCTCTCGGGGCCGAATACAAAATAAAAACAACGCGTTTCTCTCTCTCTACGAATGGGAATATCTGACACGCCCCAGATTTCACGGGGCAGCCAATCACAGCCCTGTGGGCGGAACCCAGAATCTATGTTTGGCCACTATGCAGGCCTACGTGTCAAGCTCCGCCGCCCAAAATTTACCGATAGCCAATAGGAAGATCGCGTTTCGTGTGTTGTGGTTTGATCACGATCCCATTTATAAAAGGCGGCACTTTCATCTCAGAGCCTCATTTCAGTGATTTTTCTTGCTTAGTGCTTTTGAAATATACACCATGAGCCAGTTATACAGCTCCCCGAATTGTTTGAAGATGGCGATTTCTATGCTGAGGCAACGCGTCTAATTTTTAACGCGGTGGACCAGAATGAACTTCTATCCACGCAGACTGTTACAGAAATTTGCGAAACATTGCAAGATCCAACGGACAACTCATTTGAAATGTAAGTGATTAATTTGTGATTATACATACTGCGGTTCATTCAATGTTTTTAATTATTGTGTTTCTTCGTGGTTATCTATATACGGTATATATATATATATATATATATATATATATTATATATATATATATATATATATATATGGTGACGTTATGCGGTTCATTCGGTGTTAACTTATAAAAGGCCATAATAAATGCGTTTTGAAAATAGTTTGTGCTTTATTCTCGGTCTATATATAACGTTTCAATCAGTGTTAACTTATAAAAGGCCACAATAAATGTGTTTTGAAAAATATTTTTAATTATTGTCTCATTCTGTTTCCTTCGCGGTTATTTCGGCATAATATATATATATATATATATATATATATATATATATATATATATATATATATGTGGTGTTTTATTTGCACATTTCTTGATAATTTAAAAATTTAAAGACAGCTCCCCAGTAGGATTTTAGAAATATTAAAAACTCACAATAGAAATATTAAAAACTATTAAGAATTGTCTGCGAGTTCGAGACCCGTTGCAGGCAGACGGAGCATAGCACACCCAGCTAATCTTACTTTTGAGCTGTAAATTAACGTACTCGCTTTTAATTATTCTCTGAGATATCTTAGCACACACAGCTAATCTTCCGTTTGAGCTGTAAATTAGTGCACTTCTTTCGCCCATTCTCTGTTTCCTTCGTAGTTATTTCGGAATATATATATATATATATATATATATATATATATATATATATATATATATATATATTGTTTTATTTGCACATTTCTTGATAATTTAAAAATTTACAGAAAGTTGTACAGGTAGGATTGTAGAAATATTAAAAACTTACAATAGAAATATTAAAAACTATTAATTGTCTGCGGGTTCGAGACCCGTTGCAGGCAGGCGGAGCATAGCACATCCAGCTAATCTTACTTTTGAGCAGTAAATTAGCGTACTCGCTTTTAATTATTCTCTGAGATGTCTTAGCACACACAGCTAATCTTCCTTTTGAGCCGTAAATTAGTGCACTTGTTTTGCCCATTCTGTTTCCTTCGTGGTTATTTCGTCATATATATATATATATATATATATATATATATATATATATATATATATGGTGGAGCTTTAATAATACATTTCTCGATAATTTAAAGACAGCTCCCCAGTAGGATTTTAGAAATATTAAAAACTTTTAAGAATTGCCTGCGGGCCCGGGATCGAGACCCGGTGTCGGCAGACGATATCTTAGCACTCTAACTTTTGAAAACTGTCAGGATATCTGCTTTTTTATTATAATTTTTAAAATTCGTGGCATTTTCTCTTATTGTAGCTCTTTAATTAAACTTTATTTTTATTAACTTTATAGGACCGATGCGGAACTTGATCGTGTTATGGCTACTTTTCGTTTTGATGAAAGGGGAATAAGTGATATGGATGCTTTACCCCACAACCGAACCAGCGATCTGAACACAGAGGTCGAGGTATTGGCTCACATCCAATCCAACGAATGTCAGGTCATCGAGGAACTAGTGTAAGTATTTTTGGGGGGTTAAGAACAAAACACATTGTATTTTCATTTAATTTATTAAATGGTAGAAAACATGTACAAAGCGGAACCAGTGCCCATTAAATAAGTCTTAATGGCTACAAATAGGCCTTTACACAATATAGATATACACCATTACACAATACAGCGGGTGCTAACATATGGGAACCTTTTTTTTTATCTGTCTGCATACCGTTTTATCGTTCATTTCAGTGTCGCACAAATCGGATAATTTTAAAAAATTTATAAAACCCGTGCGTACATGCTGCACGTGTTGCTATAATATCCTTGAAAGCGATACGGATTCCATACAATCTCAGGTACATGTATCTGTTCGATAAACTGTACAACCACAGAATCGTTCCAGGGCTGAGTGCCGAGTGAGTCAAAATAGTACATTATTTCCCTATTTTTAAAATAGATTGCAAACCAATGAATCCCCTCACCCCCACAATGTCGGTGTTAACGATAACCCCGTACCAGCTTCTCGTAGTTGCCAATTTCAATATTTCATTCTTCGCAAACACACCGATAAATTTGGAGCGTGTGATTCGGTCACTTTTCATTACTCCCTGGAGTGTATTCGCGTCCATTTTAAAAGTCTGTAACCACGTTCCTGAAACGATCAACTTCTATTAGTGCTTGTGATTCGAGGTACACGAGTACACTAATAGGAACATCTATAGGCTTGGCAAATTCCAACCTGACTGAGATATTCCCACTTTGTTCTGGACTTAAGTGCGTATTTACGCTAACAGACAAGTGAGGCGTAACATCAAATGAATAAATGTTAAATTCTTCGGCAAATTCTTTCTGCGTTACGCCGAACCCGAGCTCATCACAGGCACCTGTATTATGAGCCAGACTACTATAAGCTCTCGCGCAGAGCGGGAACACAGCGTCTGATGAGTAGTCCGTAATCGTAGTCCCTCCCAACGCTATGCCATTTACGTATAGTTATATTTTTAAGGCCGAAATTCTCGAATTTAAAGGCACTCTTTTTATATTTTCCATTCGTCGAGGCGTGGTCCTGCATTCCAATTAATATCCTTTTAGGTAGGACTCCAAGGGCCACGTTTTCTAGTTGCTTCGAGGCCAACCCGGCGGGCACCGTGTATAGTTTGATCTGTACCCTGTTAATTGGGTATTTTACTGTGGCGTGTATTAAGTCTTTCTCAATTTCTATTTGTTTTGGCGAACTTAATTTCACTCGGCGTATACGCAAATACGCCTCCATGATGTGAATCACAACGGGTTTCGCGCCCTCTTCTTGATCAGACCCCAGATTTATGCAGATCTCAGGACTCGTGCGTTGAGCTTTAGCTTCAATCATGCCGTTCATAAGCAGTTTCTCCTGGAATGTGAAATCTGTATGAAGACGTCCAAAACATCGTATATCTTTTTTTTAGAATTTTTAAATTTATCCTTTATACCATTTTCATCTTTAGTCTGATAAACCCTCGGCGTTAAAAAGGTGTCCTTCGCTTCTTTTGAAAAGTTGAGGACATTTTCCAGATAGGCTCGTAGGTGATAATACCCCGTTCCTGCCGAGATGTTAACCTGATTTAAATACACCTCACACTGGCTGAATATGGTGTAAAAAGTTGGTTTCAGGGTACGCTGAGTAACTATCATCGCAGTCCGTTCCATCAAATGGGCTATACGCAGTTTAGCGTACATGTGCATGCAGCTCGGGTCAAAAAGTAAGGGCCTGAGCTGGGTATCACGAATTCTATAGGGGCACTCGGCGAACTAATTGTGTTTAATGGGTTAATTGTAATAAAGTCGCTATGCTCAATAGAGACCTGAGTGGGGGCATATCAAAGAGGGACAGTTCCGATTTACAGCATTGTGAACTACACGGATGGATGAAACGCGCCATGACGAGTCAGAAATAGTGCCACCTCTCTCGACAACTAGTAATCAGCCTATGATTCGTGAGAGTAGTGTCCTCAGCTTATATCAGTTAAAAAAATGATCAGCCATAGGTTTCATACGCTTAGAGCACTTCTTTTTTATTTCCTTTTACGTTTAGCGCCACGTGATGGTAACCCCTTCTTCCTGGCAGATCTCTTCTTTCCGCCACCACGCATTTTTCTCTTTGCATCTTTGATGATTTCGTCCCGTGTACGTTTTAAATGTTTTTTTAGAGCTTCTTTAGGCTTAGTTCCACCCATTATGTCTTCTGCCGCGTTAAAACCTGTTTGTAACGCCTTCCTCCCTAGGTATCTGGCACCCCTCTTCAACAGTGGGACAGCGGTGCGTAGTATGGATGAAAAAATGGATCCAAGTCCCACTCCCACGCTGGTATCTCACCCTCGATAGACTGTGAATGGCCTTCGGGTCATTATAAACGACGAAAGTGTAGTTTCACTGTTAAGCTCCCATCACCGAATGGGAAATTTTTTCCCTCAATCGTTCTTATATATATCGATGTTGGTTAATAGATTAGTCGCAACATTCACATAATGGGGCTTGTCATATGTAATGCTCAAACTTTTCCCTCTATGGTTGGGGATGTGTGCAATGCGCAGCAGGCGCGCCTGGGTGTCCCCAACAAATTGGTGCTCTACGATATTGCTGTAAATATAGCACATGTCTGGGGTGGAGAGCTTTCACCCAATTTCTCCATCTTCAATTGATACATACATTAAGCTGGACAAGTCATGCTGTGCCTCGTGAAAGGTATCTCTTTGGAGAGCTGCGCTATATCGGCCCTCGGCCACAATTGTGAACAGCTCTTTATCTTTAATATTTCTACTAAGCGTTGATTTTAACTTCAATGTGCATGCAGGCGTGTCTATGTTTACGACTTCAAAAAGTAAATCGTTTGTCAGGTACGACTTTTCAAGACTCTTGTTTAACCCCGTCACAATGTCCATGGCTGTGTCATAATGCCCGATTCCTAGCGTTACATTTGTGCTATAGTACTGCACCTCACCGAACAGGACTGATCGCATAGTATTGTCTAAGGTTATGTCTAATTTTTCGCACTCATCGATTCTTCTAAGGATCAGAAATATGATTTGCTCATTTTCAAGAGTTAAAAATTTGGAGACTAACTGGAGTTCACATAAACCCACCTCATACGAATCACGCTCCAATTCAATGGGTCCGTGGAGTTCTGTCACAAAGTTGGCCAGGGTGTTGTTAGGATGTACAGACAGAGAAGAGGAGGACGGGAGTGTGACATAGAAGTGGCTAGGCGCCATGTTGCATACTATTTAAGCTTCATTATTGCAGCAGCTTTTATATAGGTGTTGAAGCTTTCTGGGTAACCCAGCCATTTCACCAGGTACATTTTTCTCTTTCCTGAACCTTTGCTGCCTAAATTTTTTCAATTTTAAACACTTTTTCCTAAATTAAATGTCACTTTCTGCAACTCCTCGCGGTAAAAGCCTCCAGCGATCTCTTCCCCATTCAAATCTTCAACGTAATACATCATTATCTCGCCTTTAGGTCTCATAGCACGAACTTTAAAAATCTCACGTGTCCATCCTTGCTCAAATCCCTTCGCGAATTTATTTCCCGAACGTGATAGCCTTACATAATCATTGATTTTGAAATGTGTAGAGTGTGGTGGCGGTGCTCCATCTCTTCTCACCTCTGGCAGCGTACCTCTTTCTAAAACTTCGTTAGGTGTTGTGCCAATCGTACGGTGGTGTGAACGGTTGTATGATGATGCCAATGACCCGAGAACGTTTATATATCTGTATGTGTTTTTATGTGTAAAATAGCGATGCATGCGTTCCTTTATGGTACGTTGAACTCTTTCAGCTAAAGAGGCCTTATGTATAGAACTGCTAGTGTAGTAACTGATATTAAACTCTGTCAGCATGTTCTGAAAAGCGCGACCTATAAATTCTTTCCCCATATCCGTACAAAAATAGCCAGGAACCCTTTTTCTTTTAACATCAACGTTTTGGTCGCTTTAGCAACTGTTTCAGGCGATTTATTTTTCAGAATTAGCCACAGATATCTAGAGAATACATCTATTACACTGGTCAACACTCATTTTATTGCCAATCATATTAGAGTGATTTTGGGGTAACTTTGTGGTGCTGATTCCGAATATGACATCGGTTTTGCTAGATTGGCTCTAATTTATGAGATAATTGGTACCCCATTGAAACACGTAAAAATGCAAAAAATTTAATGTTCAGGCGGAGCCTACTTACAAATCGCATGAAATTGTCTCAAATCATACAAAAGTAAACACATGAAATACACAATGGCATTTTATTCGGTCTCACCATCTAGAATGTTCCGGTAGTTTCCCATATGCACGCGTTATGGTTACGTTTCCTATTAATTGAGGGTATTCATTATCTCAAGAACTAGAGCCAAATCGGAAAAACTACTTTCATTTTGGAATTCAGCAACCCCAAAATACCCTAAATTCGTACGAATTTCCTTGGCAACGAAATTTTTTTTGTTGACCTGTGTTATGAATAGGATGTAGCGGTATCCGTCATTATACACTGAATATCTTTGCATGTCTGTTAAATCCGCTTGCCAAATAGAGTCAATCGAATCCGCGTTGTCTTCGCCGTTTTAAACCTTTTTCTCACCGGTTTATGAAGTGTATAAGCATCCTGTCCCGCAAAAACCGCTCAACATCTTTTTTCCCTACTCCGTAAACACCTCTGTACAGTCTATTAACGCCACCATAGGAGGCGGGGTTAGAAATGTCATAATAGCGTTTACTTAATATGTTAGCCATTTGCATATTTTAGAGACACGTGGATAAGATTGGCCGTTTGTTCTCTTCTTTCTCTTCTTCAGAGTCGCTGCTGCTGGGGGCGATGGCGTACTCAGTTGTGACACATGCGAGACTTGATTCAGGTCTTTTAACCTATTCAGATTACCTGTCAATGTTTTGGGGACATTTATTTGTTGTAGTCTTGCTTAATATGCTTCCATCCTGTTGGTGAGTATCTGTCCCACTTTCTCACCAGATCATGAAGAATATCAACGATGTTGGATCCTTGTACCTTGTTCCTTCAACATGACCTCGCCTGTATCGGCCCACTGTATGATGGGTCCTCACTCAATAGATTATAAAACTTAAGCCTTTATTCCTCAATGTATGTGGGAGACTGTTTTTTAACACATGTTCGATGTGTTGTGCTTCGTTGTTCTTTGGTTGGCCATCTCTAACGTCGGGCCCAGGTCCTGTGTCGCCATGCTCAGCGCTGCTCGCGCTGTGCCTAATAACCACGGGGAGCTCTGTCGGATTCTTATAATCTTTGTACTCATGAAGAAATTTCTGCAAAGCCTCTTGGTACAGAATCCTTTTCTCATCAGGTGACTTTTCACTGTTTAATAGGGCTAGCAACTTGCTTTCCATTCTTTTAAGTCTACTTTTACGGGGTTCTAGAGCCGTGTCTGGAATCTTTTAACTTTGCAATGAAGCATACATCTCGTGCGGAATCACGATGGATGGATAGGGATTTAGCGAGCGTTGACGAGGAAGTAGATTTAGGCGTACGCGTAACTAAAGATTTAAAGGTTAGGAACCAGTGCCTGGAGTCTTGCGCAAAAGCTAATAGGATGTTAGGCTTCATAGCGCGTAATTTCGAATTTAAATCGAAGGATATTATATTGCCCCTTTACAAGTCCCTAGTCAGGCCTCATTTGGAATATGCCGTTCAGTTTTGGTGCCCGTACTTGCGTGAGGATATTGATAGGTTAGAAAGGGTTCAGCGTCGTGCCACGAAACTTATTCCGGCATTGCGCAATAAGCCTTATGAAGATAGGATTAAAGTGTTAGACTTGTATTCACTCGAAACTAGGAGATTAAGGGGGGAGCTTATTGAAGTTTTCAAAATCGTTAATAACATCGATAACGTAAATTTTGACAAATTGTTCACTTTCGATAATAGTAATACTCGCAATAACGGATTCAAGTTGCGTGGCAGACGTTTCATTACTAATATCGCTAAAAACTTCTTTACGTTTAAAGTAATTGATAAATGGAATAATCTTCCCGCGTCAGTCGTTCATTCTACCAGCGTTAATGTGTTTAAGAACCGTCTTGACAGACATTTTAAAAATATTAACGTTGTTTAAAATTAAAAAAGAAAGTTAACAACAGGAGCTCTGGTGGTGGTGCTCGAGGATGAGTCTGTTGACGATGAATGCCAGCTTGTGACATGCCAGCGTGATGCCAGCAATAAAAAAAAAAAAAAAAAAAAAAATGACTAACACGAATGTAGATGTAGCTCATAGCGTAAACTAACCCACTTTTTGTTTAACTTTACCTACTTTTTTTTTTTTTCTTATCCTCCTTACTTTGCATGTCTCTAACTCTTTTCTTGCATGTTTGTAGTTTGCATGGTATGACAGTGAGTTAAGACTGTTTGCATGGTTTGTAAGCGTTCTTATTTTACTTCTTTTCATCTTTCACCCCCCTCTCCTATATTCTCCGACTATTTTTCTGACTTGTCGGCAGTGGCCGGCGGATGATGATGGTGAGACTTTTTCCCTCTTTTTCTGAATGAATGTTAACCCACGAATGATAGGTGTTGCTCCTTACTTAACCCCTTATTCTCCTCTCTTCTCTTAACCCCCTACTCTCTCCTTTCTCTCGGGCTAGCCTTAGAGTGGATCTTAGGGTCTTTGTTAGCCTTAGCTTCTGTAGATCTGTAGATCTGTAGATCATCATCACGATGGATGATAGGGATTTAGCGAGCGTTGACGAGGAAGTAGATTTAGGCGTACGCGTAACTAAAGATTTAAAGGTTAGGAACCAGTGCCTGGAGTCTTGCGCAAAAGCTAATAGGATGTTAGGCTTCATAGCGCGTAATTTCGAATTTAAATCGAAGGATATTATATTGCCCCTTTACAAGTCCCTAGTCAGGCCTCATTTGGAATATGCCGTTCAGTTTTGGTGCCCGTACTTGCGTGAGGATATTGATAGGTTAGAAAGGGTTCAGCGTCGTGCCACGAAACTTATTCCGGCATTGCGCAATAAGCCTTATGAAGATAGGATTAAAGTGTTAGACTTGTATTCACTCGAAACTAGGAGATTAAGGGGGGAGCTTATTGAAGTTTTCAAAATCGTTAATAACATCGATAACGTAAATTTTGACAAATTGTTCACTTTCGATAATAGTAATACTCGCAATAACGGATTCAAGTTGCGTGGCAGACGTTTCATTACTAATATCGCTAAAAACTTCTTTACGTTTAAAGTAATTGATAAATGGAATAATCTTCCCGCGTCAGTCGTTCATTCTACCAGCGTTAATGTGTTTAAGAACCGTCTTGACAGACATTTTAAAAATATTAACGTTGTTTAAAATTAAAAAAGAAAGTTAACAACAGGAGCTCTGGTGGTGGTGCTCGAGGATGAGTCTGTTGACGATGAATGCCAGCTTGTGACATGCCAGCGTGATGCCAGCAATAAAAAAAAAAAAAAAAAAAAAAATGACTAACACGAATGTAGATGTAGCTCATAGCGTAAACTAACCCACTTTTTGTTTAACTTTACCTACTTTTTTTTTTTTTCTTATCCTCCTTACTTTGCATGTCTAACTCTTTTCTTGCATGTTTGTAGTTTGCATGGTATGACAGTGAGTTAAGACTGTTTGCATGGTTTGTAAGCGTTCTTATTTACTTCTTTTCATCTTTCACCCCTCTCCTATATTCTCCGACTATTTTTCTGACTTGTCGGCAGTGGCCGGCGGATGATGATGGTGAGACTTTTTCCCTCTTTTTCTGAATGAATGTTAACCCACGAATGATAGGTGTTGCTCCTTACTTAACCCCTTATTCTCCTCTCTTCTCTTAACCCCCTACTCTCTCCTTTCTCTCGGGCTAGCCTTAGAGTGGATCTTAGGGTCTTTGTTAGCCTTAGCTTCTGTAGATCTGTAGATCTGTAGATCATCATCACGATGGATGATAGGGATTTAGCGAGCGTTGACGAGGAAGTAGATTTAGGCGTACGCGTAACTAAAGATTTAAAGGTTAGGAACCAGTGCCTGGAGTCTTGCGCAAAAGCTAATAGGATGTTAGGCTTCATAGCGCGTAATTTCGAATTTAAATCGAAGGATATTATATTGCCCCTTTACAAGTCCCTAGTCAGGCCTCATTTGGAATATGCCGTTCAATTTTGGTGCCCGTACTTGCGTGAGGATATTGATAGGTTAGAAAGGGTTCAGCGTCGTGCCACGAAACTTATTCCGGCATTGCGCAATAAGCCTTATGAAGATAGGATTAAAGTGTTAGACTTGTATTCACTCGAAACTAGGAGATTAAGGGGGAGCTTATTGAAGTTTTCAAAATCGTTAATAACATCGATAACGTAAATTTTGACAAATTGTTCACTTTCGATAATAGTAATACTCGCAATAACGGATTCAAGTTGCGTGGCAGACGTTTCATTACTAATATCGCTAAAAAACTTCTTTACGTTTAAAGTAATTGATAAATGGAATAATCTTCCCGCGTCAGTCGTTCATTCTACCAGCGTTAATGTGTTTAAGAACCGTCTTGACAGACATTTTAAAAATATTAACGTTGTTTAAAATTAAAAAAGAAAGTTAACAACAGGAGCTCTGGTGGTGGTGCTCGAGGATGAGTCTGTCGACGATGAATGCCAGCTTGTGACATGCCAGCGTGTGATGCCAGCAATAAAAAAAAAAAAAAAAAAAAAAAATTAGACTAATACGAATGTAGATGTAGCTCATAGCGTAAACTAACCCACTTTTTGTTTAACTTTACCTACTTTTTTTTTTTTTCTTATCCTCCTTACTTTGCATGTCTCTAACTCTTTTCTTGCATGTTTGTAGTTTGCATGGTATGACAGTGAGTTAAGACTGTTTGCATGGTTTGTAAGCGTTCTTATTTTACTTCTTTTCATCTTTCACCCCTCTCCTATATTCTCCGACTATTTTTCTGACTTGTCGGCAGTGGCCGGCGGATGATGATGGTGAGACTTTTTCCCTCTTTTTCTGAATGAATGTTAACCCACGAATGATAGGTGTTGCTCCTTACTTAACCCCTTATTCTCCTCTCTTCTCTTAACCCCCTACTCTCTCCTTTCTCTCGGGCTAGCCTTAGAGTGGATCTTAGGGTCTTTGTTAGCCTTAGCTTCTGTAGATCTGTAGATATTAATCTAGTCAGTAAAGGCCCCAAAACTGAAAATAAGATGGGTAGGAATGATCCTCCTCTTTGTACAATAATTCGCTTTTTCTTCCACACAGTTTGACTTTTCTGAGCTAGCGCTCGTATTACATTCTTGTAACGACGTAAGCGAGCCTTCTGAGGGGTTTCATTGGCACGTTACATTTTATAACATTAAAACAGATTTCACAGATGCATTTTAAAAAGTCGGAGTCGATATTTTTAACAAACATCTGTTGCAGTGCCCGGGGTAATCATTGACAGATTTTTATTAATACACGATATTTCTTCAGCCTATTTGTCATTCTGGAATATACACCGTTTCAGGTTCGTTTGGGAATATATTCGTTCTTAGAAGCACCCTAAACATGTTTCGCGGGTGAAGGTCACAAAGCATATATCCAACATGAGATCGTCAATTATGATACAATAACTGTATGCTCATTACCTTTTAACGAATTAACGTCATATACACCCTTGTGGAACAAACTTTCATCTTGGTACTCGTTGAACCCTGACTGATACGTCGAATAGCACCATATTACTTTATGCACAAATTTTGAGAACATCTGCCTCTTATCTTTAATGATTTTAAGCATAAATACAGTTTTTCCACATCCTGTAGGGCCAGATATAATACATGTGGAGGGGCTTGTGAACCTGAATTTTTTTACAGATTCCATTTCTAACACGTCACACCCCTAAGTGGGTCATTTACAAAATATTACAAATTTTGAGTGCTGTTCCTTATATTTTGTTTTTCTTCTTCCACAGAACCGTGAATGACGACGATGTACAGCCCCCCATCATCGATATCACAGACGAACCCGATGACCGAGCAGTTACAGAGCCCTTCCCCGCTGACGAACCCTCACCAGCGACACCTGTAGCATGCGACAGTTCAAAGCGGATGCATGATGAAGAGCCCTCCACGTCAGGTATAAAGCGTGCCAGGATTGCGCCGGTTGTTAGACCCCCAGTAATAGAGCCCCAACCCTCTACGTCTTACGATACAACCCCCACAATAGTACCTTCCTCAAATATACCCCATTATTCAGTTCCGGTACTTCCTCCACAGTAGCTTCTCATACTGTGGAGGATGGTATAACATTCGAGTTGGTGCGCACCGCTAACCCCACCCCTGCCCTGACTAGAAATCGGTACGTGGTCATGGTTGACCCTGGATCCCTGTATACCAACGGACTGCGGCGTGTAGTTGAACGTATTGTGGAGTTTGCCCTTCAGAACCGCGACGAACGTGAAGTCCGGACGAGGTTGTCCTTCAGGTTCGGGTCAGATAATGGGGACGTAGATGATTTTTGGGTAGTAATACCGTTCAGACGTTTGGCAGCTGTAGACATAGAATATATCTTGGGCCGTATAATGCAAGCCTCTCAAAGTAGTACAGCCTTCAATATGGACAACTTCATGGTAGATATTGATGGTAGATATTGGTAGATATTCATGGTAGATACTGGTAGAGTATTCCGGGTTGCGGGTCATAGTGCCACACCTTATACTCTTAATTTCAATTCTTCGGTTATTTACAGAAAGCATTTAAACGTCGATCGTGGTTGTGGGTTTATAGTAATAATCTTAGCTCTTATATTCACTGTGCTAAATACTTGGACGCAGAAAATTTGGCTGCCTACGGTTGTGCAGCGTGCCCGTAAACTGGCTTCAGATTGTAAGCTTGAGTTTCAGTGTAATATGGGTCCTGAAGAACTGAGAAGGGCCGAGCAGGAAATGAAGGCACGTATAGTCGTATTTGGAATGGATGATCGTCGTAGGACTGTGTATGTTTTTAAAAGCAGCGTGAGAGATCGTACAAGACCTCTACTTATTTTAGGATTGTCAGGAACATCGTATCTCACCATCCGTAACATAAGGGCTCTATACGCCAGTTATGATAAAAGTCGAAAATATGGAAGGCATCATGATTTGTGTAAGGGATGTCTCGAGTTTGCTGATGATATGGTGAAACATTGTAAAGATTGCTACATGGTATGTGAGTAGTGTAAAAGCCCCAAATGTGAAAGTCGTGTAGTAGAAACCGAGAAGAGGGAATGTAATGTGTGTAGACGTATATTTTTCAATAATAATTGCTTTGAACTCCATAAATCAAATGGCACTTGCAGGAAAATGAGGATTTGTAAGTGCGGTATGTTTCACATGATGGATAATTGGGGAAATTTCAAACATAAATGCAATGAAATTCACTGTTCTACATGTCACGAAAAATATAAGGCGGATGGAGTGAGGGATGTGTTATATGAAAGATGCTAAGCCTAAAAATAACCCTTCTATAACCGTGTACTACGATTTAGAAACTTACACGAACGCTGAAGCCAAAGAAGTTATTTCACATTTACTCGTAAGTCAGACTATCTGTGATGAGTGCATGGAGCTCGAGTGTGACGAGTGCCACAAATGTGGAAAACGGACAAACGTTTTTAAAAAGAATGCACTCGGCTGCCCTGTGAAACTCTTTGTATCCTATATTGTCAAATTAGCAGACAAGTTCAAAAAAATGACTGTGTATATTCTTGCCCATAACTGGGCGAAATTTGACACAGTCCCTTTATAAGGAGTTGTTTGAACACGAGTCATCTACGATATTTACAGGTGATCCCTTGAAAAGAGGCAACAAACTAATACAGATGCAGAAAAGAGGTAATGTACAGTTTAAAGACACTCTGCTGTTCACACCTTGTAAATTAGCAAAGCTACCCAAGGTCATGGGCGTAGCCGCTGAAGTTTCAAAAGGGTATTTCCCTTACACATTCCTCACTAACGAAACTTTGAATTACGTAGGACTACCTCCACCCAAACATTACTTTAACTACACCAACATGAGTGATAGTGAGCGTGAAGATTTTGACCGATACTACAGCAGTTTTAATGAAGCTAGTCCATACAATATAGGTGATGAATGTGAACGTTATTGCGTGAATGACGTACGTGTACTTAAAGTATGCTTTCAAGCCTTTAGTAAAGGATGTACATAGCCCGTTTCAAATGCGATCCGCTGCAAGACGCGACCACGATCGCCTCATTATGTTTTACAGTGTTCTAGAATAACTTCGTGCCTAAAGACACCTTACCAGTCATTCACAGAAACAACCCCCGCAGTTATGGGCACGAGGCTATTTACTGGCTCATACACCGACAGCCTCCCATGGACCCGTAACTGTGATTAACTTATAGGCTCCCAGTTCACTCACAAAATTGTGTGGGAGCATGCGTATGATGCACGGATGGAAACAGATGCCCAGTACCTTGAAGAAATAAGGGCCATCAAACGTTCAATGGTGTTGGACCCCCTCAAATGCGGTGACAGCTTGTTTGGAGGGCTCACAAACCCATTTAAGCTATACTTTCCGCCTACAGAGGGCGTGAAACTCCACTACTACGACTTCTGCTCTTTATACCCGCTACGTATTTCTTATGCTATTACTATTTTCGATCATATATATTCCATTGTTTATTTATTTTCTATATATTTCGTGAAAATGAATCCATTAATTCGTCTAAATAAACAGAATGATGTAATAGTGTTTCAGTTAATTCTTTTGGTTGTACACGACATTTAATTACAGCAAATGGCTGCCTTCTAAAACGGATTTCTAAACCTACTGCCAAAAATATCTGGACAGCACAATCTGGCAACCCTAATAATCTACACCTGAACAAGCCAATTACGATTTCTAAGTCAACTGGCTGGTTAAGCCAGAATATATGCTTTAATTAAATAAATAAACGCAATCTGGCAACTCACTAGTGTACACCTAAACAAGCCATTTACACCTTCTAAGTCAACTGGCTGGTTAAGCCAGAATATATGCTTTAATTAAATAAATAGCGCAATCTGCTAGCTCAGCCAGATAAGCCAACTGGCTGATTAAAAACATATTAAGATAACGGCCGCTCGGCTGAAGTCTTAATATGCGCTTGGCTCCTGTCAAGCGAACACCTCTCCTCCTCTCTCTCCTTCTCCTCTCTCTTTTTCTTGGGGGATAACTCCGCCTCCAAGTTGCATAACCATTGTTGCTCTTGCAACATTCCCCCCTCCCGCTTTGTTGTATAACATCTTGCAACATTCCCCTCCCCCTTGTTGCATCGAGGAGTTTTCAGCCAACTTGAATGAGCGCTACTTTGGACTCTCTTTCGTAGACGTGCTCCCCCTCGCGATTTATGGATGCCGATCTTACCCGTTGTTATAGATCACAAGCTCGTTTCCCCTGTGCGTGAAGGGCGCAGAGAGAACAACGGTGATTGTAACCATACAACCAACCAGCGTAAGATCAGAGGTGTATATACAAGCCCTGAGCTGACCCTAGCCGTTCGCCACGGGTACAGAATATTGAAGATACATGATGTGTGGAGGTTTCAGAAACTACCCAACCTTTTCACACCATATATAAACGCTTTTTTGAAGGATAAAGTAGAAGCATCAGGATATCCGCGAGGGGTTGATACCGAAGATGAAAAAAATGGCTTATATTCAGCGTTACCGTGCCCATGAAGGTATACAGCTTGACCGTTCCAAAATTGTTAAGAAGCCTGGCAAGCGCTTTAGTGCAAAGTTGTGTCTAAACAGTCTTTGGGGGAAATTTGCACAGAATACCGGCAAAGGGAACGTTCATTTGTCACAACGTTATAGTGAAGTCTGGGATTATGCCAACACTCCCGATAAAGAGGTTATGGAGATCGTGAATGTAGGTAATACTTACATAATAAAGTACATCACCGAACTGGCCACAGATACCTCACGGGTTACAAACATACCTGTAGCCAGTTTCACAACGGCCTACGCCCGCATCAAACTTTTGGGTCTACTGCACTCTCTTGGACGGAGGGTGCTGTACGCTGACACAGATAGCGTGATATTCATAGCGAGGGAGGGTGAATACATGCTTGCTATTGAGGAATTCCTCGGAGAGCTAACTGACGAGATCAAGGATGAGTATGGTGATGGTGCATACGCAGACTCGTTTGTGTCAACAGGGCCAAAAACCTATGGGGTACGGGTGAGGATAGGGGATGATACGAAGTATATCGTGAAGGCTAAGGGTATCACGCTTAACCATGCGAACCGTCGAGTCGTTAACTTTGACTCGTTGAAGGATCTAGTGTGCTTGGAAGATGAGGGTGACCAGCCACCCCAACTGATGTGGGGGCGCACAATTTTCGGGTGCAGAAACTGGGGGCGTGAAGGAACTTAGGGGCACGAAGGTATGCTGTAACACCTATAGGAAGCGTTACCAGGTGCCTGGTACCTATGATACCGTACCCTTTGGCTACCTTAATCCTTGATTGTATTTATATATACTGTATGTGTATTGTTAACGGTATGTTTATTTATCACGTATATTTGCTACAATTAAGGTTTCATGTTCTCCTTTGCGTGCGTGTGTGTGTGTGTGTGTGTGTGTACAGTAAAAAGCCAAGCTCCGCCCCACTGTAAGATTGGTCACGTGACTCTTGCCACTACCTGAGCATATCTTTATCCCTGCGTGCTCAGTTGACCTCTACATACCCTTGAGCTCAGACGTGTATTCTCCCGCGTAGACGAAAAATAGTAATGGCTACCTTTAATATTGCGTGTTCAACGTTTATGAAGTGGTATTCAGCAAAGTTCCAAGATGTAGTGGATACTGAAAAACTCCCTATTCCCCCCTCCTTTGATAATTTTAAGGCTACATTGAGCCGTGCGAAGGACCAAGATGTTCAAATACTCTACGAGTCTTCTGGCGAGGGCATTGTAGGATTTCGTAGTACAAACGATGTATTGAAGTATGTTGTAGACCTAACCTTTATAAAAGCTCACATATACCGCGAAGTAGAAGAAACAACACGTTCAGAAGATAAGCAACGGTTATGGATAGTGAGTCTTGTTGATGAATGGTATGACAATCGATATTATGTCATGTTACATCATACCTACTACTCGTACCCTACTGCTGAGAATGTAAATTGTCATCATGGAGAATCTTAAGTATTTTTACCACTATATTAATATATATCATGACGAGGTTTGTCGTGAGGTTGTGGCTAATGGCTTGTGTGAGTTTTTAACAGACTTTCGAGACGAGTATAAATATGTGCATATGTTTCTCTCAAATAGTGCACCGGATTGTGAAGATGTTTAGTTTGTGGAAATGAACGTCTGGTGAGTAATAAAACATTAAAGCCGGTATTGCTTCATGTAGCGGAAAATTCTGTTTGTCCAGTATAATGGGCGCACGTATTCAAACAAGCCTGTAAACGCTTCAGCAGTTTATGATGTGACTCTCCCCCCCCCCCATCGAGCCGCCCATCCGTGTACCTCACCCCTTCGAAACACACGAGTTCGAACAAACCCGTACACGTTTCCTCAGCGTGACTCACTCCGCCCGTCGAGCCGATCCGCCCACCTGTGGCTCATAGTCATCTCAGAGTTTGAACCGACTAGACGTGTGAATACGATGGAACTTCCTTTGAGAAGCATTCTCAACGCCGCGTACGATGTGTCCGTGACGAAGTCATCGCGCGTATTCAGGCGTGAAACCGGCACCATTAACTATGTACTTGAAACGATTTGCAGGCAAGCAAACTCTGGTAAACGTAATGTTATTTATTTAAGTGTTGAGGAGATGAATAGAGTCTTCGTGATAGTTGAGAAGTGGGGAGAGGACTGTTATAAAATACCTGCAGGTGTAGGTACAAGAAGAGACCAGATTAGTGATGCCCCCTCATATGCCGTTGTTTGCACGTTGTGTATAAATAACGATCAGCCATACATTGATATATGACTGATGTGGAAGAATGCATCTGATAATAACGTTCTTGTCCTTACGCGAAACCGTTTCATCCTCGACAGAATGTTTGAAATCGGCGGATTCCGCAAGCTGAAGCCTATATTAGACGCTCGTGTTACGGATCTGATTTATTTTGACACGGTTCTTGAATACGCATACACCGCACTGCTCGTCGGATTTATCGAATGTAGGAATGAACAACGCGGGAATGGTCTAGAGCTGGATGCATATTTAAAAGGTTTAGACTCTTCGAAATATCCCGAACTTTGGTACAAAGCACTTGAGCTGTACAGGGCAGAGCTTGCCTACACTGTTCACCCTGAAGAACTGTATCTCAATATAATGAGTAGCTGTCGTTACGACTTGGAAGATTATTTCAATTGCCGCTATGCAGAATGAAGAAGAGTTCACGACTGAAAAGCTCGGGACGGTAAGAAAAAAAACCCTCGATTGGAAAAGAGTGTTTATAAACTTGTATTTAATAATGATGTTGTGGTTAACGATGACCTCTTAGTGCGTGTATTCTAGCCGTGTTTAAAGATAACTTGCCAACCGAATGTAAAGTGGGCACAAAAATAGTATTGAACGATATGAAAGCCATTTATATCGAGTATAGGTATCCGTATAACTTGAGCGGTGAAGTATTGCTTGGACGGTTTTACCGTGTAGTGCAAAGTAATAACGATGTGAATGTAGATTCGATTACGTGTGAGTTTAGCGTTTTGCACTGTAGAACATGAAGTATTTTGATGTATATTTATTTATTTAATTATTTAATTGTGTGTGTGTGTGTGTGTGTATATATATATATATATATATATATATATATATATATATATATATATATATCGTAAAGAACGACGCTTTGTATAGGAGAATATTCCGCGCAAGATGAGAGCGAAAGAACGAAACAAATGAAAAAATGAGGTAACCACCCGGGAATCGAACCCGGGATCTTCCGATTGCCGGTCAGATATGCTAACCATTACACCACGGGCCTCACTCAATCAAATGTCGTAATTCCTCTACATGCGCGCAGAAACCAATGCCCCAAAGGGGCACCTCCCGCATACCGTAACATTATAACACTAGTACAGTTCCCGCCGCTTCGCTGACGGTTAGACAGGCTAAACTACAAAAAAAGAACCCAGCCGTGAAAATTTTGAGCTTCACATTGTGTCAACATTTCTGAATCTGGTATCTCCCAAAACCTCCTCACCCCCATTCATACAACTTGGGGGCTAACCCGCTCCCCCATTACCCCCACCCCTCCCCATTACCCCACCCATCCCCGATTACCCCCACCCCCACCCTTCCCCCATTGCTAAACTACAGAAAAGAACTCAGTCATGAAAATCTTGAGCTTCACATTGCCGCCCGTAATACAATTTCTGAATTTTTTTTACAATTTCTGAATTTTTTCTCACAATTTCTGAAAGTGTGACGGACAGACGGACAGACGGACAGCTCTCTTATTATATTATATAGATTATAAATGCAAACACGCAGTATAATTAACGTAAAGAACGACGCTTTGTATAGGAGAATATTCCGCGCAAGATGAGAGCGAAAGAACGAAACAAATTAAAAAATGAGGTAACCACCCGGGAATCGAACCCGGGATGTTCCGATTGCCGGTCAGATATGATAACCATTACACCACGGGCCTCACTCAATCAAATGTCGTAATTCCTCTACATGCGCGCAGAAACCAATGCCCCAAAGGGGCACCTTCCGCATGCCGTAACATTATATACATTATAACTGCAAACACGCAGTATAATTAACGTAAAGAACGACGCTTTGTATAGGAGAATATTCCGCGCAAGATGAGAGCGAAAGAACGAAACAAATGAAAAAATGAGGTAACACCCGGGAATCGAACCCGGATCTTCCGATTGCCGGTCAGATATGATAACCATTACACCACGGGCCTCACTCAATCAAATGTCGTAATTCCTCTACATGCGCGCAGAAACCAATGCCCGAAAGGGGCACCTCCCGCATGCCGTAACATTATATACATTATAACTGCAAACACGCAGTATAATTAACGTAAAGAACGACGCTTTGTATAGGAGAATATTCCGCGCAAGATGAGAGCGAAAGAACGAAACAAATGGAAAAATGAGGTAACCACCCGGGAATCGAACCCGGGATGTTCCGATTGCCGGTCAGATATGATAACCATTACACCACGGGCCTCACTCAATCAAATGTCGTAATTCCTCTACATGCGCGCAGAAACCAATGCCCCAAAGGGGCACCTCCCGCATACCGTAACATTATATACATTATAACTGCAAACACGCAGTATAATTAACGTAAAGAACGACGCTTTGTATAGGAGAATATCCCGCGCAAGATGAGAGCGAAAGAACGAAACAAATGAAAAAATGAGGTAACCACCCGGGAATCGAACCCGGGATCTTCCGATTGCCGGTCAGATATGATAACCATTACACCACGGGCCTCACTCAATCAAATGTCGTAATTCCTCTACATGCGCGCAGAAACCAATGCCCCAAAGGGGCACCTCCCGCATACCGTAACATTATATACATTATAACTGCAAACACACAGTATAATTAACGTAAAGAACGACGCTTTGTATAGGAGAATATTCCGCGCAAGATGAGAGCGAAAGAACGAAACAAATGAAAAAATGAGGTAACCACCCGGGAATCGAACCCGGATCTTCCGATTGCCGGTCAGATATGATAACCATTACACCACGGGCCTCACTCAATCAAATGTCGTAATTCCTCTACATGCGCGCAGAAACCAATGCCCCAAAGGGGCACCTCCCGCATGCCGTAACATTATATACATTATAACTGCAAACACGCAGTATAATTAACGTAAAGAACGACGCTTTGTATAGGAGAATATTCCGCGCAAGATGAGAGCGAAAGAACGAAACAAATGAAAAAATGAGGTAACCACCCGGGAATCGAACCCGGGATCTTCCGATTGCCGGTCAGATATGATAACCATTACACCACGGGCCTCACTCAATCAAATGTCGTAATTCCTCTACATGCGCGCAGAAACCAATCCCCCAAAGGGGCACCTCCCGCATACCGTAACATTATATACATTATAACTGCAAACACGCAGTATAATTAACGTAAAGAACGACGCTTTGTATAGGAGAATATTCCGCGCAAGATGAGAGCGAAAGAACGAAACAAATGAAAAAATGAGGTAACCACCCGGGAATCGAACCCGGGATGTTCCGATTGCCGGTCAGATATGATAACCATTACACCACGGGCCTCACTCAATCAAATGTCGTAATTCCTCTACATGCGCGCAGAAACCAATGCCCCAAATGGATAGCACAATCTGGCAACCCTAATAATGTACACCTGAACAAGCCAATTACGATTTCTAAGTCAACTGGCTGGTTAAGCGAAAATATATGCTTCAATTAAATAAGTAGCGCAATCTACCAGCTCAGCCAGATAAGCCAACTGGCTGATTAAGCCAGCTGGTTGATTAGGAACATATTAAGACAATGGCCGCTAGGCTGAAGTCTTAATATGCGCTTGGCTCCTGTCAAGCGAATACCTCTCTTCCTCTCTACCCTTCTCCTCTCTCTTTCTCTTGGGGGATAACTCCGCCTCCAAGTTGCATAACCCTTGTTGCTCTTGCAACATTCCCCCTCCCCTTTGTTGCATAACATCTTGCAACATTCCCCCTTTGTTGCATATCATTATGCCCCATTGATCAACATTTGCAATTGTATTGCACTCTCTCCTTTTTCGCCCATACTACTAAAGGTACGTGAAGCTACCAGTATTTAGTCTGAAAGTAGTTGCAAGAATTCTCAGAAATTTTAATTCTTTGTAAATTTTAATGCAGAGCCAGAAACATATTTGCACCTTTGTAGTCGAAGATTAGATTCATGGTGCAGCACCCCCTAAATCAAAGTATACGAATTAATTTTTGAGGATGCTGAGGCATAGTACGAGTAAATCAACATAGGTTCTGATAGTGGATACTGGATAGGCTCCTTTAATCGCCTGAATAATATCAAAGTGAGTTAATTTAAGTTATTAAGTCAATTCTGAGGTGACGGAACCTGCAACCTTTGCCATGTTGATATTATCCTAACGAGTACAGTAATCCCTCGCTTTACGGAAATTCAATTTACGGAATTTCGCTTTAACGGAAATGATTAACAAAGGAATAAGATTCAGTATAACGGGAGTAAGATTCGTTATAACGGAAATTTGAGTCTATAAAATCACTAACTCAATCACTAAAATATCTAATCTACTCTAATTTTACACAGGCAGTGGCTCGTACAAGCGGCTCATGATCACACACAACCTTCCCTCCCGTCCTCCCTCCCACCCTCTCGTCACCTCACACGTCCCCATTAATAGTCAGACACCTTATTACTTTTTTCTCAATTTATTATTAAGTACTATACAAATATAATATACAGTAATAATGTACAGAGTATTTTAATAAAGTTTGTTGCGGTATTATGTGTATGTGTTACATTGTAGAGTTAAGATTTTGTTCCGCAGGAACGTATCCCCAAATATACTCATATAATGGGAATCTATGGGAAAATAGGATTTGATATACGGAAATTCGCTTTACAGAAGGATTTTATGGAACATAACCCTTCCGTAAAGCGAGGGATTACTATTCCGAATAGAGAATGTTACGGATCTTTGGCTGATAATTATGCGGTTTGTTTCGTTTTTCTCTGATAATAAATCAGTGAGGAAGGCCAGAACCTGGCACAGCATTCAGGCCAAACTAATTCACCTGTCGCACTAACTCCTTTGCTTGTTATTATAACCAGCACCAAGTCTTTCTCTGATGGAATTAAGTTTACTCGCTGTCATCCACTTAAAAATCTCACCAAACTGACGAGTCAGGAAATCTGTTAACTGATAAAGTCCATAATTACATAGAAAAATAAATACATCACCGGCATATAATGATAATGATAATGATAATAACTTCCGAATTAGATCTTCCAAAATAATATTATGTATGAAAATAATAAAGAATAAAGGTCGCAAAGCAAACCGTGAGGCAATCACACATTAACTGAAGCCTGGTTAGTCTCTCTACCCTCAAGATATACAAATTTTTAGCTCCCAGTTCTAAATATTTTGAAGAACCTCTTGGCAACTCCAGGAAAATGATGTAGGACAGTTTGCGAATATAGAAGAATACTATGATGAACTACATCCAGCGCAGTTTGGTCTATGTCATTTAAAAGACCAATCACTACGTGTGTAACAACTTTTATCAATCACCTGCCATCAATAAATCCAAATTGATATTAAGCGAAGAGAGAATTGATTGAGAAAAAGCGCGTATGACTGTGAACATCGTAGAAAAACATGCTTCTAATTATTATCGACCACAAAAGTCGACTGATGGAGAATTGGAGTAACCTTGACAGTTTTTTGAAATTTTGGAAGTGTTGCAGCTTCAAAACATTTATATTAATTAAAAGGAACGACAATGAAAGACAGGTATCACGATTTTTTTGATATTCAAACAGTTATGGAAGGACGAATAAATTATACAGCATAGGCATTATGAATATAATAATAATAATAATAATAATAATAATAATAATAATAATAATGCATTATTATTATTATTAATTTTATTATTATTATTATTGCTCTGTGAGCAGTCCATCATGTTCTCAAACAGACAAACACACATTTCTCTCCCTATTCCTCACTACACATACACACATCTTACACACTACTCAATCGTACACATTACACAATGTTTTCAAATTAAAAACAAAACAAAATGGCATCGACTTCAAGGGCCTCGGAGTCCCCTGGGGGAAGGGACCATAAGTGTCCCCACTTCTGGCTCCTCCCTGCCAATACCGGGAACAAGGACGGATCCAGAAATTTATTTGGGGGTGTCACCACTGCATGGAAACTGAGCGGCGAAGCCGCGAAAAAAGCTATGGGGGTCCGGGGGAATGCTTCCCCTGAAAATTTTGTAAAAATGGTGCAAAATCCTGCATTCTAGAGCCATTCTGAGGAGGCGATTTTAACTCAATTCATCTTTCCATTTCTTTTATCTTTTTCTTTTTTAAATTAATCTACATTGCACTAAAGAAGTTATGTCCACAAGAATATTCTGATAAAACTGATAATGCATAAAGATTGCTTCTATTCTAAATCCATCATATCAATTAACTTTGATTCTGTTGCAATGATTCTCCATTTGCCATAACCATATCAAGTTCAATTTTAGGAATTAAACAAAAGCATAATTATGAAGAACAAAACATTTACTGAAAATATCTGTATCATAAATTAACATAATTAACAAGTGAATATGACATGTGCTTTTCATGGCAAATTAAATGGATATATTAGATCTTCTTCATAAATTCATATACTTAGTTACTTGTGTAAATACTTGTGTAAATGCATGTTACTTGTGTAAATACTTGTGTAAATACATGTTACTTGTGTAAATACTTGTGTAAATACATGTTACTTGTGTAAATACTTAGTTACTTGTGTAAATACTTGTGTAAATACATGTTACTTGTGTAAATACTTAGTTACTTGTGTAAATACATGTTACTTGTGTAAATACTTAGTTACTTGTATAAATACATGTTACTTGTGTAAATACTTAGTTACTTGTGCAAATACATGTTACTTGTGTAAATATTTAGTTACTTGTATAAGTACTTAGTTACTTGTGCAAATACTTGTGTAAATACATGTTACTTGTGTAAATACTTAGTCTATACATGTATTAGACAGTCGGGTAGCTTAGAACACGCAAAAAATTGTTTTTGAAACCGTCAGGGGTTTGTCACGTGCGCATGGTGACACTCCCCCCCCACCTGGATCCGCTACTGGTGAACGCAGACCCAGGCAGCTGGAGTGGTTCTACTAATGCATACTCGATATGTCCTCGGCCTCTGCCTGATTCACTTTTCATAAACTTCTGCAACATTCGTGGCCTTTCTGCAAATTTTCAATCTGTTGAACACCACCTCTTCTCCTCTAAATCTCACCTTCTATTCCTCGTTGAAACTCAGGTATCTGGGATGACTGACAGCCAGTGGCGGACTGGCTCATAAAATTTTGTCTGCCAAAGGGGTCAGGGGGCCCATAACCCCATTACATAATTCAATTCCAGTCCTATCCTAATAGGCCTATTTATGAGTTAAGTTTGTTTAAATAAAAAAAGTTAATATTTTTTTATAATTTTATTTTACCAATAAGTACAAATATTTTACAAGTACTGCCTGCATATACAATTATACATACATACATACATACATACATACATGCTATACTAAGAGTAGTTTTTTAAGTTCATTACTCGAGTTTGCAAATCGGTCTATTATAGTTTCCATGTCTAACTCATCCAACACGATTTTCTATAGACATCAACATGTATGCTTCCAGATTCTCCTCCGACAAAGAAATTCGTAATCTTGTTTTTATTATTTTAAGCTTAGCAAATGCCCGTTCGCACTGAACTTAAGTCACAGATAGTGTACAGATAGCTTTGTACATTTGGTAAAGATTATTATCATATGCCTTGTCATTAAGTCTGTTTGATGCAAGAATATACAGAACACATGATGGACAATTGCCACAATATTTAGAGCATGAATTCATTTTACTGCTGCTTTCTGCATTATCATCATTCAGCAAAAGCTTAAATATTTCAAAGTTCGATGCAAAAGACTGCAATTCTAATTTTACTTCACTTCCATTTATCCCTGGAGCAAGCTGAAGAATACCTTCCAATGCTTCTTCTTCAAGACCATTTTTAGTAATATATTCATAATTTGATGGATCGAGGCATGACATATCCTTATATAGTTGTCTATGGTCAATGAAACGGGATTCCAGTGATTGTACAACACGATCCATTATCAAGTTGAACACATGTACACGATAGTCTGACAAAGAATCAGATGGGTTTTTTCATCAGCAGCTAGTTCATCTGCCATTCTCTTTGTTTTATGTTTCCTCTTGATTGGTAACTCAGTTTTTACAAAATCAATTTTCACTGTTTGATTTTCATCATTATTGAATTGTGCAATGTGCTCATTGGATTTGTTGGCAAATTTCAAAGCCTGACTATATACTTTATCAAATTCTCTTGATCTTTTCTTCAAATCTGTAATGGATTTTTCTGCCATATTCCATGCAGTAAACATATTTAAGCTACTTGTCTGTAGATAGCTTGACAAAGGGGCTGTAATTTGAAAGATATAAGTATGTGAATGCTGTCAATATTGTTTGAAATTCTAGAAGGTTAGACAGTAAAACATTTGCCTTCCGTTTTTTTTGGGGGCATCAAAATTGTTAGAGCTTTGAATAATGGATAAACATGTCAGAAGATCCACAAAATTACTGATACATATCTCGTCAAAATTTCCAAATATAGTAGTTGCTGCATTGGACTTCCCTGACCACCTGGTTTCACCAATTAGCTTTAATCGTTTCATCTTTTCTTTCCCCAGATGATGTCCAACAATTTCAATCCAGATGGCCATTCGCTTATATGATACCTTCACAAATTTTGCTAAATTCTGGAGTAAATTGAAGAAGGAAACTGCTGGTACACAACACTTCGTGGTTTCAGTAACTACTAAATTGAGTACATGGGCATAGCACCATACATGAACATGCTGATCAGCTACATCAGCAATTTTACTCTGTAAGCCATTATATTGTCCATGGTAGCTTGCAGCGCCATCTGTGCTATCTGATAAGCAGTTTTTCGGATCTATTTCAAGACGTTGTAATGTTTCATTTAATAGGTCAAAAAGTCCCTGCCCTGTACCATCATTGCTTGGAACAATTGCAAATAGTCGTTCATGGATAGTACCATTCAGTACATATCGAATAACAATACTAAATTGATCAATTGATGAAATATCCTAGGTTGAATCTACTTGTATGGAATAATACTTGGCCTCAGCAACTTCTTGAGTAATTTTTTCTTGTATCATATTCTTCATAATTTGGGTCAAAGAAGAGATGGTTGTTTTACTCAAGAATGTGACAAGACTACCACGACCTTTACTTTGTGCCTTTCTTTGTTTTTCCAATCTTTCACTTCGTTGTTCAGACTTTTCCTTCACCATGGAAACATGAGAAGCCATAATAGGATCATATTTTGCCATCAACTGCACAGTAGCCAAGAAATTTCCATGATTTTCTGTTTCATCAAGAAGAGAATATGCTGATTCATTTCTGTGTCCACAAAAAGGAAGAGCTTGTTTACCTAACACCTTTATTATATCTACAACTCTGGCAACAATATTTCTCTGCTTTAGTACTTCATCTTTGCGCTTCTGCAATGACGCAGCGAAAAAACGAGCTAAACCACCATCATTTACTACCCTGATATATTCTTAAGCATGCTTGCTATGTATATCAGTTGATTCATGCTCTGATAAGCACTGGCTAATGCGTCTGCAATCATTAAATCCTCGCACAAAAGCAGATGGGTTAGAAGAGGTTGGTGACTCAAATGCCAAGCAAAATGAACAATATAGTGATCTATTCTTATTATCACTGGTATGCATATGAAATTTTTTTGTCTGCTGTGAGGGTTTCTTCAACTCATATTATATAATTCGACCATGCTGAATTCGAAAATGACATTGGTTTTCCTCAATCAGGTCAGGTTTTTTCTCTATTGGCCATTTATTATAAGTCCAATTTTATCTCCAAATTTATTGATTTTTTTAGCTTAAATACTGTAGATACGAGTAATATTATAAGAACACTCGTGAAAAATGAAAACATTGTGTGAATAAATACTTTTATTCATACAATGAATATGAAAAAAAGTTTATTGAGGAAGGAATGAAGTTTTTTTGGCTTTCCGTCTGTGTTTTTCTTCGGGCACGTCTCGCTTCAAACACCAGCAATAGTCCGCCAGCATATTGATATCCCAGTTTCCTGGTACCTCTCTTCCATTATTTTGATATCTTGGTGAAATCGTTCACCCTGTTCCTCACTATAATCCCCGCAATTTTCAGGAAAATAGTCCAAGTGGGACCACAAAAAGTGCATTTTTATGGACATGCGCGACCCATGAGCTTTGAAAGCTTCAATCAAGTTTTCGACAACGGACTCGTATTCTGGACTTCTACGCTTGCCAAGAAAATCAGTGACAACTGATTTGAATGCCTACCAGGCATTCTTCTCAGTTGGAGTCATTGCGTTTTCGAACTGAGTATCCTTGATCAAAGTTCGAATTTGAGGACCATCAAAAACCCCAGCATTTAGTTTAGCATCAGATATATGAGGAAATTTACTCTCGAAATATCGGAATGCTGAACCCTCCTTATTCATTGATTTGATGAAATTTTTCATCAAGCCCAGCTTAATATGAAGTGGTGGAAGCAAAATTTTTGTTGGTGGTACAAGGGGCACTGAAACGACATTATGCAGAGGAAACATGGGTATTTCGTGTATCCCCCTTGCATTCCCAATACAAATGCCACAATCTGAAAAAAAATGAAAATATTTAAAGAATTTAGAGAATTTGTTCTATCAGATAAAAAAATCTATGCATTGGACTGTATCACTTCTGTGGGGAAGTTAAGTGTTCTTATACGCTCTCAAATAACCTTTGGAAAAACAACATAGTCAATAGCAATAGTTTACTTATGATATTAGTATTACCTTCAAATCTCCACAGATCCTCCAGTTATGTTGGTCGTATACGAGAGCATCCAGTAAAATTTTCATGTTATCGTAGCTCTCAGTAAGTTGTACGGAATGTGCTACAGGGACTGATGCAACCCTATTCCCAATGTTGAGAAGTACTGCTTTCAAACTTCGTTTAGACGAGTCTATAAATAGCCTCCATTCTGATGCGTTATATGGCAGGCCCAAGGATTCGATTAGCCCCTCAACATTGCAGCAGTACACTAAGGAAGAGGTATTTCGTGCACTGCAAAAAACTTGCGGAATTCTTCCTCTCGTTTCCTATACCAGGAGAATGTGTTCCCGGAGCCAGCAAGTTGTCCTCTCGAAGTCGTGAGCCCAAGATCTCGGCAGCTAATTTGGAAAGTCCTAAATCCCTGGTAAGATCATTAAGTTTGGCCTGGTTGAGAGGCCTCGGCTCATTTGAAGCGGTATTTTGAGGTATATACGACTGGGACTGGTCATTGGCATTGGTCATTGATTCATCATCAGAACCATCGAAGTCCAGGGTTTGAGGTGGGTCGGGTATTGGAATTCCAGGACCATGGGGTACAGGTCTCATAGCAGAAGGAATGTCAGGGTATACAACAATGTGTTTATTCTTCTTGTTAACTCCTGAAAATAGAAACACAGAAACATGGATATAAAACTTGCATATGAAATAGAAGAAGCATTCAGACTGGCGGCTCGTGAGGGAAGGCTGCGGTCTGTAAGATATGAAATAGGTCGATGGAGTCTGTATATTTTCTTTCTTTTTTCATTCATATTGTCCCTTCGGGGACAATATGAATGAAAAAGAAAGAAAATATACAATCATTGTATATGTAAATGTAACTTGTATAACAATATGTATGTGTAAATGTATTTTCTATAACAATATGTATATGTAAATGTATGATTACCATTATGGTGAATATTATGCTATATATGGTGAATATTACATTATGGTGAATATTATGTCAAGTTTCATACGAGGATTTCAAAATATTTAAGAAAAATAAATTTATAAGCCCACCTTGGAGGTTTGTCATGCAGAAATAACAATCTGTCACGTGATCCTTTCCTTCTCTCCAAATCATGGGAATTCCAAAAGGCAAAGATTTCGCTCTGCCTTTGCTCCATCTTCTCAAATTTTCAATGCACGTCTTGCAGCACATATGAGGGGCGAAATTTTGTCCTGGTCCCCTAGCTTAATTCCAAAGTATGCTCTATACATTGTCTTCACAAATTTAGTGATTTGGGACTGGTTATTTGGCATGGTAACCGTCCCACATATGTAGCAGAATCTATTGGGATCATTTTTACACGCTCTATTCATTATGAAATATTTTATCTATATGCCTGAAAAGTAAAAAAAGATATTATACAAGTGAAACAAGTGATGATAGATGTTACTGTTCCAATTCCGCTTTGACAAAATCACGAAAAATTCTATTTTACTTATGATGCCATATCCGGATAACCTGAGCTGATTGAGAAAAACGGATTGCAGATTCGAAATCAGCAGGAAAAACTCTATAAGAATCACTTACAAAACCCTTGACAGCAAAATTGATGCATACCAGTGTTATATGTTAACCAGTGTCGTGAGACAGTGTCACCCATAATTTTTCGCTTATATAACTTTACATTAAATGGCAGATCATGATCATGTGCTGAATTGGATGCTCTTTGAAAAAAGATTTCAAATCTGTTCGTGCAGGATATTGAAAGAGCTTATCCTGTCTAAATGTTGGTTGATTCTCATCATTATTTAAATCAGCTACTAGATCTTTTTGATTATGTACATGTACAGGCCCAGGTTCAGTTACTGTTATTCCACCAGCTAATTCAGAATCATAAAAATCAGCATCTACAGTCTCAAAAAACGTTTGGCATACCTTCATCTTTATGTTCTAGATCTACATTATCAGCATGAACAGTTGTAATTGAATTTCTCTGTAAGTCGCTTTCCTCTTTCTGACATGTAGATATAGGTGTTGATATCATAAATGCTGTTATAGGCCTGCACTTTTTTGCTGAATCATTTCTTTCTGCTTCTCGTTTATCTTTCCGTTTCTGTGCTCCAGATTTCCGTTTCATGTGTTCCATTTCCTTACCTGAAATATAAAAAAAAAAAAAAATTAATAAAGTAATCTGATTTTCTAATTGCTTTTAATATAATCAAGATCAACAAATTTCAAAACAAATAACAATGCTTGAATTATACTATAATGAATGAATATATGTATTCTGTAACTGTATTTTAATGTAATGTATTGTAATCTTTTCTTAATACTATTACATGTATTTTCTTATTTATTTTTATATCTATCTTTATATATAGCAGCTTTATATAAAATATATACATAACTCTATATATCTTTTATATATGGACATAGAAATGGGTAAAATATAATTATACATATATAACAGCAATAACAAAAATAAGACTTACTTTGATAAATTGGAATTGATTTTAATGAAGCATGTAGGCAACTATTAAATAAACTAATGAAGTTAAAAATGTCGCAGTGACAGGTAGGTTGGCAAAACTGTATTTTAGGCACGTAAATTTATTAATTTTTGCTACTTTCTAAAGTTTAAAACCTGCAATAATTTTAACAAATTAAAGAAGTTATTAATACATTTGCCTTTTTATACTATTAATAAATACAAAATAAAAAATACAAAAAATTACAATATTAATAAATACAAAATAAAAAAAATACAAACAAATAATCACAAAAATCTAAATAAATTATATCTATTTCATGTAATAGAAATACTGTCAACACCCTTAATTAAGATTCTAGGATATATCTCATCAGGCCCAACTGACTTATGTTTATTTAAACTTTATATACGAGTATAGTAGATTGGCTGCCAATTTTTACCTCAGGTCTAGGGGGCCAACTTCCCTTTTTTCTAGGGGGGCCCATCTGCCACATGGCAGACTGACAGCCTAGCCAGTCCGCCACTGCTGACAGCAACCCCTTTTCTGTATCCTCCTACTTTCTCTATACTCAATTTCATTCCATATATACGCAACGACCTAACTTGCTCTCGTATTCCTGAACTTGAATCCTCCTCTACTGACTATCCTAAACTCTTTGATTATCTCACTTCCAAAGTGGAATACATTCTATCCTACTTTCCTTTTGCTGAAATCTTCATTTTAGGAGATTTCAATGTGCAATCCACCTTTGGCTTTCCTCCCATTTCACTGACATCCCTGGTGAACTAGCTTTCAACTTCTCTATCCTGAATGACCTAGAGCAGATTGTGCAGCACCCTGTTGATATTCCCGATCGCCTTGGAGATAGGCCCAACATTCTGGATTTAATTTTCACCACTCATCCTTCTTCTTCTTACTCTGTCAAACTTCTTCCTCCGTTGGGATACTCCGATCACAATCTTATATCTGTTTCTTGTCCTACCGCTCCAATTCGGCCTTTGGATTCTCCCAAGAGGAGGCACCTCTGGTACTTTGGCGCTGCTGATTAGGAGGCTGAGCGCATCACGGAGGTGATTTTCTTGGTGCATGGAGGCATACATTCCATATTCTATTCCTACTACTAATGCAAAAAATACTTGGTTTAACTTTACTTGTTCAAATACCATCTGCAACAGAGAGGAGGCTTTCAGAAGGTACCGTCGCCATCCAATTCCTGATGCTCACTCAGCTTATATTTCTGCCCAGAATCGTGCAAACTCTGTTCTTCGACTCGCCAAAAATTCCATCATGAGACAAAAATGTTAAAACCTATCTAATTCTAATTCTTTTCGCTCTTTCTGGCACCTAGCCAAAAACCTCTCCGACACCTTCACTTCTTCTTTCCCTCTTCGTTTCCATTCCGACGGCTCAGTTGCCGTCTCTTCTCCTGATAAAGCTGAACTCTTCGCTCAGACTTTCGACTCTAACAAAACACTGGACAATTCCGGTGTTGTTCCTCCATCAGCTCTCTCTGACTTAATTATGTCTGAAATTAGAATCTCTTCTAAAGATGTTCTTTCTGTCACATCTGGGCTGAATTTTTGGAAGGCGTACGGTCCTCATGGTGTCAGTCCTGTTGTTCTCAAGAACTGTGCTTCTGTGCTGACATCCTGCCCAAGCAAACTCTTTCTTCTTTGTCTTTCATCTGGTACTTTTCATTGCTGCTGGAAGTTCGCTTTCATTCAGTCTGTCTCGAAGAAGTGTGACCGCTCTCAACCTTCCAACTATCGTCCAACTACTTTGATTTCTTGCCTTTCTAAAGATTTTGAATCTATCCTTAATAGGAGATTCTTAAACATCTCTCTTCTCACAATCTTATTTCAGATCGCCAGTATGAGTTCCATAAGGGACGCTGTACTGGAGATGTTCTTACATATCTCTCTGACTCTTAGTCATCCTCTTCTCGGGATTTCGGTGAAACCTTTGCCATTGCACTAGACATATCAAAAGCTTATGATCGAGCCTGGCACAAATCCTTAATTTCCAAACTGCCTTCCTTCGGTTTCTATCCTTCTACATGTGCCGTCTTTCTGATTTCTTTTCGGTCGATCTATAGCTGCGGTTGTAGAAACTACTGTTCTTCTCCTGAAGCGATTAATAGTGGTGTTCCTCAGGGTTCTGGCCTGTCACCCACTCTTTTCTTTTATTTATCAATGATCTCTTAAGTCGCACTTCCTGTCCTACCCACTCCTATGCCGATGATTCCACTCTTCACTTCTCTACACGCTACACAAACAGTCCATCTCAACAGTCACTCCATGCTTCGTGTGGGACGGCTATGGTGCACCTGACCTCTGATCTTTCTACTATCTCTGATTGGGGCAGAGAAAACATTGTTGCTTTCAAAGCCTCAAAAATTCAGTTCCTTCATGCATCTACTCTTCACAAACTTCCACATGACTACCCCTTATCTTCAACAATACACAATTCAATCCTTCTTCTTCTCTTAACATTCTTGTTGTTTCTTTTTCTCGTGATCTTTCCTGGAAAGATTGCATATACTGTACTCTCTTTCTAAAACTTCTAAGAAGTTAGGTGTGCTGTACCACCTCCGCAGTTTCTTCTTTCTTTCTAAGTACGGGGGACTCGTACAAGGGACAGCTCTACTTAGCTGGGTGGAATCAAAGGCTTTTCGTCTCATCAATTCCCCGCCTCTTACTGGCTGTCTCCAATCCCTCTCTCTTCGTCGCAGTGTCGCCTCACTCTCTCTTTACTGTCGCTAATATAACAGACACTGCTCGTCTTCTGAACTTTCTAATTGCGTGCCTCCTCACTTAAGGAGAGCACACAGTACCTGACTTTCTACACATTCTCATTCCTTTTCTGTCCAACTCTCTAACGCAAAGGTTAATCGGTGTTTTCAATCTTTCATCTATTCAATCGGTCAACTCTGGAAGAATCTCGCTCACTCCATCTTTGCCCCTATCTATGACTTCCAATTTTTCAAACGCAGAATGTCCAGGCCTCTCGAAAACCTTGGACCTTAATTTTGGCTCTCTTCTTCCTCTCGGGAAAGGGGTGATAAGGCGGGAGGGGGGTCCTTTTTGCGGGCATTCGCCCTTGGCCCCCTCCCTTCCCTCATAAAAATATTATTATTATTTTTATTGTTATTATCATGACCCCTGCAACAGAATTCATTGTGTATTATTTCGGACTGTATACAGTAAGAGTGAACGTTGATATAAGAAATATTTTTTATGTAAGACTGTCATGATTAACTCCTCAACACGGGCCCGTAAATAAGCCTCTCTCTCTCTCTCTCTCTCTCTCTCTCCTTCTATATATATATATATATATATATATTGCAGTGCTCAATATTGCTTTTAAAAATAGATAATGTTTTGATTAGTACTCCTCAAACTGAATTATTTTCTAACATATTTACCAATAAATTAGTGATAAAAATTCAAGTATTTGGAGACGTCCTTTTGAAAAGCCAATTCTGATTTCTTGAAGTTCTCGTTGCCAAAATAAATAATGAAAATAAGTTCACTATTTTCTCTCTTTTAATCATTCTATTTATCATTCTTTCTATTTCTTTCTTTTTGATCGTGTATAGTCCTTAAATTTCACTTTTCTTACTAATAAATATCGATAAAAGTTTCGGGACAAGTCTTTTTGTAGTTGACTGTACATATAAAGTTCATCAGTTACACCCCTTCCATGCAGTGAGTTACAAACTTACCATGCCTCAAATGACCCCTGCCCAAGCTCAAGGGCATAAAATGACCATTCGTTTGGCATCGCTATTTGATTATATCTCCCATTTTAGAGTTAAATAGTCTGCATTGGCACTGTTTAGTCTGCACGTGCGACCTAAAACTAGACCAGATAAAAAATTGGGTACGCAAAATATTACTGCAAAAAAAGTTGTAATGGATTTGGAGAATATTTTTCCTTTTATAGAACTGAACACCATTAACCAATCAAAAGTAGGATAAGTCGACTGGCTAATTAGGTTACACACACACACCACACACACACACATACACACACACACACACACACACACACAATCTTTTGCCTTGAAGATGGGAGATTCTTCCGAAAGTTTTGCCAATATAAACGATTCTCCAGGCAGCCTTTGTCCTCCTTTTCCGTCTGTAAATTAGGCTCCTTACGGGCGAACCTATGAGAGAGAGAGAGAGAGAGAGAGAGAGAGAGAGAGAGAGAGAGAGAGAGTTACAAGGAGTTACAAGGAAAAGAAGTACCTCAAAAGGCCTTGCGGCCCATACCGAGGAGGTACCAATGGCAACGGTGCCAGGGAAAATTTTGTAAAAGTTTATTTTTCTTTCAACTATCCTAGCAGTAGTAGAAAACTGGATAGAAAAGTAGAAGGCTCTCTCCCCACCCTCCGCTCCCTCCCTGCCAGAGGCAGGTACGGAAAAAGGTTGAAGAAAATACCTTGACCCTGGAAAAGTAGCCAAGGAAATTTTACAGGAAAGTGGAGAATATATAAATAGCTCTATATTTAGCTTGCTCACAGAGACACTGTGCAAGCGAACTCCCGCAGAGTTTTCTTATGTTTTAATCTTAAGCTATGAGAGTATTCAGTACTTTGTCTAGTCTATTTTTAAACACATTTACACTTTGACTGGAAACAACCTCTGAGGGAAATTGGTTCCAGATATTAACTATTTTATAGGAAAAGAAATTCCCGCAGACAGAAGTCCTAAATGTCTTTAGTTCCAGTTTAAACCCATTATTTCTTGTCAGATTGGCATTAAGTGAGAATAAGTTTCTGTAATCTACCCTGTCTATTCCATTGAGCATCTTGAAGACTTGAATAAGCTGACCCCGCAACCTCCTCGTCTCTAAGCTAAACAGATTTAAGCACTCCAATCTCCGTTGGTAGCTTTGCATTCTCATTGAAGGGATCAATTTTGTAGCCCTTGCTTGTACTCTTTCTAACCTTTCTATGTCCTTCCTGAGGAATGGAGACCAAACTATGCACAGTATTCCAGTTGAGGTCTGACTAGTGAATTATAAAGAGACATTACAGTCTCCTTGTTCCGAAACTGGAACTGTCTTTTAATATAACCTAATAATTTTAAGGCCCTCTTTTCGACTTCTGCACAGTGCTTCGATGGTTTCAGATCATTGCTGATATGGACTCCTAAGTCTTTCTCTAGATGGGTCTCAGTCAAGTTCTTTCCCAAGAGAGAGTAATCGGTCTTTGGGTTTTTATAACCTATGTACATTACCTTACATTTGCCCAAGTTGAATGGCATCTGCCAAGTTGCAAACCATTCGCCCAACCTGTCAAGATTGTTCTGGAGCATTCTTACGCCTTCCTCAGTACCTACACTACTTCCTAATTTCATATATAAAAGCTATTTTTTCTACTTAATAAATTTAATAATTAATTTATTATTAATTAATGATATAAATATATAATTTATATACAATGACTACTTCCGGCAGCGTCGAAACTATGGAACGTATAAAAGTAATTTACTTCCGGTTAATGATCATCGTCCGTGCAGTGCCAGATATCCGACATACACGTGTTAAAGTATAAAAACGATCAAAAAGAATCTATAGACCGGTATCCGGTCTCTCTCTAAATTAATAATCATTACCCACTCCGGTATTTTGGAAAGATATGACGTTACCATCCTCGTAAGAACGCTTCCGATCATATTTTGTTTTCTTCGAGGAATAAAAAAATGACGACTCGGTCGGAGCTATCGAGAGTTAAAAATAAAACTCCTCCTTCGGGAGGAGTGAGGAACACTCGCGAACGGGAGGAAGACGCATTCACGAAAGGGTTTCTCGGACGAGTGCTTAATAAATTCACATCTTGAAGACATAAAACAATGTAAAAACAAACTCTGTCGCCTTAAAACGGAAGTTTTTAAGAGAAACATCGAGGGGTGGTTTACCCTCGGAACGGAAACAATTTTAGACTCTCTCTCTCTCTCTCTCTCTCTCTCTCTCTCTCTCACACACACACACACACACACACACACGTGTCTACGCTATCAACCTGTGAAATGATTTAATCCTCCCTAAAACCAATTGGAAAAAGAGTCCACTTTAAATGGTGTGCAACTTTAAATGAGAAAACAGACTTTACAGCACCTTAGAATAAGGTCAAAATGAGCTTTGATAATATGAATCATAATGCGTTATTGCACCTCTAGCATTTGGCATATGAGTGGAAAATATGTCTGATATATATATATATATATATATATAATATATATATATATATACTGTGTGTGTGTGTGTGTGTGTGTGTGTGTATATATATATATATATATATATACACATTCAACTGCAAAGAACACGCAGTATAAATAACGTAAAGAACGACGCTTGTATAGGAGATATTCCGCGCAAGACGAGAGAGAGAGAACGAAACAAATGAAAAATGAGGTAACCACCCGGGAATCGAACCCGGGATCTTCCGATTGCCGGTCAGATGCGATACCATTACACCATGGGCCTCACTCTTCCAAATGCCGTAATTCTTCTACATACTCGCAGAAACCAATGCCCCAAGGGGGCACCCCCGCATGCCGTAACATTATATACATTCAACTGCAAAGAACACGCAATATAAATAACGTAAAGAACGACGCTTGTATAGGAGATATTCCGCGCAAGACGAGAGAGAGAGAACGAAACAAATGAAAAAATGAGGTAACCACCCGGGAATCGAACCCGGGATCTTCCGATTGCCGGTCAGATGCGATACCATTACACCATGGGCCTCACTCTTCCAAATGTCGTAATTCTTCTACATACTCGCAGATGGTATCGCATCTGACCGGCAATCGGAAGATCCCGGGTTCGATTCCCGGGTGGTTACCTCATTTTTTCATTTGTTTCGTTCTCTCTCTCTCGTCTTGCGCGGAATATCTCCTATACAAGCGTCGTTCTTTACGTTATTTATACTGCGTGTTCTTTGCAGTTGAATGTATATAATGTTACGGCATGCGGGAGGTGCCCCCTTGGGGCATTGGTTTCTGCGAGTATGTAGAAGAATTACGGCATTTGGAAGAGTGAGGCCCATGGTGTAATGGTATCGCATCTGACCGGCAATCGGAAGATCCCGGGTTCGATTCCCGGTGGTTACCTCATTTTTTCATTTGTTTCGTTCTCTCTCTCTCGTCTTGCGCGGAATATCTCCTATACAAGCGTCGTTCTTTACGTTATTTATACTGCGTGTTCTTTGCAGTTGAATGTATATAATGTTACGGCATGCGGGAGGTGCCCCCTTGGGGCATTGGTTTCTGCGAGTATGTAGAAGAATTACGGCATTTGGAAGAGTGAGGCCCATGGTGTAATGGTATCGCATCTGACCGGCAATCGGAAGATCCCGGGTTCGATTCCCGGGTGGTTACCTCATTTTTTCATTTGTTTCGTTCTCTCTCTCTCGTCTTGCGCGGAATATCTCCTATACAAGCGTCGTTCTTTACGTTATTTATACTGCGTGTTCTTTGCAGTTGAATGTATATAATGTTACGGCATGCGGGAGGTGCCCCCTTGGGGCATTGGTTTCTGCGAGTATGTAGAAGAATTACGGCATTTGGAAGAGTGAGGCCCGTGGTGTAATGGTATCGCATCTGACCGGCAATCGGAAGATCCCGGGTTCGATTCCCGGGTGGTTACCTCATTTTTTCATTTGTTTCGTTCTCTCTCTCTCGTCTTGCGCGGAATATCTCCTATACAAGCGTCGTTCTTTACGATATATATATATATATATATATATATATATATATATATATATATATATATATATATACATTATACACCTTTCGAATGTTCCGCGCGATGATTCCTCATTTCACGAAGGTCAAACTTGTCGACCCTCCTCTCGAGTTGGCCTGGTGAAGTAGTGAGTTGGCTTCTTGTACTCTCCACCTCACATAGCCTGGTACGCCCGGCTCATCACGGATTGTTCTGAGCCAAGGGTCTAATCTTCTTTTGAAAATGTCCACTGCAACACCACTCGTGTTCCTTAGGTCTTTGGGCAGCTGATTAAACAGTTTTGGTCCTCTCATAACAAAACTATTTTCTTTTAGGGTTAAGGATGTTCCCAGTCTAGCCTTTAATTTGGGAACACGACACAGTCTTCCTTTTCTACTTTCCAATGTTGTTTCGGGAGTTACAGGGTTCACAGTAAGATTAGGGACTAGTTTCTCCATTATTTTCCAAGTGTAAATAATGGTGTATCTTTCTCGCCTCCTTTCCAGTGAATATAGATTTAATTCGCGTAACCTTTCGCAGTAATTTAATTCTTTGCACCCCTTGATCTTGGCTGTGAAGCTTCTTTGAATCCCTTCTAGTTGTCTAATGTCTTCTTTTTTATATGGGCATGTTAGGACCGAGTAGTATTCCAATTTGGGTATGATCAGTGTTTTCAGTAGAGGAATCATTATATTCCTATGCCTTCATTTAAAGGTTCTCAGTATCTGCCCAGTTACTCTCTTTGCTCTGTTTACTGCAATCTTATGTTGTGTTTCAAATTTCGCATCATCAATCATTACAACCCCTAAATCTTTTGCTTTAGAATTTCTCTGAATTTCCTGTCCATTTGGGGGTATAATATTCATGGGTTCTAGGTCCTCTCTTTTTCCATACCGTAACAGCTGAAATTTCTCAGTGTTAAACTTCATATTGTTGTCTTCCGTCCACTTGTAGATTCTGTTCATGTCTGTTTGTAGAGAGCCTATATCTTCTGGGTTTCTTATTTTTCTACTGATCTTTGTGTCATTGGCAATATATATATATATATATATATATATATGATATTTCACTCAGGAAAATGAAAGCATGAGTAGCGACGTTTCGCTCCAATCACTGGAGCATCCTCAAGTTTTATGATTTAAAACCAGGAAAGTACTTCACTCATTAAAGGGTTAAATGAAAAGTGAAAAGTTTGTTCGATATTGTTGACATGTTGATATGACGTTGATATGACGTTGACATGTCATAAGATGAGGATAAAAAGGACGAGACCAGGCACACATCTGACACTCTCGCAAAGAGTGTCGTCTGGAAATTGCAATCATGTGCATTCTGCAGGAAAAAAATTGCAGAAATTTCAGCAAAGCAACAAGCAATTTTAAACCACGAGTACAGACATTGAAAGAGCAGTTGCAGTGTCTCATTGTAAAAACTCATTAACCAAATGAAAGACAACTTTGATGAAATAGAATCTGAGGCAAAATTTTCATGTCTGATAAATCTAAAACATATTCAGAGAATCAGGGCAGGAAAAGACGACGCAAACGACATGATGATGATACGACTTCCGAGGAGGTGAATCTCAGCTCTTCTGAAAAATTCAGAGTTCACACTTTTCTTGTGATCATTGACTTGGTGGTCACATCTTTGCATCGGCGCAAGACTGTATATCACCAGATTTCAAAGAACTTTTCTTTCCTGTCATCGTTGACCGCAAAGGGCACTAATAAACTGAAAAGTAGTGATGACAAACTGATCAGGAAATAGCCAAGTTATCTGAAACCTGACTGTATGGACGAATTTCTGCAATTTTCGCCCTTTTTGTCTCATATCGACAATGACATTACACCACACAAGATACTGCAGTACATCAAATCACACGAAAGAGTTAGTTCATCTTTCCAAATGTAACAAATGTTCTCCGAGGTTTTTTTTTCTTACTTTACCGCGACAGTTTGCGAAGGCGAACGTTCTTTTTCAAAGCTTGGCTCGATCAAAAATTGGCTTCGCTCAACTGTGAGCCAAGATCGATTGAATGCATTTGCTTCTCTGTCAGTTGAGCATAAGATCACAAAGTCTCTCCAGTTCAGTGACATGCCTTTTTTCCTGTTTTCGTTCCACAAAAGTATGAAAATTGTGTCAATATTGAAAATATGATTTGTTTGCTGTACATATTAATTAGTAATGGCGTATTTTATCCATGTTTTCGTTGTCATTTATTGTCTCTGATGTACGTAGTTCTACTGTAAAAAAAGGAACCGTAGGTAAGTTTCAAATTTTTAAAATAGTATTGAAAATAACAAATTAAATTAAATATTTTATAATATTAAGGGACCCCAGAATTCTGGTTGGCGTAGGGCCCTTTGGTAGGTTAATTCGACCATATATATATACAGGGTGTCCCATAAGTCCGGCATCATAGGAGAAATTCATATTTTTCTATTTCTACAAACCATAATTCATATTTTTTCTCTTTCTACAGGCCATAATGTCTGTGAGCAAGGAAGAACGAATCCAGATAATTCTACTTATAGGAAATCGGAGTCAAAGAGAGGCCGCTGCTGAATTTAACAGACTGCATCCAGACCGCGAGCCAATACCATTTGCGGCAGCGCATTATTGGGGCATGTAACACCATTATTCCTGACATCATTCACCGTGTGCTTGCTGACTGGGTATCACGTCTGAATTTGTGTATTGAAAACAATGGTGGACATATTGAGCACGTTCTGTAAATAAAAGCTTTTGTTTTGCCTTTTTTTATTATTTTTACTATGATGCCGGACTTATGGGACACCCTGTATATATATATTATAGATAGATAGATAGATAAATGAAGTTCCTTCAATCACATATTAGCGAAACCTAATATTTAATATTGATTTTATTAAATACTAAATTTTTAATTCAATAATGAAATTATTTTAAAAGTAGATAAAAAAATATTTATTAATTTTTAAACTATTTTGCGATAACAAAATTATTTTTTATTTATTTATTTTTAGAAAAAATTGACTCGAAAATAAACAATGAATTTTTTAATTGTCTTCCGAGCATTTAGTAGAATTTTCTTTTTTTTTTTCTTCTTTTAAATTGTTTTGGTTTGACACGAAATTTTTCTGAATTTGTCATTTGTTATTGCGGGAAATTATATCAACTGCAATCAATTCTACGCAATTCCACAGCTCTCTCTCTCTCTCTCTCTCTCTCTCTCTCTCTCTCTCTCTCTCTTTAGGATTTAACCCCTTACCCTCATCAGAGATGCAGCCTCATCCTTCCTACACATTTACGCCGAGCTCTCCAATAGCAGATACCTTATCCACCATCACCCAAAAGTTGGTTTCAAAAGTGTTGGTGCTTCCTCGGGCATTCGGTTAGTCTATACGATTAATGGATTACGGTATTCGTTAACCCGCGATTAATCTTGTATTCCGATTAATCGCTCAATCAACCGATTAACAAGATTAATTTTTGTATCAAGAAGAAAAAAGCTTCAGTAAATTTGTGGTATCGAAAATTAATAGTCTTTTTCTTCAGGAAATGTTTATTAAGTTTATCTTTTGTCACAAATGGAGGATTAACCGACTTTTATGTGTTCACAGCTTCCAATTTTTTGTATTTCCATCATCGATGGGATGGAGCCTATTTTCTCTTTCACGATCAGTTACATACTGCAAACAGTAAACTCCACGCTTACTTCAAGTTTTTACTTCATTAACCCAATAGTTGAATATATACTGTATATATATATATATATATATATATATATATATATATGCTGCAAACCCACAAGGAAAAAGAAAAACGATTCCAAGGCCTTTCGTGTATTCACACCTCGTCAGGGAATGCCTGACGAGGTGTAGCTTTGAATACACGAAAGGCCTTGGAATCGTTTTTCTTTTTCCTTGTGGGTTTGCAGCATTCATTCATTTCACGTGTTTTATTGTGAAATTCATCCCATATATATATATATATATATATATATATATACTGTGTGTGTGGTGTGTGTGTGCGTGTGTGTATATATATATATATCAGTGGCGACTCCTGCACTCGGGCTTCTCGGGCTGAGAGAAGCATGAGAGATAAAATTGTGTATTTATAGATTTAAGTTTTTAAAAAAAAGTTTTAAATACAAATTGTAAAAATGGTTTTTGGCTGGTAGTATGTTACTATTTTTCTGTCTAGCCTTCGTCACGCAAGCAAATTTTGAGAGCATTTAGATACCCTTACTACCTATAAAAAAAACTATATTGACACATTAAGTTTTCGTGTAATCTTTCAAGATCCTTTACTCGGGCGCAAGACATTACGCCGAGAAAGTATAAGTAATATCGTATATTTAAAGTTTTTAATGAATAATTATTTGCTTGCATAAGGTTACATAATAGTCCTTCTTCTAATTCTCATTAAATAAAATACGTTTTTCCTCATATTAATTTTTTTTATAAAGAAAAAACATTTCAACTCGGGCTTATATCCTTCGGCCTTGTAAAGGCACAATTTTTAATTCTGGCGATACATAGTAACTTTTTACGTTTCGCTAAACGTGCCTTCAACTGCCTTGGGCGGCGGTGCAGTTTGATTTTTGCCGCAATGTGAGGTTGTTCGCTTTTCTTAAATAATCTGATTTATTTTTAATATTATAAGTATTCTGAGAAGTATAGCCCACCCATGGGCAAAAAGGAATTACATGACCGAATATTAAAGGAATTTGCTTTAAAACCAAGACGCTTGGACTTTATGTTCAAGTAAATAAAATTCAAATAATTTTTTACTGAGGTATGTATTTATTTATTTTATTGATAATCTTATTGTCATGCATTTAAATGTCGGCTCATATGTAGACTTGAAAATTTAAAAAGAGCCCGAGTAGTCTTGAAGAGCTGGAGTCGGCACTGATATATATATATATATATATATATACCTTGGTAACCTTGCTTTTGCTTCCGGCCGCCCAAAATGTTTATTCTCACGAAGGTCAAGCTTGTTGCCTCACATTAGACCTAGAACTTAACATAGAATCCGAACCACGATCCACCAGGAGGTCACCAGGAGGTCCTCACCCGGGCTCGATCTCACGACTTCCCGATCAACAGCCCAGTGTCTAAACCACTAGGCTACCCAGAGTACCCATTAGCTAACACCCTTTTTTTCGTATGGAAAGATGAACAGCTGGGTGAGTTCAGCACCGCCTGCCATCGCCAGGAATCGAGCTCGGAGCTGGTGGATTCGTAGAGAGCTATGCTACCACTGCACCACCGAGGTGTATATATATATATATATGAAAAATTATTTCACGAAAGTGACACGTGAAAAATATTTATGATGAATAAAACCACGAAGGGAAAAGAAACACAAAGTGGTGCTCAAGCGCTTTCGTCTAATGACATCCTCAGGAACACTGAGTGTTCCTGAGGATGTCATTAGACGAAAGAGCTTGAGCACCACTTTGTGTTTCTTTTCCCTTCGTGGTTTTATTCATCATATATATATATATATATATATATATAATGCGCCTCGGTGGTGTAGTGGTTAGCGTCGCTGACTACGAATCCATCGGCCCCGGGTTCGAGACCCGACGGCAGCCGGCGCGCAGCAAAAACCCAGCTGTTCATCCTTCCACACAATAAAGAAAGTGGTTGGTAGATAAATGGGTACCCTAGGTGGCCTAGTGGTTAAGACGCTGGGCTGCTGATGGGGCGTGGTTCGGATTCCACGTTAAACTGTAGGTCTAAGGTGGAGTGAAAAGCTTGACCTTCGTCAGAATGAACAATTCGGTCGGAAGCTAACCAAAGGTTATATATATATATATATATATATATATATATTATATAGATGGGGTTGATTCTGGGCTGGAGAGAGAGAGAGAGATAATATATACTAGATATTAATTCTTCTGTCGTCTTGTCTTCCTCATCCATATTTATCTCTCTCTCTCTCTCTCTCTCTCTCTCTCTCCAGCCCAGAATCAACTCCATCTATAATTATTTCAACCGCATGAATATTTTCATCTTTAATAATTTGAGTCTTGCCAAAAGCTGAACCTTGTTATAAACAGCATAATTTCATTTTAGTTGCCCGAGGGACTTTCTACGGTTGGTTCTAACCTGGCACCGCTGCCATGCATGGTGCCATCATAAAGTAATTAAAATACTAAATGTGCCGTAAAGTGAGTAACTCGAAGGAACTTTCATTTAGAAAAAGGGTGTCGTGCGCGGATAAACAAATCAATTTCGTTCCACAGGATTTTTAAACAAGGCTCTTTCGTTTTTTTATAATACAAAGTGCGTAAAAGAGGATATACTATAGAAGGTCCTCCTCCATAAGGAACTACTAACGTAAAAGGTAAGAAATATATTAAAGAGCACTCCATCCGGTATAATCTATTGCCAAAATGAGAGAGAGAGAGAGAGAGAGAGAGAGAGAGAGAGAGAGAGAGAGAGAGAGAGAATGTTGATATTTATTATTTTAATTAGACAGTGACCGAAGATATAATTAATTAAATAGGTATTTTCCTGTTAACGGGAATGCCCTAATAAATTCGGTACGTATTATCGGGACTACCAAACTGTTTGTTATGTATTTTTGCTCTCGTCATTTTCGTTTAAACTAACGAAAATATCGCAACTTAACCTAACCAATTATCAAAGGCGTACAGTTGACCTAACCGGGCATTCAATTAACCTAACTGGGCATTCAGTTGACCTAACCGCGCATTTTCCGTTATATTAACCTGTTAGGTTAATTCAACGCGCGGTTAGGTCAATTGAATGCCCGGTTAGGTCAACCGTACGCCCTTGATGATTGGTTAGGTTAAGTTGTGATATTTTCGTTAGTTTAAACGAAAATGACGAGAGCAAAAATACAAAACAAAAAGTTTGGTAGTCCGATAATAATACATAAGACCAACAATTCTAACATCATCGAAACATTTTAATATGCTTATTTATACCAAACAAATACTACAAATTTTGTAATCCCGATAATCACACCATTAATTTTTTTGCATCATTGAAGATAAGATATTTCCGTTTATAAAAATTTACTCGTTCTTTTAAACATAAATAAGCTCATAAAGTCTTTCGAACTTTGGTGCATTTTATTTTTTTCTCAGGTCAAAAACGCTAGAGTCGGGAAAACTTTTTTTAGGGTATTCCCGTTAACGGGAAAGTACCATTAATTAGTAAAAAATAAATTTTATATTAATTTTTAAGTATTTAAAAAAATTGTTTCAAAGTGATGAATTATTACTGATACTCTGAAGAAATTTAAAAAAATGCTGAAATGGAAAATTAAAACAATAATTTTGATATACTGTGTATATATATATATATATATATATATATATATATATATTATATATATATATATATATATATATATATTGAGAGAGAGAGAGAGAGAGAGAGAGGGAGAGAGAGGATGGTAAATGTACTTGTCTGTCAAATAGAACACAAACTAGACCTACTGTATATAACAGTATCTTAATTGGCTCTCACTGCAAAAGTAGTGAAAATATATTATTGGTACAGTAATATATATATATATATATATATATATATATATATATATATATATATATATATATATATATATGATACACACAGATCGTGCATGGAACAAGGAACGCTTCTGGGAAAATTAAATCCACTATAGTCCGAATAAGTAATGGTAAATGACAAACACTATAGTTTTTCTTTTTCATGATGTTAGCCCGACGTGGGCAACGGGTCACTCGCAAGGTGTAGCTAGGTGTAGTCGTAACTCCTAGATCCTGTCCCAGAGCTGGATCCTAAATTCTTTGCAGATAGCTTGTGAGGGAAGCTATATTTTTGGGGCCTCTTTGCGAGCGACCCGTTGTTCACGTCGGGCTAACATCATGAAAAAAAAAAAACTGTAGTGTTTGTCATTTACCATTACTTATTCAGACTATAGTGGATTTAATTTGAGTTCCTTGTTCCATGCACGGTCTGTGTGTATCATGAAAAAACCTCAGGGAACCATTCTGAGTTCAATCCCATATATATATATATATATATATATATATATATATATATATATATATATATACAGGGTGTTTGAAAACTTTCTGTACAAATTGTAATGGGGGATAGGCAACACCAAGACAAACACTTTTCGTCTATAAGTGTATGTCCGCTGACGTCACCATTCGGCGCGAGAGGGCGCCGCTGCAATTGGCTAAAAGGTGAAGTGGGCTAGACTCGCGCTTGCCGCGGACATTCTTAAATCGGACGTAGTACGCGTAACATGTTTATTTAAAGAAGGCATGTTTATTTAAAGAAGGTGCTGAAAGTTGCGACCGGTAGCATCAATGCATGCCCGACAGCGTCGAAGCATTGACCGACGTACACGTCGAAAGATTCCCGGCATTTTGGGAACAGTTCCAGCGACGACAGTGATTCTTGCTACGAGGTCTTCTTCTGAGTAAATGTGAGTCTCGTACACGAGGTTCTTCATGTGTTCCCACAGGAAGAAATCGAGGCATGTTAAATCGGGCGATCTCGGTGGCCAGGCTACGGGCCCACCCCGGCCTATCCATCGGTCCCCAAAAGTGGCGTTCAGATAATCCCGCACATCGTTGCTGGAGTGTGCTGGGGCCCCGTCGTGTTGAAACCACATTCGTCTACGAATAGCCACGGGAACATCTTCCAGCAGTTCCGGCAACGTTTCTTCAAGAAATATCCGATAAACCCGCCCGTCGAGTCGGGCAGGCAGCAGGTACGGCCCAATCAACTTGCCATGGACGATACCCACCCAAACATTGACGGCGAACCGTTCTTGATGAGCATGCACCCGTGTAGCATGTGGATTTGCGTGCGCCCACACGTGAGAATTGTGCATGTTAAACACACCCTCACGTGTGAAACAGGCCTCATCTGAGAACAGCACATAAGCCGGAAAATTAGGCTGCACCGCTGTCTGCTGCAGAAACCAGCGTGCGAATTCCACACGAAGAGGGTAATCCCGAGGTTGTAATGCCTGGACTCTCTGACGATGAAACGGATGTAACTGCTGCTCGTGCAACACTCTCCAGACCAGGTCGTGGTTCACACGAGGATACGTGCAACACCCTCGCATGCTTGCGCTTGGATTGTCCTCAAATCGCCGTAGGATTTCTTCTTCCATGTCAGGAGTGCGCACGTTTCTCTCCCGACCAGTGTCATGCATGTTTGCATGGAATGTTCCAGTTTCTCGCAGTCGCCGATGCAAATGCGCAAACGTTTGGTGGTTTGGCACACGTCTGTTTGGGAAGCGCTGTCGGTACAACCTCACAGCAGCTCTTCCGTTTCCATTGGCAGCCCCATACACCATATGCATGTCAGCCATCTCAGAAGTCGTGAAGCGCTCCATGTTACGCGTACTACGTCCGATTTAAGAATGCCCGCGGCAAGCGCGAGTCTAGCCCACTTCACCTTTAGCCAATTGCAGCGGCGCCCTCTCGCGCCGAATGGTGACGTCAGCGGACATACACTTATAGACGAAAAGGGTTTGTCTTGGTGTTGTTTATCCCCCATTACAATTTGTACAGAAAGTTTTCAAACACCCTGTATATATATATATATATAATATATATATATATATAAATTTAAATACCCATCTGGAAAATAAAATCGATCAAACCCATAATTTAAAAATTATTAAGTTTTTCTTGTAAACGCAAATAAATATATTCAGCCTTGGTATGTATCGAAATCATATTAAGAGAAGGTTGACCATAAGAATAGCAAATATATATATATATATATATATATAAAATGTCTCTTAATTAATAAAGGTACACCTTTTTTATGCAGGAAGGAGGGGGCTAAGGGCGAATACCCGCAACCCCCTCCCCCATAGAGGAAGAAGAGAGCCAAAATCAAGGCCCAGGGTTTTCGAGATACCTGGACATTCTGCATTTGAAAGATTGGAAGTCATAGATATGGGAAAAGATGGACTGAGGAAGGTTGTTCCAGAGTTGACGGTTCAGTAGATGAAAGATTGAAAATACCAATTAACACTCGCGTTAGAGAGTGGGACAGAAAAGGAATGAGAATGTGTCGAAAGTCTGGTACTGCGTGCTCTCCTTAAAGGAGGAGGCACGCAGTTTGAGAGTTCAACAGAGCAGTGTTCGTTGTAATAGCGACAGTAAAGAAAGAGTGAAGCGACATTGCGGTGAAGGGAGAAGGATTGAAGATAGTCAGTAAGAGGCGGGATTGGATGAGACGAAAAACCTTTGATTTTACCCAGTTAAGTAGAGCTGTGTTGGTTGAGCCACCCGCACACATGAGAAGCGTACTCCATACAGGGGCGGACAAGACCTCTGTACAGAGACAGCAACTGAGCGGGGTTGAAGAAACTGCGGAGCCGGTACAGCACACCTAACCTCTTAGAAGCAGTTTTGGAAAGAAAGTACTGTATATGTGATGCTTCCAGCAAAATTCACGAGAAAACTCTTGAATAATCTAATTTACCACATTTTTTTTAATAAAGAAAGTGAACGTACACGAAAATTTCATGAAAAAAATTATCAACGCCGAGCGGAGTGCTTCTTTGCACTCCATCAGTCAATCAGTGATGGGTATGATCTTAAGCCCAAGTTAATAATGTTTACACGTTACCATAAAAAGGGGATAATTAGAATTTTATAGTTTTATACTTAATTTGTGTTTAGGTGTTTTAAAATATTGTCTTCGCTATTCCTTTATAAACAAATCAGTTTGATTTTTCCTAAATTATTAGTTTCTGTTTGGAAAAAACAAATGACAAAAATTTTATATTTGATTTTGTTAAGTTTTTACTGGTGTAGTTGGCCTTAATTTTAATGTGTGTATTGGCTAAGATACCGAGTCAGAAAGAGGAAATGCGACCGAAAAATCTTCTAAATAAAATATTTTAATATTTTTTAAACCAACCAAATTGACGTATATTTGATTAGTCACTTGGGAACGATGCATTTTTTTAAAATATATTTTTAACATGAGATACGTCAATGTACTTGTTTTGGTGAATTTTATTTTAAAAATCTTCAAATTAGCGAATTTTTAATATTTGTTTATATATACGACAAATGGTGTAACATCTCCCCCTCCTGGGCTCCAAACTCCTACGAAGATTTTATGGGGTAGAAAACCCCCCAAAAGCTTCTCTTTTACCCCTGATAACCCTAAAAGATAGTGAACACAGGCATTAACAGCTTCACAAACTGCAAATTTGTTTATGAAAGAAAGTCGCGATATTTTGGGATATTCTCTTCAGATATTAGTTTTACTTTACGTTCGTTCATTTGAGATCGTTTTACGCCGGCAACGGAACAAAGTCGATCTGGACAATATCATCGTGTATAATGTCGATACTAAAAAGTTTGTTTAAATTAGGTCAGGTTAGGTTAGGTTACATTATACCCGGTTAGGTTACACTAGATTGAGTAAAGTCTGGTTAGGTTAAGTTAGTCTGGCTAGGTTTAAGTTAGTCATTTTCATTGAAAATCTGAAATTAGTTTGAAATTTGAACTTCATACTCTACTTACATAAGGGCGAACGTCGACATTATGAAATTAGATTTTATTCATGTAACGCCCTTCATCATTAAAACGAAGCTCGCAGAAATCTAAAACCAGAAATACTTCAGTATCAGTTTTCCTGAGTGTGGATAAAATTTCTGAAATATTATATACACAACTGATTAGTTCCGAAACTTTCGTTAGAGAGGAAATAGCACAGAAATCCAAATCTAAAGAAAGCACTTCAATGTAGGAGGCCGTTTTCTTTATAGTTCCTGAGAAAACGTATATAAGACTGAAATAATAATAATAATAATAATAATAATAATAATAATAATAATTAATAATATTAATTAATTAATTAATAATATTAATTAATTAATTAATTAATATTTTATCATTATTAATATTCTTTCTGTATAAAATTTTAAATTTGGGATGCGAGCTGTATCTTCATCAGCTTAAAGAAGTGTTTATATTTTATAGTATTTAATAAATTAATTAACCGATTATAGAAATTAAAGTATTCAATTCACCTTCTAATTAATAATGAATACCTTCGTTTCTCGTAGAACTTTATTAGGTTGGTGATCCTTTAACATCAACGGCACTTCAGCAATTATTTATTATCAGTCAAATTTAACCAAGTAAAGTCAAATGTTAAAATTCATTCGTCCTACACAAAATATACAGGGTGGCGCATAAGTCACAATCGGTTATAATTAAAGCAAAATTACAAAAAATCAAAGAAAGTAAAAAGTTTATAAAAATTACAAAAAATCAAAGAAAGTAAAAAGTTTATAAAAATTACAAAAAATCAAAGAAAGTAAAAAGTTTATAATAAGTTTAGAAATATTTATTGATTATTCAAAGCGCAAAATATAACCATCTCGACATATATTCTTTCCTCTTTTTTTTTAAAAGCCGCTAGACGAATTTTCGCTTTAATTATAACCTAACTGATTGGGACTTATGGGCCACCCTGTACAATTGTTTATTCACGCATTCGTTTATTACGCAAACTGAAGGGAATTACGCGAGTCACATTAAACAAACGAGTAAAACGATGAATTGTATAGTTTTTAAGACAAAATTTAGGACATGAAACCCGAAAATCTAATTCTCCATTTTGGTGAAGAATTAAAAAAAAGAAAATTTCTTTTGTATAAAGTTGATTCGATGCACTCTAAAAATTCCTTGTTTAATTTAAACAAAAAGTTTATTTGGTCGTCAAGATCAGTTTTGTTAAAATTGAAATAAATAAAACATTTCAAAATAAATTTGGTTTACATTAAACGCATATAAAATTATATTTACTTGGAATTGGCCTTGACTTCATACGGAAAATTTGAAAATTATTAATTCCAAGTAAATATAATGTAAACCAGATTTATTTTGATGTAATATAATTTATTTAGTTGAATTTTAACAAAATGGGTCTCATAATTTTGAACTTTGTTAGTATAAAATCCCAGCAAATTTTTGGTATACTGTAAATTAAATAAAGAGTTTTTTTTTTGATCGCGCAAAGAAGGATTTACGCGCGATCAACTGAAAACATTATGATTCGATATTAATAACTCCTCCATCGCGTGTATTTGGGTTTTCGCACTCATTTGTTGCGTGCAACAACGTTTGCGTACTTAGATTAATTAATGTAATCTCGTATACTAAGTGTTAAAATACGTAACCATCCATAAATATTGTGAAAAATATTTAGTTAAGGAAATAAAAGTGGATTTAAATACAATACGACATGAGAATGACTTCAAATTCAGTGCTAATATACAGGGTGTCCCATAAGTCCGGTCTTATAGGAAAATTTATTTTAAATTAAATTTACAAAAGTGTATTATCGACATGGAAACGAGTTACACTCGTGAAGAAAAGGCGGAGGCCTTTTGCTCACCAATATAACTCACTTTCATATTAGCCATTGCGTGTTATTTTACCACAACAAAAAAAAAGGTGTTCCAAAACAAGACATCAATTTGAACATTTGTTTTAGTTCTAGTGTATTACTTTTGTAAATTTAATTTAAAGTAAATTTTCATATGAGACCGGACTTATGAGACACCCTGTATATGTTTGTCTATATTCTCAATACTCGAGACACACACATCAATAGGGTATCATCCCATTCAATGTCATTCCCATTTCATTCCGCGCCCAAGAGTGAGAAAGCTGATAGTGAGAATTTCAAAGGTGGCATTTTCAAATGTCATTCTCATTCTTATCCACGGCTTTCCCACTTTGGTCCAGGTTAGGTTAACTTATGTTAGGTTAGGTTAGGTTAAGAAATATTAGCCATTCCCATTTGGCGCCTTTACCGTGATTGGGAATGGAGTGACGTGTTTCTCAAACCAAGAAACTCTTTTCTTAAATGCGAATTTTTCACTTTGTGCATTTTCATTTGCGGACCGCGGACGGGAATGGGAATGACATTGAGTGGGAAGTGATCATCAATAACTTAAGTATAAGACAATGGGGGAAAAGCTTCACTGCTCCTCTATATTTCTCAATGTTTGAAACATAAAAAGAATTAACAATGTTTTAGAACATTTTCTAATTACCTATAGCCATTGTGGCAAAAGTTGGTAGCCATAGGTCAGTAGCCATATTTTTTTTTTTTTGTTATACACTTCAAAACGCTCAACATAGTTGTGTGAAAAGTACTGAAATGTGTTTACAAGCTAACGGCGCTCATTTCTAACACTTATATAACCCCTGTTAATAAAATAATACAATTGATATAGTTCCTGACCTTTGCCACACCCTGTATATCGACGTTATCTATCATAACAAGATCCAATACCTTCTTTCTTCTTGTCTCTGGAACGTCTTGGGTAAGGGCGCATTTCTTTGTAAGTTTTAATAATATCTATTACCCGCATTTGATCTTCCTTTGATGAAACCTACCATGAAAAATTTAACTTAAACCGCATCATTAACCATTCGATATATGGAAAATTAAAGTCTCCGCATAATAGAATGTTTGGGATTGAGGTTATCAGTAATCCTAACTGTCTCTTTTCAAACGTCGATGTTTCCCATTTCAGTCTCCGTCCAAGAGTGAGAAATCCGCGAGTAAGAATCTCAAAAGAGGAAATTCTCAAATAGATCTATTCTTATTCGTATTGTAGGATTTCTCACCTCAACTTGGAATTTTCAGAGTTCTCATTTTGCGTCACATTTTGCGTCACATTTTGCGCCACATTTTGCATCTCATTTTGCGTCTCATTTTGTGTCACAGTTCTCATTTTGGCTTTTTCCCAATCATGAAACTCTTTTCTCAAGTATGGGATTCCCTCTTCCAGTATTCTCACCTTTAGACCACGTATGGGAATGAGAACGATGCCAGATAGGAAGTAATTATCCTAGGGTATTGTCAGTGTTATTTATTGTAAATTTCAAATTATTTTCTCTTGCTTTTTGAGACCTGTAAACACATAATTGGTGGCTTTAATTCTTTAATGCCAGTATACGTATCTCAGCTGCATTAATTGTTTGCCCATATTTCGCCTGAGTACTTTTAAGATACATGAGCGTCCTCCTCGTCTTGTGGCTATAACATATTGTAAACTATCTTTTGACTGCATATCATCTCTGCATTGATAAAAAGGGATTGGTAATTATTTAAAATGGCATTTTCTTTTGTTCTATATCGGTGTCTGTCTGAAGCTGTTATTACTACTATAATTCACCGAAAATGTCTCTGTCTGTCTGTCTGTCTGTCTGTCTGTCTGTCCGCAGAAAACACTTTTACGCTTCTGAACCGATTTCGACCAAACTTCGTATGGTGGATGGGGGTGATGAGTAATGAACGAAAATATATGTGACCAGTTCCTCCCCCCGACCACCACCAATTACTGGGCCCGAAGGCATCAGCACCGCGATAAAACTATAAAAAAGAACGCAGTCATGAAAATCTTGAGCTTCACATTGTCGCCCATAATAATAATCTTCTATACTATAATAAAAGAGCTGTCCGTCCGTCCGTCCGTCCGTCCGTCCGTCCGTCACACTTTCAGAAATTGTGAGAAAAAATTGTGGGAAAAAAATTCAGAAATTGTATTACGGGCGGCAATGTGAAACTCAAGATTTTCATGACTGTGTTCTTTTCTGTAGTTTAGCCTGTCTGTTTGTCTGTTTGTGAAATTTATCCCGGGCAGTAATGGGGGAAGGGTGGGGGTGGGGTAATGGGGGATGTGTGGGGTAATGGGGAGGGGTGGGGGTAATGGGGGAGGGGTTAGCCCCCAAGTTGCATGAATGGGGGTGAGGAGGTTTTGGGAGATACCAGATTCAGAAATGTTGACACAATGTGAAGCTCAAAATTTTCACGGCTGCGTTCTTTTCTGTAGTTTAGCCTGTCTAACCGTCAGCGAAGCGACGGGAACTGCTAGTAATAATAATATAATAATAATAATAAAAAAGAAAATTTGTTGCTACAGTTTTCGAAGACGCCAGCACCGCGGTCTAGTGGGTATGCTATGTAACGGATTATAATTCTACGCATCGGCATATTTACCTAAAAAAAAATCGTCTGTAAGACGGGCGGGTATTAGGGTTTCTCATATTGGGGGGTTCTCTTTGTCCCGGGATTTCCGGGAAATTTTATTGTTTAATTTATTTGTAGTTATCAAATTATATCTAATTATCTAACCTATGTGATATATACAGGGCGTCCCCAAAAAAATGTATACACACTTTAAATAATTATAAAGGCAGTGTTTATTAAAATACATTTCATTTTCAAAATGTAATAGAATCTACAGACATTATTTAATTGTTTTGTCAACGCCTGTTTTCAAACTGACGTCCGTTCTGGTCCAGGCACTGCTGATAACGCGAAGCAATGGAATCGCAAACACGAAACATTTCGTTTGGTATTTGTGTGCATTCTCGTTCAATGGCTACTCTCAATTCAGCGACTGTTGCAGGTTTTATAGCGTAGACTTTGTCTTTTAAGTATCCCCATAAAAAAAAGTCTAGTGGTGTGAGGTCTGGTGAACGCGGAGGGTATTCTACGAAACCCCTTCGTCCAATCCACATCCACATCGTGCCAAGTACCACTCGCAATACTCCACTCTTCGGTCCGGATCATCATCATCTTCATTAATAGCATGGACTAATCTTGGAATGTAACTTTTCCATTGACAGCAAAATGCGTTGGACAGACGATTCTGAAATTCCTACCTCACGACTCGCTTGCCGCACAGATTTTCTTGGACTTTGGTGATACGTTTCCAGTACTCTTTCTTGCTTTGTGGGGCTTGTCGATGTCCGTGGTCTTCCGGAACGCTTCTTGTGGACATTCTGAACAGTTCCATCGGCTTCAAACTTATCTCTAATTCGAGTGATGGTAAGTCGCGTTGGTGGATCTGTTTGAAACTCCCTCCTAAACTGTCTTTGCACTTCAACTGCGTTTTCACACTTCCAGTAGCATTTTAGAATGAATTTCCTTTGTTCAAAGCTTAGTCTGACTGCCATTATTAATTCTAATGGGTTTAACTTGGAAAGAAAAACATCAATTGAGCTATCAGCTGTTAAAGTGTGTATACATTTTTTTGGGACGCCCTGTATATTTACGTACATGTTTTACCAGTTGTATCAGAAAAAGAAACACTTCCAGGATTTTTCTGTAGCTTTATTGTAGATTGAAAATTAGAAAGTGAAATGAAAAATTCTACTTAGCATTCTTGAAATGACTTTTTAGGAAGCAAAGGCAGTCGATGCTGCGGTCATTTAATCTCGTTCTCATTTGGTAACGAACAATCCCGCAGCCGAAAAAGCACGCTTACATTCAATCGAAATGGGCGGAACTGATTTTAAAGCGTTGAATAGCGAATTAATTAATGTTTTGGTGTTCGTTCACCACTGGCTTCAAATACCTCGAACTCTCTTCCAAGATGCTCGTTCTTTCTAGCATGGCTATAGCATTTCCCGCTTTGCAGTGCTTGTATCGCTGCATCAAGTTTTTCTGCCAGAGTCATTGTTTGAGGCTGTTGTTGCATTTCATCTTCTTCTGAGTGAGACGCACTTCTAGATCTAGATGAGCTACTAATTAACATTGTGCGGCTGTGCCGTCACTGAACTCTGTCTGCTGAAGGGGATGAAGGCGGAGTGGGGGACTCGGTAGTAAGGAGGGGGTGATGGGGTGATGCTGTGCCTCATTATAGTGACATTACTCATTACAGTAACAATACTAGGCTTGACAAGTTACAACTTACAACGAGCCGAATCGGCTTGTTGTAACTTACCCGAGCCGATACACGAGATGATCAAGTAATTTATTCTCTTTCAAGATAAGAAACAATGAAATTCTTTAAGAAGTATAATAAGAAAATTTCCCGGGATTTCCCGGGATTCTACTATTTTCCCGGGATTTTAAATACCCTAGCGGGTATGCTAGTTTACTGTACAGGGTGATTCAAAAGTCAGGTTACATAGGGAAATACTGTATTATGTAATGATACAGGGGAATAGTCACATCACATGTTCGATATGGCCACCGTTAACGGCAATGCACTTGTGCAGCCAGCTAGGAATATCACATCAATGCGCTCCTCCTTCAATAACATCTCATAACTCATTTACCTGCAAAGAAACAGAAAAGCCCTATGTAACCTGACTTTTGAATCACCCTGTATAATAATAATACGCAGTTTCTGTTCTTCTGTCTGTCTGGCGTTTTTCTCGGAAACCACTCAACGTAGGGAACTCATATTTACACCGTTGGAAAGGTCTCTCTTCTGGGAGGATTCTAAGGATACTTATTTTTTCGTTTGCATACGCGTGTGCGCATGCGCATACGAAACTTTTAAACGAAACCAGATAGAGAAAAGGTTCATAGAAGAAAAAATGTTCCTGTTGGTCTGTTTAGGCGGAGAGGGGTGTGGGGGTGGTGTCGGGCATGTGGGAAACTTTAACCCGTTATTTTTTGGCGGGTCCCGCCAGCTGAAATTTGAAGGTGCATGAACTACATACAAAAATGCACTTGGCTTCCCAAGTATACAGTATATTTTATCGTTAAATCATGAATGAGCTTTTTTTAGTTTCACATAAAAATTTCTGGCAACAATATCTGGGCCTATGTTGTGGTCTTTGATAAGCTCCATTGCTTTCAGCGATTTCAGTCCATCTTGGATTGCGAGTAAACGTAATAAATAGATCCGACTTCCCAAATTTTCTTGCAATTGCCATAACGTCTTGATAATTCTGTTGCATTGCTCTTGGGCTGCTTTCCAAAAGATATTAATTTGACCGACAGATATTTTGTATTTATATTTCTAAGTTTGTTTTTACACATGGACAGCTTTATGTAGCTTTTTCTACAGTGAGAAGTTTTGATTCTGTTAAAATCATTGGTGAAAGAATAAGTAGAATGAGAAGTAATGTTGCGATAAAGATACTAATTTGACCGCAAATGTTTTGCGGGCTAGTTTCAGATTACTCCTTTAGTTTTTTGATGTTTGGAACTTTTATTTATATATGTTTGATCTGTGCGCGTTTAGTTCCAGCGTTTGGTCGAATTGAATTGAATGTTATGACTGGTGTTGAAATTGCTGAGGGGAGTGTGCTGAATACCAATGATAGCGCTGCGCACTGATAACACTGGTCGACAAAATCGAACTGTTTTCTCTCATCAAAGATATATATATATATATATATATATATATATATATATATATATACTTGTTTTAGATCAGTTTTGTACGCTGATTCCAAATCTGTTTTCGGGTTTCCTCTAGCACACCTAGTTATCGAAATATGACTGGTGTTAATTTCAGCACAATTTATCGTAAAAGTACAACTTTATTCATAAAAAGAAATGTACACCAACCTAAAAAGTTGCGAGTATGATTTTCTTTTGTAAACCTTGTCCGGATCGTCGCGGTACAACATCCAGCAGTAGTCTGCCAGCATACTTTCGTTCCAGAAACCTTGGTAGCGATTTTCCATTGACTGGATGTCTGATGGAAGCGTTCCCCCTGTTCGTCACTCACTGCGCCAAGGTTTTCGGGAAAAAAAATCTAGATGCGAATGTAAAATATGTATTTTCAAGGACATGCGACAGCCCATTTCTTGATATGCATCGAGCAGTTTCTGAACTCCATCTTTGTATGTGGGAGACTTGTGGTTACCCAAGAAGTTTCCACAAATACATTTGAAAACCTGCCATGCTTTTAGTTCTAAGGCATTGAAGCTTTCTTCAAAGCCTTCATCCTGCAGAACCTCCTTGATTTGGGCCCAACAAAGATTCCCCCCTTCAATTTCGCGGCACTGATGCTTGCAAATTTCTCAACAAGGTATTGAAACCCTCTCGAATTCGTCTTACCTATTGTTTTCACAAAATTTTTCATTAAGCCGCGCTTAATATGGAGAGGTGGCAGGAAGATCTTCTTTGGATCAACTAAAGGAACACACTGGACACTGCCCGTTCCTGGCTCGTATGTGCTTCTTTGATGCCAGTCACGTCTGATGTAATGATCCGCATGGCTGTCCCATAGGCATAGGAAACAACAGTATTTCGTGAACCCTCCTTGCATGCCCATTAACATACCAATGAATTTGAGATCACCACAGATATTCCATTGATGAGTGCTGTATTGGATTGCTTCGCGTAGTATATTCATGTTATCGTATGTCTCCTTTATATGAACGGAGTGGGCGATCGGGATGGACGGCTTTAAGTTCCCGTTATGCAGGAGAACCGCTTTCAAGCTTCGCTGTGAAGAATCGATGAAGAAGCGCCACTCAGATGGTGTGTGTACTTGTGACAAGTTCTCGAAAAGTCCATTGATATCATGGCAATAGCAGAGCGGACCGTCTACTGTAAAGAATGTCGCCAAATCATGGTTTCGTTTTCGATAGTGACATACTTTATTTTCGATAGTGACACACTCGGACGTGCTTCTCAATAAGTGTTTCTGCTTGAGTCTCGAGGAGAGAAGTTCTGATTTCTCTTTGGAAAGGACTAGTTCTCTAATGAGGTCATTCAACTCGTTTTGGGTAAGCCTCTCCGGCTCCGATTGCTCTTCGTCAGGTGTGTAGTCAAGATCTGCCGAACGTCCCGCATCTCCGCCAATCGCACCTTCGTCGGATTCCCTTTCGTCTTCTAAAGAATCGAGTCCGTGCTGTGGAGGTACCGGAATCGGCATCGTTTCATCATGAGGGATCGGTCTGATCGCAGAGTCTACGTTCGGATAAACGATGTTATGCTTGTTCTTCACGGAGAATCCAGTTGTTAACATTGCAACAGTAACAATCGTCATCACGGTCTCTCGGCTCTCTCAATATCATGGGTATAGTGAAGGGCATCGACTTTTTCCTTTGGTTCAACCAGTCACGTAATCCATTCGAACAAGCGGTACAGATAACATGTGGCGCCCACGCCTTATCTTGATCGCCTAGTGGACAACCGAAGTATAACCGGTAAATTTTCCGAAGATCCATCGTGATTGTACGCCGTTGTGATTTAGTCGCGAACGAGCCGCACACGTAACAGAAATTGTCGGGGTGATTTTTACACTTTCGAGGATTGATGATCGATGAGTGGGTTGATGTAACTCACCTAAAAAATAAAATGTGTAAATGCTCTCACCTAAAATACCACAAGACAACCTGCGGAAAGTCTAAGTTGAAACGACAAAATGCCATACATAAGGGTACAGAAACGGTAAAGCAAAAACCTACACCTAAGCTGCAACGACAAAATATTCCGCTACATGTATAAAGGACGCATCTTATATATTGTGTATATACAGTATTATCAGGGCCGCCGAGAGGGCGGGGAAGCCGGGTTAAATCCCCGGGGGCCGGACCTCTAGGCAGCCCGGAAAGAGGGGGAATAAAATCTAAAAATATTAATAAAGCAATTGATTAAATAACAGAGAGGAAATATAATTAATGAACATACATTTTATAGAGATTATCATAGTCAAACTGAAATAGATAAAATATTATCCGCGGTCCACCAATGCCCAAGACCGACTGACAGATCTGGGAACCATTGTAATTGAAAGCTAGTTAGCCCTTACTTTAAATTTCATCAGAATCATTTACCACTTTGCTAGAGAGAAGGCAAAGAAAGTACACTTCTAGTTATGAAAATCTTGCAGTAAACAATTATCTTGCCTGCATGGACTGGTACTGCATTTGTAAATTGTATGGTGATAGAATTAATATAATTGATTCGAAAAATAAAATGGTCATTTTCTTCTGAGTTGTTTATTCATACTGTATGTTTTGAATAGTGGCTTGGACATCAGTTTGCTTGTTATGTACACAAAAAACATTCATAATAAAATACTGAGTAAACAGGGGGGGCCCATATACCACTCCTTCCCCGGGGCTCGTGGCAGCTCTCGACGGCCCTTAGTATTATATATTATACTATATATAGTTATATGCATATTATATATATATTATATTATTATATGTATATATATATATATATATATATATATATATATATATATATATATATATATATATATATATATATATATATATATATAATATATATATATATATATAGATAGAATATATATATCTATATATATTATTTATATTATATAATATATATATATATATATAATATATATAATATATATAGCTATATATATATATATATATAGATATATATATATATATATATATATCTATATATAAGTTATATATAGATATTATATAAAGACGAATATTATATATGCGTACATATAGTATTAGATACTATTTATATATACATATAGTTATATGCATATTATATTTATTATATATATTATGATCGGTCTCATCTCAAAAACCAGACTTGCTTGAGGAAAACCGAAAAGAGATTTGGAATCAGCGTTCCAACAGCTATCTAGCCCACCCATAATTACATCTGATGAAAAATACTTGTTGGCCACTGTAATGATTTTGTTGGTATGGGAGATAGATGTACTGATGATGGACATAACTTTGAGTAATTGGAGGAATGTACTAAACCAGGGGTGGGGAACCTTTTTATGTGTGAAGGCCACATTGAAATTTGCCGTTCTCAATGAGGCCGCAGTCAATAAGTGTGACTATTTTTTACAGTAATTTTAAACCTTTTGTTAATATTATTTAAATTAATAGCTAGCAGGGAGTATACATGCATTTTAAGACGAATAATTTATCCACTTACCTTTTTAATAATTTAATGACTTCTTTGAGATTGCTTCTGGTGAGACAACATTGTGATATCGGTTTCTAACATGGAGGTTTTTGTTTTAATTGGTCCTCCAGATGCTCATCTGTCATCTGTGTTCTCAACGAATTCTTGATTTGTGTCAAGTATGAGAATGTGGATTCACAACGGTATGTCGTAGAAAAGCACGAAATCAATCGGCGAGCATGTTCGCGAAGGCGAGGGTATTCTACCGCCTTTTTCCAAATTTCAACGTGATCTTCCTTACTATCAAACAGAGATTTCAGGATATTATCTTCAGACAACTCAATAAGCTCCATTTGTAACTCTTCTGGTGCCTTTGATACATCAACTAAGTGAGGTTGAAAAGCTAGTTTCAGGGTGATATCATGCTTTTCAAAATCAATGAATCTTTCATTGTATTCTTTGATTAATGAGTCTAAAACAGATTCGTATTTTTCGAAAGATTCACAGTATACTCTTCATTTTCATTAATTATTTTGTTAACTGGGGAAAGTGTTCTTCTGAAAGTTTCGACTGAGCAAGAAGAGATTTGAAAAACGACAACTTCTTTCTAAATGCCAGAATTTTTGCCACATATCATAGAAGATTTAGTTCTACCTTGCAGCGAAATATTTAACTCATTTGCTTTGACATTATATCACATAGAAACGCAACATCTCGGTGAAAATTTGCACCTGATAATTCACAATGTTGATTGTTTCCTTGAAAAAAGTCAATTATTGCTCTCGCAAAGATAAAATTTTGACTAATACTTGTCCTTGCGATAACCAGCGCACTTTCGAATGATAGGGCAAATCTACACTGATTATCTCATCATCCATCATGAGCATGTTTCGAAAACTGGCGATGCCTCGTAGCATTTGCTCGAATATAGTTCACAATACCTATAACTTTTTGCAAAGTGTCATTTAAAATGACAGATTTGGCACAGAGATTTGCTGATGCAAAATGCAATGAAAAGAAATCGGTGCATTTGGATCTGAGAGTTCTCTTTTAAGATGTGCAATAAATCCTTCGTTCTTCCCAGTCATAGATGGAGCACCATCTGTACACACATTCACCAAGTTAGTAAAATTTAGTCCAACTTCATAACATTTATCTTTAAAATTGTTGAAAATATCAATTCCCCGCGTCCTTCCCTTAAGGGTGCCTAAAGCGAGCAATTCTACGTCTACATGTGTTTTGTACATATGGGTGTGAATGATTTATAAAGTTAGTTATATTTCGTTCACTTTACATTCGGCGCGATGCTTTAGCATTAGCTAGTATCTATTTTGTAAGAGTTCAGTAGTTATATTCTGTTATATATTATTATAACTGCTTGGAATTCATGGTTTTTATATAAATTAAGATTTATCTCGATAAGCCGCAGAAGGCCGCACTTGATGACCCAGAAGACCGCATGCGGCCTTAAGGCCGCAGGTTCCCCACCCCTGTACTAAACCTTTCTAAACCTGTTCTTTGAAGTCTTTTTTTTTCCTTTAAAAAAGTCTTATCGTTATCTTTTCGTTCCCTTTCATCAGTAATTTTAGCTTGTGCCTGTTTCGTCTCTATTATCTCTCTATCGTATTATCCCTTTGGCATGAAAGTATAGAGACATGCCATAATATTTTCTTTCTGTCGCAGTTCATTCCGTATCCATATGTAACCGCTTTAATAATATTAAAATGTCTTTTGGATGATGATGATGATGATGATGATATACACAAGTGGAAAGAACCATATTTACAAAAACATTTTCCGTAATACTCGCGTATCTCACATTTATTAGATTCAATTTGGTTTACTTTGTTCGTCATCTCTTCCTTGTTTTCAAACGCGTTTATCTCTTTCCAATGAATGAGTCATCAACCTTTCCCTGTAAGAACTTCACTTTATTCCTGATTCCTCTTCCGGCTTTTGAGGAATGAAACCGTTCATCTTTTGTTTTCCTTTTCTTCGTGTTGTTCGCTTCAGAATCGGTGATCAAGCAGTCGATGGTCTCATTTATTCAGGGCACGTAATATTTTCAATATCTTTGTCGCGATTTGGACATTTTGGCTCTTTCCTGCGCCGCCACATATTTCATCCTCCAAATTCTCTTGCTTTATTATGACTTTTCTTGTCATCTCATTTTGTCTGTTTTATATTTTTATTTCCTTCCATAATAATCTTTGTATAAACCTAAGCAAAGAGTCCATTGATATTTTTTTGCTCCTTTTCTTTATTATTTTTTATTATTTTTTTTTTTTTTAATGTCGAGGTTAATGCACTCGAAATATTTTAATGTTTTATGTAATAAGCATTCGTATCAGAGGATAAATTAGTTTAAGTTTTGGCACTTACAACTATCAGTGATTGCACACTTTTTTTCAAGTAAAAGTTGCCTTCACTTAATTTTTTTATTTTTTATGCCTTAAATATATTCTCATGCATTTTAATTTCCTTTGATTCTGAAGGCATCTCTCTCTCTCTCTCTCTCTCTCTCTCTCTCTCTCTCTCTCTCTAAGTAGTTACCGAAATAGTGTAATGTGGTGTTTTTTATAAAGACAAGATAACACTTCTACACGCGACTCTCCCTCGTCTCTTTCTTCAAAGCGAGACTGTCCACACTTCCTGAGCTTTTTCCTGCGTCGAAACGAGAATTCAAGATACCACTATTTAAGATGGTTTTAAACTCTTATATTTTTAGGACTATCATTCAATTTCAACTTTACATGACGAGTATTTTATTCTAGGAATTGCAACTATTTCACGTTCGACAAGAATCAACACCCTCATTATATAAAAATAATGTAATGATGGCGTCGTTTAACCTCATTCAAAGTATCTAAGCTAGCATGACGGAGGGAACCTACAGTTTTACGTTACACCAATTTGCGCAGTAATAATTTCAATTTGTGCAGTGATAAATTAAAATCTGTGCAGTGAAACATTAGGTTCTATATATCGGATATAGAACCTAATTTATCACTGCCCAGATTTTCAATTTATCACTGCACAAATTGAAATTAATACTGCGCAAATTGGCTATCACTGCACACTAAAATTAGGTATGATCCGAACCACGGATCGGTAAATAATCTAAACGCGGAGGACGGTCCCCCATCCAACTACCACACAGACGTAATGTTACTTAACTTCGCTGATCGACGGAAGCCGTGTTAAGACTGGTCACAACATAGCCGTGTTTACTTAAAAATTAAGGACTTTTACGAACAGGGTAAAAACGTGAGTATTCCCTACGAATTGGAACACTAACGCCAAAAAAAAATATCTTTATTCTTCTATAATAAAAAGGTATTTAAAAATGGAAGCTATACACAAGATGTTCACAAAAGAATGAAATTAGACAGAATAAATTGATAAATTCGTATACCGGTATCCACTATTTATAGTTACTGTTACGATAAACTGTAATATCTGTTCGCATTTTCATCTTAACGTTATTAATATTATTATTATTATTATTATTATTATTATTATTATAAACTAAAATGATTAGAAAATAAAAACCAAACAGCATCGATGTCATTATAAAAATTATTTCTATTAATTCCGGTGATCAGATATTGAGAACTTCATTACGAAAAAAGTAATTATTTTGAGTAATATTTAGCTATAGAGGAAATACTGTAATTGGTGTATTATGCTGTACACTGTTTTTATTTCTTATTTATTCAAAATATTATATGGAAATAAATGCAATATCAATCTCAACATTCATACAATACACATTTCTATACATAAACGGAAGGCTTGCATGAAATTGTAAATATTCCGAATTCTTGGTCTAGTTTGTGTAGAACAAGTCTGAGGTGATATGAATGTATTTTTAATTAGAATTGGTGCATTTGTAATACCTCGGTTAAGAAACACAAAGTTGTCATGCATCTTACTCTTGGTAAATCATACACTCGGACTTATAGAACTATGAGTGTATGCAATGTAAATTAACGACACAAGCGCGTGGAAGAATTATACATTGGACCAGTGGTGGGCAAAAAGTAATCGATTACAAATAAAAATTACCGATGTCTGAAAAGTAACTAAAAGTATAAAGTAGAAATTACTTCTCTAGTTTAATTATAATATAATTAATCCAGAGAAGAAATTGCAGATCACCTGAAGATCGGGGCCCCCAGCCTTCTTTAGTTAGCTTTATAAGGCTAACTAACGAAAATATCACGTCCTAACCTAGTCAATCGTCAAGGGCGTACAGTTGACCTAACGATTGGTTAGGATAGGTCGTGATATTTTCGTTAGTTAGCCTTATAAGGCTAACTAAAGAAGGCTGGAGGCCCTGATCTTCAGGTGATCCGCAATTTCTTCTCTGGATTAATTATATTATAATGAATCCAGAGAAGTAATTTCTGCTTTATACTTTTAGTTACTTTTCAGACATCGGTAATTTTTGTTTGTAATCGATTACTTTTTGCTCACCACTGCATTGGACGACTGACTCAAACATGATAAACTAAAGCAGTTTTGCTTAAAGTGGTGATAAACTATGATATATATGGAAGTACGATAACCTTCATGCTGCGAGCCGATCGTACCCTGAATGAATGTATGGACAGAGAGGTACTTTGTAAAACTAGTGAAACCTTTACTTTTCCTAGGAAACTTAATCCGTGAATAGTCTATGTCTTTGGTGTTGACTATATATATACACATATATATGGATATAAGAAAACAATCTCGAAGCCTGTGTGCTAAAGCGAATATGACCATAAGGAACTTTCGATTCTGTACAAGTGAAGCTAAAGACACTCTCTTTCGTACTTTCTGCAGTAATATATATGGACAGCAGCTCTGGGTGAATTATAAAAAAGGTTCTGGCAGAACCCTAAATATGATCTACAACAGGTCTTTTAGACTCTTACATAAATTACCCCCGAGATTGCTCAGATTCGCAAATGTTTGCTACCCGCAATGTCCCGAGCTTCCCGGAGGTAACAAGACGTGCTCAATACAGTCTAATGCAAAGAATTAAAAAGTCAACCGACCCGATTATCCAAGCTATCCATGAGTCCTGCCTTTTATCCTCTAAGCTATGGAATTCTTGGTACGAAAACGTCTGTCCGTAGCTCCACTTAACTTCGACATTACAGTATTATTTCTAATCAATTGTATATATTTCTATCCTTAGTATATGAACTGTCATTGTATTAATAATATTTGTCATATGGACTGGTCAGATGTCTGCCAATAAACCTTTTCATTTTCATTTTCATTTTCATACTGCAAAATTACACTCACCGAGATTCGAACCCAGAACCTCTTGCGTGTTCTTCGTGCGTGCTATTCCATCTAGCACCTTTGCCATCTAGCCACTTTACGAGTGATCCGTTACCCACGTTTGTCATTTACCATTACTTATTCGGGATCACCTGAAGATCAGGGCCCCCAGCCTCAATTACCAAATGATATCTTCGTTAAAACTAACGAAAATATCACGACTTAACCTAACCAATCGTCAAGGGCATATAGTTGACCTAACCGGGCATTCAATTTATTATTATATTTGGTACTGTAAAGCAAAAAACAAGAATACATGGGGGGCCCTGAGCTTCAGGTGATCCCTTATTTGGACTATAATGGATTTAATTTTCCCAAGAGTTCCTTGTTCCATGCACGGTCTGTGTGTATCATAAAAAATCTCAGGGGACCATTCTGAGTTCTATAATATATATATATATATACACAGGGTGAGTCACGACGAAATGTCATAACTTCGGGAGCTTATAGCTGAGGACTGGTCATTCCCAGTCAAAAACTTTATATAAACGTAGGTCCGATTGTTAACGGTTATGGAGCAATGGATGTTTGAATTTATCAACGAATGTTTAGCAACTTTTTCCTGAGATTGCGAGAGAGTGGTTCATTTCCTAACGTTACTGTTTTATCTGAGCGTCCGGTACAACAAGATGTGGCTGAACAAGAAAACATTATTCAAATGGTACAGCGGAGTCCTCATGTTAGTACGCGAAGGATTTCCACACGTCTTAGAGTTCCTCAAACGAGAGTATGTAGAACGTCACACGAAGAAGGCATGTATCCATACCACGTACAGCGTGTTCAGCACCTCCAACCTGGGGATCGTGCCCAACGGCTGGAATTTTGTAATTGGCTCAATGCCGATCGACAATTGCATCGATACGTCTCGTTCTGTGATAAGGTCCGTTTATCTTCGAAGATGGTCTTACAGGTGACATTTATCTACGATTTCTGCAAGACGAACTGCCACACTGTTAGAAGATGTACCTTTGGCAACACGATTGCTATATACTTCCACCAAGACGGAGCTCCTCCCCATTTTAGCCGTACAATGAGAACGCATCTCGATGGATCCCTGGTCGATGGAGCGGTCGTGGTGGTGCACAAAATTGGTTACCCAGGTCTCCAGACCTAACCCCTCTAGATTTTTATCTGTGGGAGTGCATGAAAGAGCTGGTGTACCAGAGAAAAGTGGAAACACGAGATGCATTACTCCGTCGCATTTTGGATGCTGCAGTCCTCATAAAGGACAATCGTAATGAACTAATGCGAGCTACACGCGCGATTCACAGACGAGCCGCGATGTGTGTTGAGGCCGAGGGTAGTCATTTTGAACAGTTATTGTAAATTCATGAATAAAAACTTTAGCAGCTATTTGTTCGCTTATTCTTATTTTCAAACATTCAAACATCCATAGCTCCATAACCGTTAAGAATCGGACCTATGATCATATTCGGTTTTTGACTGGGAATGACCTCAGCTATAAGCTCACGAAGTTATGACATTTCGTCGTGACTCACCCTGTATATATATATATATATATATATATATATATATATATATATATATATATATATATATCAGGGCTGGCAGGTCGGACCCGGACCCGGACCCAGACCCAGGTTTAACCCGAAAGTGAGATACGACCCGGACCCTGACCCGGACCCGATAGTGAATTAGAAGAAAGACCCGGACCCGGACCCGGACCTGAAAGTGAATTTTAAAATTGACCCAGACCCAGACCCGACCCGAAAGTGAAGAACCCGCAGAGCCGGGTTTTTAGTTTACAAAAATTATGTGTGCGCCTTTAGATTTGGCAACAATGTATTGAATTATCACTCCACCCTCCAAATGACTCACTGGAAGTGGAGAGTTAACGGTGACGGAAGATTAGCCTAATCCTAATATAGGGTATTTTATTGTTTGTTTGTGAGTTGAAAAAGAATTGCGACAAAAGGAAAGACTTCTCCAGAAGGAAGGACGAATTCAAACTGTCACTGAGTGCGAAGTTTGATGCGGGTGTGATACAGTTTGAAAAATGTCTTCGCCTCGCGAAAAAGAGAGATTCAGCTGGGAAACTGATCCATCAAGATCCCATGAAATGGTGGATGGAGATGGGAGGAGAATTAAAACAGGCAGCCTTGGTAGCATTGTCTACTCCGTGCACACGAGTTAGCGTTGAAAGATTGTTCTCCGCTCTAAGCTTCATTCTGAACCCGCAAAGAAATTCTCTTTCGCAATCATTATTAGACGCAGTATTGTGTTTGCGATCGAACGGTGTTGGGGAATAAAGTCTTCTCAAATAAAATAGTGTAGAATAGTCATAATAAAAATATTTCAGTTAAGAAGCGCATATATGAGGGGTCGCGCGTCTTACGGTACCTAAGCGCCACCACAGGCGAAAACGTGTTTTTGATGGATATCACTATTTTCACCCTTCCTCTATTGCGTGGTTTGGGTTATAATGACCTTACGACACTAGAAGTATGGTTGAAAACCTTATGAAGCGAACTACTTTTTTCACCTCATTCTGTGCCAGAAATCGCACCCAAAGTTTGGCATAATAGGAAAATCAAAAAATTAAAAAAAAATATATATAAAATATAAAAATCTATTCTAAAAACTCATCAACCTCTTCATTAGCATACTTAGAACTCTAATTTAGCCAAAAATGAAAGTTCTAGCTCAATTAATAACAGAGATACTATTGCCAGAATATTGCTGAACTTTGGAGGCGATTTGTGGCGAATTTTAATTTTGGCGCTTAGGTATCGTAAGACGCGGGACTCATATATATATATATATATATATATATATATATATATATATATATATATATATACTGCGTATATTCAAAATAAAAAAATCAGTTAAAAATTCAGAAATCTCTTTCCTGTCTTGCCACAACTTTCAATCTAGATTCTAGGACACGGGTGGCGAACCTTTTTATAGTCGCGTGCCAAAAACCCACGTAAACCATAAAAAAAAAATTCGCGTGCCCGCCAAAGTTTATATATATTACACCAAATTATAAACATTAAGTCTATTTTATACTCATTATAGTCTATTATTTTATACTCATTGTTTGGATAACAATTTCCATGCTTAGGCGTGCCAGGCAAATTTTATCGCGTGCCCAAATGGGCACGCGTGCCATAGGATCACCACCACTGTTCTAGGAGAAATAAGTATAGGCTATGCCGCTATATCAATATCTGTTTTAAAGGAGTTCACAGAATATGTTGCCCTCAAAATATAAAGACAATATTACTACCAAATGACTTTAATTATTTCATATTATCGGTTTTATTTTTGTTTTTTAAGAAAAACAAAGTATTTAATTTTAATGCAAGAAGATGATAATTTCCATTTGAGTTCACTCCAAAAAATATAGAATTTGTTTTCACAAAATTAATTAAAATTTAGAATAAGGAGACTGAAGAGAGCAATCATACATCGTACTTTGCCCCTTAGCAATGCGTATATAACTATACCTAGTTACTATTAAATATTAATACAATTAATATACCTACTTTCAAACATTTCCAAAATCGGATTAATTAATACCTATATATGGTTAGGCTACTACCGTATAGCCATATAATGTTTTACTATGTTTCAGAAAACATGTTAATGTAGCTACGGTAGCAGTCTTATTACCTATCCTATACCAGATTATAATTATTACATTTTTAATAATGGACCCGACCCAGTCCCGTGTCATATACTGAAAGACCCAACAGGACCTGAAAGTGAACTTTCGGGTCCGACCCGGACCCGGACTAGGACCCGAAAGTAAATTAGAAAAATGACCCGGACCCGGACCGGACCCGAAAGTAAATTAGAAAAATGACCCAGACCCAGACCCGACCCGAAAGTGATAGACCCGCACAGCCCTGATATATATATATATATATATATATATATATATATATACATATATATATATATATATATATATATTATATATATGTTTCAGCATGTAACGTTATATAAGCAAACGTCAGAGTGGTAACTTTAAAAGCCCACGAAGAGACCTAAAAATAACTTGGAAGGTATGGCTTTGAGGAAACTGTCAGAAATATAAAATATTTATAGACTCACTTATGATATTATTGGAGCATCGAACCAAGACTCATTTGTGTGTGTATATATATATATATATATATATATATAAAGAACGACGCTTGTGTAGAAGAACGTTCCGCACAAGATGAGGAGGGAGAACGAACAAATGAAAAATGAGGTAACCATCTGACCGGCAATCGAAAGATCCCGGGTTCGATTCCCGGGTGGTTACCTCATTTTTCATTTGTTCGTTCTCCCTCCTCATCTTGTGCGGAACGTTCTTCTACACAAGCGTCGTTCTTTACATTAATTATACTGTGTGTTGTTTGCAGTTAAAATGTGTATATATATATATATATATATATATATATATATACAGGCTGGCCATAAGTAGCGCCCAAAATAAAGAGTCAAAAAAATTTATTACCTAACAAATTACAATGGAAAATAAGTGCAATCCAATCAATACAATATAACTATGCGAATTTTGTAAAAAAAACTATTATTCTCAACAACACATTGGAGTCTTCGGGGTAGATGGTGGACCGAACTCCACAATTCTTCGATAAGAAGGTCAATATGAATAGAGCAAATCAATCCAAATCAACTGAAATCTAAAGATAAGAAGGTAAATATGCATATTGCAAAATAAATCCGCTTTATATATAGTTTGAAAGAAAATATTTGATTGGCTCAAATGCGTGTTCTTTGCAGTTGAATGTATATAATGTTACGGCATGCGGGAGGTGCCCCCTTGGGGCATTGGTTTCTGCGAGTATGTAGAAGAATTACGGCATTTGGAAGAGTGAGGCCCATGGTGTAATGGTATCGCATCTGACCGGCAATCGGAAGATCCCGGGTTCGATTCCCGGGTGGTTTCCTCATTTTTTCATTTGTTTCGTTCTCTCTCTCTCGTCTTGCGCGGAATATCTCCTATACAAGCGTCGTTCTTTACGTTATTTATACTGCGTGTTCTTTGCAGTTGAATGTGTGTATATATATATATATATATATATATATATGGTTGACAAAAGCAAATAGACACCATGATGATTGTCCTCAAGAATAAATCGCAATGATCATCAGTGGAATGCCACCACGTGTCAGCTTTACATAATTTGAAGGGGGAAAACAACACCATTCCAAATATATTTATTCAATAAATCTGTTATTTATTGGCTTTTATTATCAAATCAAAAACTATGGAACTATGGCAAAAACTGAAGGTGTCTATATACTTTTGTGAATCCTGTATATATCCACGTATCACGGTTAAAAAACGCTACGTCTATGTGTATGTCTTTATCGACTTGGTGGTTTTTAACCGTGACAAGCAGATACTATATATATATATATATATACAGAGAGAGAGAAATATTTTTTTGTCGGTGGCTTTACCCTTAACTCACTTTACCCTAAACTTTTCTGAACATTTGCTTTCTTGTTACAGTAAATGATTACTTTAATCCAATTTAATCCTGGATGCAGCTGTTACTGAAACGTTTACTGCATTCTGCACAGCTCAAATAACTACCCACGATGTGTTTATTTTACGAGACTTAAAGAAGTAACTCGCTTCTCAACTTCTCAATAACAAATGCCAAATCAATGAAACAGAATATTATACACATTTTTAAATGTTCTTTGCATTTCTAAACATTCTGTAGTTTACAAAAATTAAAATAACATTTATTAGTAAAAACACGAGAACTTTGAATATGGTTGACTCAAACGTAATCAAAATTTTACCAATGCAATGCATGATTTCCTTTTACCTTATGATTTTGAGTCAAAATCTTAAAATAAAAAAAAATCCTACCGTAAAAGGCTTCATTCAAAATGGTTATAATTGATTTTGCCCAAATCTCATTTTCTGAGTTAGATCATTATTGAAGTAACCCCTCGAATTTAGGGTAAACTTTAGTATTGTAGTTTTCTATTACATATTTTACGAGTTAATTTGGCTATTTTTATTTAAAGTATTCATCGACTTTAAAGAAAAATTGAGAAATATATTAAAATGTTTAAAAATAATAAAACCAAAGGAAAATAAAAACCGTAATTGTGGACACTGCAATTTCTTTAAGAATCAACTGTTTAGAATGTCACAGTCGTACGTATATACTACTAGTCCTTACAATAAATATATTTACTAGTGTGATTAATACTGTAGTTATTATTAGTAGTAAGTTTCACTTAAATTTAGTAAAAATTAAATTACTACGTGGATTATTATTATAATCTTATATAGTTTTAAAGCGCATTCTCACTCATTATCTGAATGCCTTTCATGTCCTATTGTCTGCCAAACTGGCTACGTTATGGCCAATGTCGTAACACCTCTTCCCGTTGATCATTTGTCTCCCAAACGTTATATCAAATTATAACTTGAATTTAAATTTGAAGTTTAAGACGATTTAGAAGACTTTAGTTGTCAAAATGGGATATGACTCATAATAGTTATGGTTGATGTGGCATTTTAATTTCTAATAAATATCACAAAGAATGGTTTTATTATATTTTTTTCCTTCCCGTGAGGGGTGCCTTAGGCCCCCTGACCCCCCCTTGAATTCGCAACTGTCGACAGATGTCTAATGACCTAAATATGTCAAAATTAGCTATGTATCGAGTCATGCAGTGATACAATTGAAATGGCACTGTCGTGAACAGGATTCATGGGAAAGTGGGGAGAAAGAGGATAATTCATGCAAGAGATGACTCAAAACTTCTTAGAATTTGTGAGAAAAACCCAAGGAAGAGTCATGTGATATTCGAAGAGAGTTAGAAAGCTGTGGGGTGAAAATTTCTGCAAGGGGTCTCATTTTCTGGATTCCGGAGTTCGAATACAATGACTTTCGTAAGGAAATTGAAGGGTGCCAAGATGCCAACTATTCACCTGCCTTGTACCGCGAAGCATCCTGAGAAGGTTATGGTTTGATCCTACTTTGGAATCCATGGAGCAGGTTAGTTTTTCGTGAATGGAATGATGAATAGTCAAAAACATATAACAATGTTGACAGAAACTTTGTTACGTCTCGCTAACAACTGGTTTGGACGTAGAAAATGGTTGAAAAAACTATTTTCTACGTCCATGTCATACAGCAAATGTTGTGAAAAAGGAAAACATTTCAACTAAAGAAAAGCTTATACGACGCCTTCGTGAGTGCTGATTGAGTACTTCAGAAATTACCAGTATTTGTAAATCATTGGTAGAGTCGATACTAAGACGAGTTGAAAAGGTCTTAAAAGCAAAAGTGGGTCACACAAAGTATTAGAATAAAATTGATATACTTTTATTTTAATCCTAAATATAATATATATCTCAAAATACCATTACTTGGTAATGTAAAGGTAGTGTCCCATTTTTTCTGGCCAGTACTGTAACCTGCAGCATCGAACCTTGAACAAGCAGTGAAATGTCGTACAAACCCTTATATAATGGTCAAACTAACACGATATTACCCCAGATACCCTCCGACACAGGATCAAAGCCTATATTAAACAAGCACAATCTATTATGGCCAGAAAGTCGACACAGACAGCGGAATTATTGACTGTCTAATTCATGTTGACAGCACGCCTGCAATAAATAGACTTTCTACAATAAGGTAAAAGACTAAATTTTGGCACTGCTTGGCACGACTGCCAGAAATAGTGGGTATGAATTTTTTTATAAAATAAAGTCAATAAGCGTATAATAAATTAATCTTTATATGCGAAGATCAGGAAAGATAAGTTAAAAATAAATTTATCCCATAATAAATAATGATTAATAAAGTTACGGTGAGCTTTTGAAGTTTTGGGTAAATGACTCATGAGGTTATCAGCATAATGGGGAAATTAAATGGCAAAAGATAGTTCTTAGCGTTTTATGAGCGTGCCACGGCTTAACAACCACATGAATATATTTGTTCAAATTTGGATACGGGCAAATGTAATGTTTGTGTACATATAAATATACGAGTTAAATGCTCGTATTGGTGCAGAAGTAGTTGGAAAAATCTCAGTGTCGTCATTTGCACTACGTAATATATAATAATATGCTGCTCGCATATCCACCATTTTCATGTTAGTTATAACCTGTCGATTGTGTTTCTGTAATTTATAATAAAAGGAGCAATTGATTTCAGTTTCAGATGTCACACTTACAGAGTCACAAACTATACAAAATACCACCAGTTGTCAGATCCACTCGGGGTTAGTCCACTGCAAAATATATTGGTATGAGTTAAAATCTGTTAAACCTTCCTTCAACTAAAGGGTGTTGCAAAAGTCGTGGGTTTTTTTTTCAGGATTTCAGTGTTCAGAGAACTATGCAAATCTTCGCTTATTCACTGTAGGTTAATGGGATTGTGCAGGCCATCGGCATCGACTTTAGAATTATTGAGCTGACGTTTGTCGTTACGAAGACATCAGTAAACAAACGCGATGCAACGCAGAATTCAGCGCTTGTGATACGAGATTTAACTTCTCCGAACATAGAGAAAACTCTCGAGGTAACCATGATATGACGTAATGATAAAAATATGACTATGACGTTCAACTAACAAACCACGTTAAATTTACGTTTTCTTTAGAAAAGTATAACTGTTTAAAAATGTGATCAAAATACCGAAAAAAACACTACGACTTTTGCAACACACCTTACATTTACGACAACCGTACAGAGAAAGAATAGCTAGATAGTTATTGGCACACAACTCCTTTCACGATATTCGCTTCTGACTGAAAAAGTTTGCAAAACGAAGGTTACAGGAGAGTTCATTTTAACATATGGAAGGTTAAACAATAATAAAAATAATAATAATTGGAGTTATTTAACCTCCTTGGTAATATCTAAGGAGAGGATGTACACGTTTTTCTGGGTTCCGAACCACTACCCCATCGAGGTTCACCCAGCGAAGCACCTTGGTTCCTGAAATTTTAAATCCAAGCCGCGACTCGAATCCAGAAACTTCATTTTAACAGCCCGGTACTTTACCATTAGGTTACCCTGACGGTTATAAGCGGCTAAAACAAACAGACTGAAAATACAACAGATCTTTCAAGTTTTATGTAAGGAAATTTTACCCATTCTCCTTCCTATTTTTCTCGTAAATTATGAGAAATGTCAAGAATTTTGAATTTTGAGTTGTCACCGAATGCTAAATGGGGCTCACTGTTTTCAAAGTCATGTAGAATGACACCTTTTGATCTATAATTATTACACCACATTTATTTATCGAATCTCCTTTGACATTGTTTACAGAAATTCGAGCTGCTAAATGAGACATTTTTAAATATCTTAAAAAGGAGGATATATATATATATATATAATATGAAAATTATTTCACAAAAGTAACACGTGAAAAATATTTATGATGAATAAAACCACGAAGGAAAGGAAACACAGAATGGTGCTCAAGCGCTTTCGTCTAATGACATCCTCAGGAACACTGAAGTACATAAAGAGTTACAGCCTATATATAGGTTACAGAAAAAAAAACTCTATATATATATATATATATATATATATATATATATATATAGTATATATACACAATAAACGGAGAAATAAATTAAAAAATTAAAGGATTGTGGGAGGGGCATACAAATTTGTAAGGAACACTATCGATTTTTAGCACAAGATCAAATGAATTGTTTCCAACCAATGTTATAAAAAAAAAAAATACAAATTTATACTGGAAATCTGCCCGGGTTTTAGCACTCTGCCCATCTTGTATATAAAAATAAATTGAAAAATAAAAATTATTAGAGTGGCATACAAGTTTACCAAAGATTTAGCGTTCTACCCTTCTTATCTAAATCTGTTCTGAAGCAATTCAAAACAACAGGTCGTTTTGAATTCCTTGTTTTGAATATATACCTTACCTTATGAACCTTATGTTGTTTCGTGTGTTGGTCTCTCTTCACACGGAGGTCAAGCTGGTGGCCCCGCCTCTAGGTCTGGCCTGGTGGAGGAGCGAGTTACTTTCTTGCGCTCTCCACCGTACATAGCCAGGCACTCCCGGCTCATCTGGTACTGTCCTGAGCCAGGCATCCAGTCTTTTCTTGAAGACTTCAACTTTGACCCCCGTTACGTTTCTGAGGTCCTTAGGAAGCTGGTTGAAAAGTCTTGGCCCCCTGACAACCAAGCTATTTTCCTTCAGGGTTGAGGAGGTCCCTTGTCGTGCTTTTAATTTGGGAACACTACACATTCTGCCTTTCCTATTTTCCAGTGTTGTTTGAATGGTAATTGGATTTAGTTTTAGGTTTGGTACCAGTTTTTCGATCATTTTCCATATGTAGATTATGATGTACCTCTCTCTTCTTCTTTCCAGTGAGTAAGATTTAGTTTATGTAGTCTTTCCCAGTAGTTGAGTTCTTTGCAGCCATCAATCTTGGCTGTGAAATGCCTTTGCGTTTCTTCTAGTTTATTAGTTTCTTCCTTTTTATATGGGGACGTCAAACCTGAGCAGTATATATATATAAGTTATATATAGTATATATATATATATATATATATATATATATATATATATAATATATATATATATATATATATATTATTATATATATATATATATAAAATGAAAGTATGGGCGGAATGGTGTTCTGTGCAAAAAGATGTTTAACTCTTTATACTTCTGCTTAAACTATGAATGCATCGATGATTAAATATATATATATTGTAACTTTGATAGGATTAAAACTACCCATTCAAATTTGATAAGAGAATGTCAGCTACCGTAGGAATAACAGTACAATACTTCTTCATGTAATTATAGTCAGGGGGCTTAATCCAAAAAATCACCCCGATTGTTCCCTTTGTTCCAAAAGTACCATTTTTTTACCAGGAGTAGATATGACCATAAGCATTCATTTTTTTGCGGGAGCCAACATGGGCTCTCCCTGTGGCGGCCATTATGGACGAATCCAAGATGGCCGCCATCTGGTCTGACATTGGGCGATAAAATAACAACCAATCATAGTAGAACAGCAAATAATGACACTTTTTGTATGTTTTTGAGTATAGAGAATCCAGTTCTGATATTTGTTTTTAATTCAAGATATACGTCAGGTCGTATATATCCACATTTGATATTATTTTATAAGAAATGTACATTTTATGTCAATTGAATCATGATACATAATTATTGCACTTAGATTTGTGGTTGTAACAGCTATATTAACTTTTACATTGGATTTCTACTGACATTTTGTCCACTCATGAGCAGATGAACAAAGTACTGCAGGGCTGTGGTGGAGCATCTGACCTCTATGACAAAACAGAAGCATTAGCATTGTACATGTTGGCAGGTCGTGAATGTGTCAGAATGATAGAAGAGTTTGAGAATGCTCAGAAACTTACAGAAGGACCAACTGGCCACCACGAAACAGCACCTGGGCTACAGTCTAGGTCAGGGGTGGGGAACCTTTTTTCATTGGAAGGCCGCATTTCATTTAACCAAGACCCTATTAGGCCGCATTTCATTTAACCAAGACCCTATTAGCCCGCATGCTGAGTATTTAACATATACAGTACAACAAAATGTCATATTTTAGTCTACAATCTACATATTTACTAATTTTAAATCAAACTTGATAATACGTGAGGGTTTTTATAATAAATAAAAAATTCAGCAAGTGCATTTATTTTTTTTTGGGGGGGGGGGGGGGGAATAATTGACAATAGAACTAATATTAAGTGAAAAATGATATTAAGTGAAATGATGTTAATATTAAGTGAAAAGTGATAAACCATTTAATGACTTTTTTGTGACTGCTTATTGCGGGACAGGAGTAGTACATTTGGTTCCAACATCGTTAACCGTAGTTTTAGTTGGTCCTACAGGTGCATATTCGTCATCTGAGATCTCAAGCGCGTTTTGATTTGAGTCACATACAAAAACGTTGATTCACAACAGTAGGTTGTGCCGAAACAAGACAACATTCGACGAGCATGTTGGCGCAGACGTGGGTATTCAACGGCATTTTTCCAGATTTTTAAATAAAAATGGTACACGAATTGATCAAAGATTTACAGTTTTAAAGGAAACAAGCGTGCGTGTCACTATCGGAGAATCGTCAGTAACTGTCATCCAGTCAGCCAGTCGAGTTGGTCGTTGATAGGTAAGGGCGTAAGCCGTAAGGCAACGCTGCCAGTTTCAACTGGCAGCGTTGCCATATTTCCTATTGTTCAAGCCATAAAGAAGGCTTGTATGTGTAAGAAGCAGTGAAGCTGAAACCATGATCTAATGAAATAGCCTAAAGCCCTAAAAAGGGTATCAGTTGCTGTCCATTATCGTACGGTATGAATTCTGAATGTCAAGTAGGCAGAAGGCCGCAACTAGTACCCCAAAAGGCCGCAGGTTCCCCACCCCTGGTCTAGGTTTTTGAAGGATGTCAAGTCATTCACAAAGGTGGTGTCTGAACTAGGCTGGACAAAGGGACAGTTCCTATATCAAACACTATAAAGAAAAACAATGTGTACACATTCAGCAATCGGCCAGACCCACGCAAGAAGAGTACCAAAGTGGGGGTACAGAAGCAAAACACAGTGCTCATTACTCAGCTATTCCTGTCTCTACAATCACGTCCAGATGCGGATATGACAGAATTTTTCACATACGAGAATCAGCGAGAGCCCCCTTCACTCTCAGACCGAGGTTCACTCAGAGCTGGAAATAAATCAGACATTCTTGCATGTGTCAATGCACCAACTGGATCTGCCAATCCTGCTAAACAAGTGACAGTTCAGTTGTATGACATGGCCGCCATCGTCCACATTGTGCGTCCAAGTAGAGCATCAACATTTGCTGAATATGTATCTCTACACATCATACCTTTCATTAAAGCACAGATGACTGACACAGTTGAGCGCGTCGATGCCGTGTGGGATACCTATCCTGAAGACAGTCTGAAATCACTTGCACAGCAGCGGCGTGGTTCAGGAGCACGTACTCGACTTGATCCAGATAGTGATGGTACCACACCCATTCCCAAACGAGACTGGCAGTCATATTTGAAAAATGTGGAAAACAAGAAGGAACTGTTCGTCTTTTATCAGTAAACAGCTGATCAAGATTGACATGGGTGGAAAACTCCTCCTCAGCACTGAATTAGAAACTGTGCTCTCCAATAAAGCATTTGATATATCAGGGCTCCAACCATGCAACCACACAGAAGCAGATACGCGGATCATTCTGCGTCTTGCTCACGCATCATCTCAGGGTCACAAGAAAGCATTCATCTGCACTGTTGACAGTGACATAGTCGTTCTTGCCATTGCTTTCTTTCAACAGCTTGACCTAACAGAACTCTGGATTGGTTTTTGGTAGTGGCAAATATTACCGAGACATCCCAGTGCACAGCATTCAATCACAGCTTGGTCCATCAAAGTCGCTGGCTCTACCTCTGTTCCATGCACTAACAGGCTGCGACACTACGTCCTCAGTTTCTTGGATGTGGGAAGAAGACAGCATGGACTGCATGGAATAATACACCAAACTTAACTGAAACCATGATCAAATTGACTGAAGACTCCGAGTCCTTCAGTCTAGTATCTCCCGAAATGACACACATTGAGAGGTTTGTTGTGCTCATGTACAGTAAACATGTGGACAGGCATCTGTAAACGTAGCCAGGCACCATCTGTTTTCTAGTGGCAGTCGATCATTGGACAGCATACCACCTACCCAAGCTGCCCTCTTCCAGCATATCAAGAGGTCATTGTTGCAGGCAAGTTTTGTGTGGAAGCAGTCAACCACATGCCATCAGACACTCCCTGCTTTTGATAAATGGGGATGGGAATATGACAAGCGCAGCAACCAATGGCTCCCTTTTCTGGACAACTCTCGCTGATGCCAGTAAGGCATGTGCTCTTCTCCTTCATTGCGGATGCACTAAAGCCTGCAGAGGGAATTGCAAATGCAGTAGTGCTGGAATTCGATGTACGACACTCTGCAAGTGTGAGGGTGGCTGCCTGAACAATGACGACTATTAATCAGTGAACAGCCATCTATTGGATAGACATTATCATGAGATGCAGTAACTGTGAGTAAAAGGAATAAAGAAGATTGTACTTGCGTATATACTAAAGTTTAATGCAAAAGATGTTGATGCTGACTCTTATTTTTTATCAAGTTAACTATGTAACTTGTACTAGTATTGGTACTCAAGTGGATGTCATTTTGGACAGCGGCCATTTTGATTTGGCCAATATGGCCGCCACAGTGGGAGCCCAGCTTGGCTCCCGCAAACATTCAAATTAGTATGGTCATAGCTACCTCTGGTCCAAAAATGGCACTTTTGGAATGATTTGAACAATTATATGATTAAGCCCCCTGACTATTAGTAATAACCACAAAATCAAACGAAATAGTGCAACGCCTGTAATGATCAATTTTAATTTAATTGAGATAATTATTTTGGAAACTAACTTACTAACCATATATATATATATATATATATATATATATATTAGATATATTATATATATATATATATAACGTAAAGAACGACGCTTGTATAGGAGATATTCCGCGCAAGACGAGAGAGAGAACGAAACAAATGAAAAAATGAGGTAACCACCCGGGAATCGAACCCGCGATCTTCCGATTCCCGGGTGGTTACCTCATTTTTTCATTTGTTTCGTTCTCTCTCTCTCGTCTTGCGCGGAATATCTCCTATACAAGCGTCGTTCTTTACGTTATTTATACTGCGTGTTCTTTGCAGTTGAATATATATAAAAATTATTTCACGAAAGTAACACGTGAAAAATATTTATGATGAATAAAACCACGAAGGAAAGGAAACACAAAACGGTGCTCAAGCGCTTTCGTCTAATGACATCCTCAGGAACACTGAAATACATAAAAGGTTACGGCTATATATAGGTTACAGAAAGAGAGAAAAAAAATATAAATAAATAACATACATACACACAAACATATATACATATATATATATATATATATATACATACATATCTACACACATACACACATATATATTATATATATATATATATGCAATAAACGGAGAAGTAAAAATAAAACTTAAAAATTAAAGATTAGAGGATTAACAAAGAGGCATATCGATTTTTAGCACAAGATCAAATGAGTTATAAAAATAATACAAATTTATACTGGAGATACGCCCGGGTTTAACACTTTGCCTTTTTAGAGTCAAGTTTCGATATATAAAAATAAATTGAAGATTAAAAGTTAATAAAGTAGCTTACAAGTTTACCAAAGATTAAGTGTCCTACCCTTTTTATCTAGGTTTGTTTTGAAGGAATTCAAAACAACAGGATCGAGTTGAAAAAGACCTTTGCTTATGTTGAAGTTATTTGAAAGTTGAATAATGGCAGACTCAAGAATATTTCTATTGACAATGTTGCTCGAATGAAATAAAACTGAAGCATTATTCAATCAATACAGTGGGATAACTCTAACAAATGGACAAAAAGAGCACTGGACAACTGTCCTGTTCTGATGGAATATTGATGCTGTTTTATACGTGTGTGCAAATCCTTTCCCGTCTGACCTATGTAAAAGGAATCACATTGTTTACACCCAATTTTATAGATAATGCCTGAATTATTGGTAGGGCTATTTTTTACTATGATATTTTTCACAATATTGTTATATGAAAATACTACATTAATATCCAAAAGTTTAAGTACATTAGCAATGCCTAAAAAGCCGGGAAAAATGGAAGTACTAAAATATTTTTTGACAAAGTACGAGTGTTATTATTGACACGATAGAAAGTTCGTTTTGCCTTGTTGAGACAAGATTCCATAAACGCAGATGGGTAACACAGATCACTTCCAATACCGTTGATTTTTTCCAATTCGGCATCGATGTATTCCGGACTGGCGATCCTAAGGGCGCGGAGAAACATTGATGAAAAAAATGGCCTTCTTAGTGGGGGTGTCATGTCCCGAGTAAAAGTGTACGTAGGACAAGTTGTTTGTTGTTTTCCGATAGATACTAAACTTAAAACCTGGGCTTTCCCTGTGTACACGCACATCCAAAAATGGGATTGACTTGTCTTGTTCCACTTCTAAAGTAAACTTAATGGAGGGGACTTGATCATTTAACTGAAGGAGGAAGTTATCCAGGTCACGATTCATGGGCCAGATACACAAAATATCGTCGACGTACCGCAAAAGGGATGCCAACCCCCAGGATTCTCGGAATGTGGAACAAGACAAGTCAATCCCATTTTTGGATGTGCGTGTACATAGGGAAAGCCCAGGTTTTAAGTTTAGTATCTATCGGAAAAAACACAACAACTTGTCCTACGTACACTTTTACTCGGGACATGACACCCCCACTAAGAAGGCCATTTTTCATCAATGTTTCTCCGCGCCCTTAGGATCGCCAGTCCGGAATACATCGATGCCGAATTGGAAAAAATCAACGGTATTGGAAGTGATCTGTGTTACCCATCTGCGTTTATGGAATCTTGTCTCAACAAGGCAAAACGAACTTTCTATCGTGTCAATAATAACACTCGAACTTTGTCAAAAAATATTTTAGTATCTCCAGTATAAATTTGTATTATTTTTATAACTCATTTGATCTTGTGCTAAAAATCGATATGCCTCTTTGTTAATCCTCTAATCCTTAATTTTTACGTTTTATTTTTACTTCTCCGTTTATTGCATATATATATATATATATATATGTGTATGTGTGTGTAGATATGTATGTATATTATATGTATATATGTTTGTGTGTATGTATGTTATTTATTTATATTTTTTTTTTTCTCTTTCTGTAACCTATATATAGGCCGTAACCTTTTATGTATTTCAGTGTTCCTGAGGATGTCATTAGACGAAAGCGCTTGAGCACCGTTTTGTGTTTCCTTTCCTTCGTGGTTTTATTCATCATATATATATATATATATATATATAGTCCTTCTCTGTATAAATTAGATAACATTATATCAGACGAGATTAAAAGCAAACTTCGAAGGAATGTAAACACGCAGCAGGAGATAGTCTAAATGGCCGTATCGGTACATCTCGGACCAGATAAATAAAACGAAGAACGATCAGCAAAAGGGTCACTTTTCAAATACATATTTTTGGGGTTATGTAAAAGTTCATTATTAGGGGGTTAAGCTCCGCCCACAAAACGCATGAAGTGGGGGAGTGATGATGGCTGTGTATCATTCAGTAGTTGCAGTTTTCCCAAAGAAGAGTAGTTTAACTATCCTTTGACGTGAGACTACTGGAAACCACACTCTTATCTTTTAACTATGAAAGGGTTGTTGATGAAGACTATGTGGGTTCTCTGTAACCCAAATTCCTACATTCTAGCTGTTTACATATGTTTACATACTCACTGAAGTGAAACCAAGATTCATCAAAGAAGAAAGTTGCGTCAAGATCCCCAGATGAGAGTGAGCAAAGTGCGTCACTGGCAGTATACTGAAGCATCTTTTCCTTGCCTGATCCCTTCAACTCACGGAACACTTGGACACGATAGGAAAAAACTTGAAGTTTCCTGTAAGTTCGATAGATAGTGCACTTTTTAAGTCCAATCTCCAGTGATATCCACTACAAAAATGTTTTTTTTGGTGAACGTGTAAGCCCTTCTTGTAAATCATCTAACATATCTCGAGTAAAATAGAATACATTTAGAATTGTCAGGCTGCACTACATTATTTGATGAAGACTCTGTCAGCTCCCTGTTTTGGGTTGTGTCACTCTTTGGATAATATATATATATATATATATATATATATATATATATATATATATATATATATATATATATATATATATATATATATACTGTATGGTGGCTTGAATAAGATGTCAGTTGCAAAAAATTGCATGACATTGATTGCAAGTGACACAGCTTGAGAGTATGTGGGTCATGTTTGCAAGTATGCAGAATTGGCGAGGGTGAGGAATGCAAGTCCTGCTGTCATAGTTTGGGAGTGACATGTTACTGAGGGTGCAGTGTTTGCAAGTTTCGAAATTTGGAAACTTGCAAGCCTTGTCAACAGTGTTTGCAAGTGATATATAATTCACCGTAATGTGCAAAAGTCAAGAGACCACACACTTTATCCTACAATTATGTAGCAATATAGATTCAGTAAATAAATTTTAGAGCTCTTAATTCATTCTTTGTCATTCTTTGTTGAAATAAGACCCCAAATATTTTATGTCCTTCAAGAAACGTCTCAACAAACAGAATGTATCCAACAAGAAATGGAATGTTTAGTAAATGTCATAAACGTTTTATTGACATTTCATAAAGGTTTATGCCGTTTTTGTTGGGTAATTGTATCTAATTGTATCTTTTGCTGGATAATTGTAATTTTGTTGTATAATTGTATATTAACGTATCTCAATCAAATTTTAGGAAAGGTAAATCGAACTTTTTATCTTACTTTATGTCTTCAATGTATCTTGAAGTTTACAATCGTGTGCTTCTCTTTTTTTAATACATTCATCAATATTTTCGGGGAAAAGTATCGAAGCAAATCTTTAAATGTTGTTAAATGTTTTTCTACTTCCAAGTTTAATAAAGTATGGCTCCAAAGCGCACTATTTCGCACGAGGTAAAGAGTACTAGAATAATGTTATATAGAAATAGGTAGCTGCAGTCAATGGAAATAAGTGAAAAAAATGGAAATGTTTTCAAACAGGTATTTAAGAAGTAATCAAGACATACAGTGAAATGTGAAATTGGCAAAAACGTAAAACGTAAAACAATGAAATCCAAAGAATATATGTATAGCTTAATGCCAGCAAGGTACCCCAAACTATAAATAAAACACCTTACGTACGATAGTTATTGAAAAAAAAACCGGGGATCCCTTTAACCCTAATTGTAAATTCAGTCCTATGAAACGTGTTCTGGAAATTGCCCTTGACGCAAATTTGTCATTGAAAGAGCACACTGAAGATCTAATGGGTGGTAAACAATGATTGCCCCTCCCCCCCCTGCACAGATGAAACTAATAGAGGTACAAAAAACTGATTGTTGCATCTTTTAGACAATTTAATTCTACGTCTAAACAACCACTCAATAGTTGGTGTTGCCTCCTTGTACTTGGCGGACGGCTTCGAGTCGGCAAGGGCAGGAGGTGAGGAGAGACTCGAAAAGGTCAGTGTCGTACTCAAGATTTCGGAGGATTGTTTCGATGTGCTGCTCCATGGTCCGGCGGCAGAATCGGGTGGCTGGTGGTTCAGCAATCATTAGGGATTCCACTCGGTCTTTCAGGATGGATCCTGAAAGATTCTGCCGGCGGACCATGGAGCAGCACATCGAAACAATCCTCCGAAATCTTGAGCACGACACTGACCTTTCCGAGTCTCTCCTCACCTCCTACCCTTACCGACTTGAAGCCGTCCGCCAAGCACAAGGAGGCAACACCAACTATTGAGTGGCTGTTTAGACGTAGAATTAAATTGTCTAAAAGATGCAACAATCAGTTTTTTGTACCTCTATTAGTTTCATCTGTGCAGGAGGGGGGGGGCAATCATTGTTTGCCACCCCTTACTGTATGCAACAAATTAACCAAAGTCGCAGTCATCAAACACTCCCCAAAGAAGTCCTTAATAAGGTGTACTCACACGCACCTACAATACTGAATTCAGTCACTGGTTGCCATGCAAAAATGAATTAACGGAAGAATTTATAAATTTTATAAATTATCCAAGATTTAAAAATTCTCAAGCTACAAAATATCCACAGACTAAACTTTGCCTCCTATATGTGTTAAATCGTCAGCAATACTACCCGGAAATCATTCAAACCAAAATCCATCAGTTTCGCTACAAAACAATCTAACAAACACAACAGAAAACCAAATTATATTTTAGATAGCGCAACTTTGTGCTACACTGGATCCAACCTCTGAAACTACAACAAAAGACCAAAGACTTTATAACACGCCCAAATATTTCCATAAAAAACTAAAAAAAAAATTCATGAAGAAAAATCTTTCTATTTTCTCAACCTATTTCTATCCCCACCTTTATTGTGCCCCTCTTCTTCTCTCTATATGTACCTAATGTAAACAATTATTATTCTCGTACAACCACTAGACACTTCTTCAAGTACAAGGCGTTCAATACTATATGTAAACAATATACTGTATGCTTATAACAATAGATATTTGTATAATGCCAGCCCAAGTATGAATATTAGTGTATACGAGTATAATTTACAGCTATAATCTCGGGCTCTTAATACACGCGTATACATCACGCAAAGTATCCTATGTCAATAGCTAATGCATTTGTACTTTTACACCATATTTGTAATTTGACACCATATTTGTCGTCTTCCACATAATCTAAATAATCTCTTTGTCTTGCACTATCCAAATAAATTTGTCAAATAACCACATTACGCCAATGAAGCATGAAGCGTGTTTGCGAATAACGGTTTAAATCGGCGATTCTCAATCAAAGGAAAACGGCTTTGAACGAGATTAATTTTTTTTATATGTGTATTTAGCACAAATAATTTAAAAAAGAACAAATATATATTTACATTTTTATATACTTAGTAATATTTTTTCATGGAAAATATATGCGTTAGAACTGTATATCCCGATGACCACCGGAAAATTGCTCAGCGACACTATTTGTGGTTAAAAAATCTTAGTTTGGGAACCGTGGGTGTAGATATAAAGGAAGTTAATTTACTAGATTAGGCTTTATATGTTACATAATATTCGTTTGTTCTTTTACAATAATAATAATAATAATAATAATAATCATAATAATTATTATTATTATTATCATTATTATTATTATTATTATTAATCCTCCAAGTGTGGGTATTGCACATTCGCAAACTGTATAATTCTGGATTGCTTTGTGGTTCATGAAAAAAAAAAACGTGTTAACATCAAATACATCTTTAGAGCATGTTTTTAAAAACAATTTGAGTAAGAAAGCGTTTGTAATTAATGGACTCTCTACGATGAAGTTTATAATAATGCATTACATGAACAAAATCGAATTTCATAATATCAACATTCGCCCTTATACAAATTGTAAGGATTTCAGATTTCAAACTACATTTTAGATTTTCAATGAAATGAATAACCGGTACTTTTCCGTTATACCCCGCAATTTCTTCTTTTCCGGTTAGGTCAACTGTACGCCCTTGACAGTTGGTTAGGTTAAGTCGTGATATTTTCGTTAAAACTAACGAATATTTTAACGAAATACTAACGAATATTTTAACGAAAATATCACGACTTAACCTAACCAGTTGTCAAAGGCGTACGGTTGACCTAACCGAGAAAGAAGAAATTGCGGGGATATAACGGAAAAATACCAATAACCTAACCTAACCAGACCTAATCTAACCTAACCGAGTACAATGTAACCTGATCTAATTTAAACTAATTATTTGGTATCGATATTATGCATGGCCACATTGTGCAGATCGACTTTGTTCCGCTACCCGAATATTCCAATGAAACGATGATTCCCCTACTTAATAAAGTTAAAAAATAAAAAGAAGCATGGTGTAAATTAGGTGATGTAGTTTAGTGTTTGGTGCTATCCTTTTTTGTCTTCGACCTCTTACAACCTCAAATTTTCGTGTGTGTTTGGGTAAACGAGGTAATTAATGTATATGAAAAGTGTAAAAATTATTGTTTCTGAGTAAAAGTTTGTACGTGCAAAAGTGTGACCATGATTTTAAACTGTAGGTTTAAGGTAGAATGACAAGCTTGACCTTCGCCAGAATGAACAATTCGGACGGAAGCAAAACTAAGGCTTTATATACATATATAGATAGATAGATATATGTGTGTGTGTGTGTGTGTGTGTGTGTGCGTGTGCGTGTAGGTGGGTGGGTGTCTATTGCAGGTTACACAAACAGTGCAAATGATCCCCAAATTATACAAACGTCCCTCCAAAACAAACTCGGGAGGGGGAGACCTTAGTTGAATAATGAATGTTGAATTATAATTATTGCACTGTGACTTTGTTAAATGTAACTAAAAAAAAAAATAAGACGATTTTTCATAAAAAATTACTTTCAGTCCTACACTCTACCTCAAATATAATAATAAAATAAGCACCCTCAAAATATTATTTTACTTTCAACGTACACATACCTGCAAAGTACTGACACGCAATCAGTATCTTTCAGCCTTTCCAGGGTGCTTCATGAAAGGCTTGGACACTTTGTGATATCGATGCAGTGAGAGTTTGGATGACATTATAGTCAGTGATGGAAATGGGTTTTAGGGACTAGGTACACGCTTGGGAAAAGGAGCACACACACACACACACACACACACACACATATATATATATATATATATATATATATATATATATATATAATGATGACATATATAAATCATCAAGAAATAGTTTTGCAACCCCTGATTTTCATCCTACCATTACTGATGCTTCATCAATTACAACTGCAAATTGAGAAGTAGGTACACGCCGTGCACCCGCGTGTCCTCCCACTTCCATCACTGGTTATAGTTTAAAGGGTGCTACTGTAGTATGCGGTCTACCGTTAAGTTTCTACTGTAGTATGCGGTCTACCGTTCAAAATATTTAAAAGGAATTGAAAATGAATTGAAAGGAATTATAATTTAATTTACACAATTAAGGAATTATTAAAGAAGTTAAACATACTACTACCGCATACTTAACGGTAGACCGCGTACTACAGTACGCCCTTGATGATTGGTTAGGTTAAGTCGTGATATTTTCGTTAGTTTTAACGAAAATATCACGACTTAACCTAACCAATCGTCAAGGGCGTACAATTAACCTAATAATAAAATAATAAGAAGATAAGAAGCTATAATTAAAAGGTAGACCGCCGAATCGTAGGTAGACCGCCGAATCGTAGGTAGACCGCTGAATCGTAGGTAGACCGCATACTACAGTAGCACCGTTTAAAGTTTGTCAAAGTACAATCAGTATTTGCTTTAAATGTGACACAGAAATGGGGTAAGGGATTGAGTTCCTTAACTAGTGATCAAAATGCTCCCAGACGTGCTCAGCGGGATTTATATCTGGGTTTCTTGGAGCTCAAAGAAGAATTTGTGACCCTTTTTTCTCTCCTCCACTGAGTGGTGTATTGTGAAGTGTCACAAGCTGTGCAGTCTTCTTGCAACAAATGCGTACTAAACCGAAATGGAAAAAAGGTGGTTATCAAGAATAGATATGCATTTCCTGGAATCTAGACGTCTCTCAACTAGGTTCGTCTTTCCGGAAATCGGTGAAGCATTCAACACCTTGCAGTACAATACTCAATGGAGGAGAGAAAAGGGGTTACGATTTTTTCCTCGCGGGCCCCGAGAAGCCCAAATATGAGTCCTCTCAGATTTCAAGCATCCGTTGAGCCGAAGTTAGTTTAAAAAAATACACCAAATACCGACATCAGACCAAAGGATCCTTGTAGCTTTTCCATGTGCTTCATTTATGAAGGATTTGGACACGTTGCGTCATCCATGCAATGAGATTTTGGATGACGCTATGGTTTAAATTTTGCTAAAGTCCAGTCAATAATTGCTTCATATCTGATACAGACATTCGGGGAGGCTTGATTTCCGTTAAATGTACCCAGACGTGCTCAGTATCCACGGCAGCAGGCATACTGATTACGCATGTTTACTTAATTTATATAATAACTTATATATATATATAAATATATGTACGTACTTAAAAGTAACACTAACGTATATTTTCTGAGTATACTCATTTTATTCCTGCGGGGTTCAATATATATATAAACTTAGGTTTGCTTCCGCCCGAATTGTTCATCTTGACAAGGATCAAGCTTTTCGCCCGCCTTTAAAGGTGCGGCTAAATGTGGAATCCGAGGCATGACCCGTTAAGAAGTCCAGAATTACAAAGTCCTCACTCGGTCTCTATCTCACGACTCCCGGATCAGCAGCACAGCGTCTTAATAACTAGGCTACCCAATACCCATATACTATATTTTGTGTGTGTGTGTGTGTGTGGACTAAATACATTTTACAGTATCATACAAAAATATTTCCTTTTATTTCGTAGTTTACTGAACTCAGCAACGATTACTTCCTGAGGAAAACTTTCCAATATGAATTACTGCAAATGTTTCCAGTGCGATGAAGAAAGCTCCGAAGATTCTGACCCCGATGATGAGGTGCAGCTTCCCCCCGGAATTATTCCTCTCCGGAACGAAGGAAGAGACCAAGAAACAGTGCCATTGCAAACCCCCTCTGCTAGCAGGTAATGTGGCACTCCTAGAAATGTTGTAGTCGAATATTTTTATGTTATTTATCGTATACTTAATAAATGTTAAAAGTCTTTCTGGAAAGGTTATATTGAAAAAGGTTATATTGACACAGGCGCAAGAAAAGCAAAGGATAAACCTTACCTAAATAACATTAATAACTTTTTTTATTCTTAGATTACGTAATTTAACCTTAAAAAAAGACGTTTTTCAAATGGTGGTCGAACCTTTTGAAAACAATTCTTGTTTTGACCGACCAAATTCTCGACCCGTCGAAATTTTTTCCCACTTAAAGTATAATAATCTTTTTGATATTTGGTTCACCAAAAAAAGTGAAAAATGAACTTCTCGACGGTAATTGTTTTCAAAAGAATAAAAAATTATTCCTTTTAGATTTAGTAAACTGACACAAGGTGAAAATCGGAAAATTTAAAATAAATGTAAAAGAAGTGACAAAGATTTATAAAGAAAAAAAAATATACCGAATACAAACAAAATGGAATGAACGAACATTTTCATCTCAAAACGAGAGCACAGAATAATATTTTAAATAATATCTCAATTCGTATTAAAGCAAACAAAAATATTTGGTAATTATTTAAGCAAATAGTCAAAACCGAAAATAGCTAATGAACTGTCACGCCTTTATCAAATCATTTTTTTTAATTTGGAAAGTATTTTTTATGTTTTATTAAGCGACTTTTAATCTCTTTAGTTAAAAGTTCGTTTTAGATTTTTACCAGCTTTCGTATTTTCAGTTAAGGGTATATAATATATTTACTTATGTTTGGACAAATACATTTGGGTCTTTTAAACCTTGGTTGGAATTTTTTGCAATAAATTATTAAATACTTTGGTTGATAATATTTTTGAGTTATGCAAGAATTTATGGAATATGTTTTGATCACTGTATTATAAAATTTACTTATTTTGTTTAAATATTTTTTCATACTTTTCGCTCAACTGCTTTTCCAGTTATAAATAAAAGGAAGGCTAGTATGATTGGAGATGAGTTTCTAGTGTTAAAGTCATGCAGTATTTATATCTTAATTATGTCTCAGACTATTTTTAAAGCTGCAATTTGTCGTAGAAAGTATTTTAGCTGAAATTTGCTCGCCACAAAATATAGGTTCCCTATCCCTGATTTAAAAGAAGGATAATAAAATAGTTATTTTTCAATATGGTTTGCTTCCATCTGGGGAAAAAGTTATAATTTGATTTGGTTTAGGCTGGATTAAGTTAAGCTGAGTCAGTTGGTTGATATGGTGGTTAGGTTACTTAAGTTATAGAAGTCCTTCTTCTTCTTCTTCTTCTTCTTCTTCGTCTTGTCTTTCTCCTCTTCCTTCTTCAGGTTGTTTTGGCAACCATCTGGGAAAAGGGGTAAAGGAAAGAGAGGAAGAGAACTTCTTACATCGGAAGTCTCCTTCCCTCCGCCACATTGCAGGGTTAAATAATCAAACTGTCCGTGGGCAATTAAATTACACTAATTTAATTACACATTACGCCCGCGGGCGGCAGGTTCCCCACCCCTGTTTTAAATGATTTATTAATTCCAATATAATTTATCTCATTCTTTATGCACTTTTGTAGTGTACATCTAGTACGGCGGAGCGCTTGAACGAAGTGATTTTCAGCAGGTAGAGGACAATAAGTGCCGGTGTACTTCCCAATGACGTGATTTGAAAATAAATCAAACCCTTTGCTAGTCTTATTACCTCTCAAACCCCCTATCACACGACAGGTTTGTTGCCGTTTTACACCGTTGAATCGTGCCCCGCTCAAAACCGATTCTAGACTTACATTTTTATCGGCAACAAAAAAAATTGAAATTTTTTAAAATCTTGTTAAATTAATACATTTGATACATTTTCAAAGCCTGATTGTTGCCAATTAATGCGCAAACAGATATCGGGGGTTTAATGGGGGTTTTTACAGCGGTGAAAAACGGCACCAAGCGAGCGCTTATTTAAACATAATAAAGTATGAATTTACAAAATCAAATATCTCTTCAACAACTTGATTTTGAAAGCAATATATATATATATATATTATATATATATATATATATATATATATATATAATGCGTCTAAGAAATAATATGTTATTATGCAGTATTTTAATGAAATTATATAATTTTCCGTTTAATTTTCAACAAAACCATGTTAATGCGTAATAAAACGATTAAAATACATTTCCTCACATTTGCTATTTTGTCTATCGAATTACTATTAAGGAGGAGATTGTTAGAAGGAGGAGATTATAAACAACAATCGACCAGGGAAGTACTCCGGCGGGGACGTTAGACAGAAGATAGGGAATGCTGGAACCCCAGTTTCTCCTGTCACTGTCCTCCTTAACTAATCTTTTTTCCGTGTCTCATCTACCCTGTGAGCAGTCCAGCATGCTCTCAAACACACACTTCTCCCCCTATTCCTCACAACATACACATGCATCTTACACACTACATAATCTTTTCAAAATTTAAAAAAAAAATGGCATCAACTTCAAGAGCCTCGGAGTCCCCTAGGGAGGGGACCATAAATGTCCCCACTTACGGCTCCCCCCTGCCAATGCCAGGAACGCAGACCCGGGCAGTGCGGTTGGATCTGCTACCGCCCATTCGAGATGTTCTGAACCTCTGTCTGATTCACTTTTCTTAAACTTCTGCAACATTCGTGGCCTTTTCTCAAGTTTTCAATCTGTTGAACAGTACCTCTCCTCCTCCAAACCTCATCTTCTTTTCCTCACTGAAACTCGAGTGTCTGGGACGACTGACAGCAACCCCTTTTCTATACCCTCTTAATTTCTCTATACTCAATTTCACTCCAAAGGTGGATGTTGCGTATATGTACGCAATGACCTAACTTGTTCTCGTATTCCCGAACTCGAATCTTGCGAATTCTATACCCTCTGGCTACGGCTTACATGCCAATCTCAAACTAAATACATCTGCGCTGTTTACCTTTCTCCTAATTCTACTGACTATCCAAATCTTTGACTACCTCAATTCCAAAGTGGAATACATTCTTTCCCGCTCTCCCTTTGCTGAAATCTCCATTTTAGGAGATTTCAATATTCATCACCACCTTTGGCTTTCCTCCCATTTTACTGACATCCCTGATGAACTAGCTTACAACCCTACTCGTATCCCCGATCGCCTTGGAGATAGGCCCAACATTCTGGATTTATTTCTTACCTCTCATCCTTCTTCTTACTCTGTGAAACTTTTCTCTCCGTTGGGCTCCTCCGACCACAATCTTATATCTCTTTCCTGTACTATTGCTCCAATTCGGCCTTTGGATCCTCGCAAGAGGAGGCGCCTTTGGCACTTCGGCGTCGCTGATTGGGAGGCCCTTAGGCAGTACTTCTGTGATTTCCCATGGAATAATTACTGCTTCCGTGGCCGAGGTCATTCTGAGTGTGCTGAGCGCATCACAGAGATGATTCTCTCAGGCATGGAGGCGTACATTCCATATTCTATTCCTACTACTAATGCAAAAAACCTTAGTTTAACCTTACTTGTTCTAATGCTATCCGCAACAGAGAGGAGGCTTTCAGAAGGTACCGTTGCCAGCCAACTCTTGACTCTCACTCAGCTTATATTTCTGCCCGGAATAGTGCAAAATCTGTTCTTCGACTCGCCAAAAATTCCTTCATCCAACAAAAATGTGTAAACCTATCCAATTCTAATTCTTCTCGCTCTTTCTGGCATCTAGCTAAGAATCTCTTCAACAAACTTACTTCCTCTTCTTTCCCTCCTCTTTTCCATTCCGACGGCACAGTTGCCGTCTCTTTTCCGGACAAAGCTGAACTCTTCACTCAAACTTTCGCTTACAATTCAACCCTGGACGATTCCGGTGCTGTTCCTCCATCTCCTCTCCCCCCTCTGACTTTATTATGTCTGAAATTAGAATCTCTTCTAAAGATGTTTTCTCTGCCCTATCTGGGGCTCAACTCTAGGAAGGCGTATGGTCCTGATGATGTTCCTCCTGTTGTTCTTAAGAACTGTGCTTAAGAACTGTTTCGTCTTTGTCTCTCATCTGATACTTTTCCTTCCTGCTGGAAGTTCGCTTTCATTCAACCTGTCCCAAAGAAGGGTGACCGCTCTCAACCCTCCAACTATCGTCCAATTGCTTTGATTTCTTGCCCTTCTAAAGTTTTTTAATCTATCCTTAACAGGAAGATTCTTAAACACCTTTCTTCTCACAATTTTCTTTCAGGTCGTCAGTATGGATTCCGCAAGGGACGCTCTACTGGGGATCTTCTTGCATATCTCTCTGACTCTTGATCATCCTCCTTTCGGGATTTCGGTGAAACTTTTGCTATTGCGCTAGACATATCAAAAGCTTTTGATAGAGTCTGGCACAAATCTTTAATTTCCAAACTGCCTTCCTTCAGTTTCTATCCTTCTATCTGTGCTTTCATCTCTAATTTTCTTTCTGGCCGATCTATAGCTGCAGTTGTAGATGGCCACTGTTCTTCTCCTAAAGCAATTAACAGTGGTGTTCCTCAGGGTTCTGCCCTGTCACCTACTCTTTTCCTTTTATTTATTAATGATCTTTTAATTCGCACTTCCTGTCCTATTCACTCCTATGTCGATGATTCCACTCTTCACTTCTCCACCCGCTTCTCAAAGCGTCCATCACAGCAATCGCTTCATGATTCGCGTGGGACGGTTATGGGACACCTGACCTCCGATCTTTCTGCTATATCTGATTGGGGCAGAGAAAACCTTGTGGCTTTCAATGCCTCAAAAACTCAATTCCTCCATCTGTCTACTCGTCACAATCTTCCACACGACTATCCCCTTACCTTCAACAACACACAACTCAATCCTTCCTCTTCTCTTAACATTCTTGGCGTTTCCTTTTCTCGTGATCTTTCATGGAAAGATCACATATACTCTCTTTCTAAAACAGCTTCTAAGAGGTTAGGTGTGCTGTACCGCCTCCGTGGTTTCTCCACCCCCACGGTTTCTCCACCCCCACGGTTTCTCCACCCCCACTCAGTTGCTGTCTCTGTACAGGGGTCTTGTCTGCCCCTGTATGGAGTATGCTTCTCATGTGTGGTGTGGTTCAACCTACATAGCCGTCTTCAATCTCTCTCTCTCTCTCTCTCTCTCTCTCTCTCTCTCTCTCTCTCTCTCTCTCTCTCTCCTCTCTCTCTCTCTCTCTCTCTCTCTTCGCCGCAATGTTGCCTCACTCTCTCTTTATTATCGCTATCATAGCGGACTTTGCTCTTCTGAACTGTAACTGCATGTCTCCTCCTTTAAGGAGAGCACGCAGTACTAGACTTTTTACACTTTCTCATTCCTTTTCTGTCCATTATCTAATGCAAGGGTTAATCGGTATTTTCAAGCTTTCATCTACTCAACCGGTGAACTCTGGAACAATCTTCCTCAATCCATCTTTCCTCCTGTCTATGACCTCCCATCTTTCAAACGCAGAGTGTCTAGGCATCTCGAAAACCCCGGACCTTGAATTTGGCTCTCTTCTTCTTCTATGGGAGGGGCGCTTTCGCGGGCATTTGCTCTTGGCCCCTCCTTCCTGCGTAAAAAATAAAAAAAAATAACATCATTACTATTATTTTTTATTGTGCTACTTTTGCAGCTCTCATTTCACTATTTAATATTACTTTTATTATTTATAATAATAACATCCCAGATAGCACACTTATATCGATATAATAATGATAAAAAACTGTCGATGAATCCACCTGTCATTGTCGAAACGAAAGTGACCTACCAATTTCGAATTAGCAATCTAAATTACGCAAATTTCGATACCAATATATTGATATCAGCTCAGGGTTGAAACTGAGTCCTGATGAAAATTCATTATTCTGAACATACAGAAACAACACTGTATAACGTTTGATATATGCTACATTTATGGATTCGATTCTCTCTGTGAAACTCTTCATTGTTCTTCTGAACATATCGAGTGGGATCCTTTTAAGTTCTTCATCTATTCTGCGGCCAAGGGCATTCACATTTGGATAGATGAAACCAGAAGTGTAGAGTTTGAGACGAAAATAAGCCCAAAGCAAAAAGTCACATGGGGTTAAATCAAGTGATCTGTCTGGCCACTCGAGGAAACCTCGCCACCCAACCCATCTTCACGGTTCGTATCCAGAATCTCACGGGCAGCTGCAGAGTAATGTGGCGGCGTTCCATTATGTTGATAAAGCCAATTGCTGCCAACGCCATTAGTAAACTGTGGCAAAACTTTTTCTCTCAATACCTGGCAATAGCGTTTTCCATCTATCGTATCTCTCAATATGTCAAAGGAAACGAGTCCTGAATAACCAATGCACGACCAAACTTTTGTCTCATTGTTTCAGCAAACTGCAGCCGTCTATCAGAATAATCGTCGTATATGAGCTGAGAGTAAATGGGTTTGTAATCGTGGTGCCCATGTGATTTCAATATTTTTGCTACTGAAAATTTGGAAATACCCAATTTCTGCGCGACTTTTCTCGTTGAAGTTGTTGAATCGACTTGAAAAGTGGCGAGGACATTTTCTTTGTTGTTGTCTCCGGTCGCCGTTATTGGCCTTACGCTTCTTGCACGATCTTTTACCAGGCTCCCTGTTTCCAAAAGTTTGAGCTTCCAGTATCGAAGAGTGGTTGCATTTGGTGGTGGTTTATTATATTTTTCTTGAAATAAATGTAAACCTTCTTCACAATTATTATAAGAAATAGCCCACGATACAAGATACACTTTTTCTTCATTGCTGTATTCCATCCTTACTGACATGACGCTGACTGGGGCTAGGGACTAGGGCAGCGGTTCTCAACAGGGGCTCCGTGAGTTGTGTTTAAGGGGTCCGTGAGTTGACTAGATTATATTCAGTAAAACAATTTTTTTCCCCCTTTTTTCGTGGTAGCTAATTTTGACCTCTAACCGATAACATTTTTGGTTACTTGAAACTTTAAAAAACAAACGTTTTGAAACGATTTTTTCGTGTTTCTCGGTCGTTCGATTGAAATTATTTAAATAGGTTCGTGAGATATGTTTTAGAATTTAAGTTAATTAATGGTTTTGTTTGTTTTGTTAGAATAATATTACTACATTTTTACTCCGACTTTGAAGTGTAAATCAAGACTAAAAAACTATACTAATCTGGATACTTCAGTTTGTCTATATGCTACTTAATCATAATGCAAAAGATAATTTTTGGGGAGGGGGCCCCAAAAATATCAAGATTTTGATAAGGGGTCCGCAGTACAAAAAAGGTTGAAGAACGCTGGCTAAGTTATGGCCTTCCTGTTCTAGCGCAGGGTCATTCCTGGCCTTGTATAGTTGCTTTGAAAAGTATCGCAAACACTGCAGTGATATCATTGGAATTTATTTATTATTAACAAATTATTTGTATGTATAAAATTCTTAAAAACTTTTCTCCCACCCTATATCTACTGTATATAACCTGGGCCTTAATCTAACCTAACCTACCTATCAAAAACTATTGTAACCTTGTCTAACCCCAGTACTGCTTAAAGCTGGGTGGTATATATAATATATATATATATATATATATATTATATATATATATATATATATATATGTGTGTGTGTGTGTGTGTGTTCTCAGAATATAAGATCTTTACTATAAACTACGACTTGGAGACGTCCGAAGACAAAGACGTTAAAGATACCTTGATTCGTGAGTTCGAACCCCAGTGCTGCCGAGAGTTGGGTAGTTGGCTTTGTGTTTTACACACGGGGTATAAAGAGAGCGGAGCAAAAAGCCTCACCAGTTTTGCTTCTATCAAAAATAATTTCAAAGATAGATTTTGGGGAATTCCCCAAAATCTATCTTTGAAATTATTTTTGATAGAAAAATGTTACAGCGGTTTAAAAGACACCCAATGCAATTCCGCATTAGGTGTCTTTTTAAACCGCCGTAACATATTAGTGACAAATCGAGGCTCAGGAAGCGCGAAGGACATCTTTCAGAATATGTTTTTCTAAGATAAGTGTAGAAAACAAAGAGAGCAGAACGAAAATCTTCACTATTTTTGCTTCCAGCAAGAATAATTTTTAAAATAGTTTAGAGGTATTCTACTGAAGTCATCTTTTAGCCCACCGTAACATTAAAAAAATGAAGCGCTCCCCCTCTAGTTACGATTATTATTATTATTATTATTATTATTATTATTATTTGTTTAGTATTGTTTTTGACATGACATTGGCCAACTGAATCCGCATGCATAAAATTCTATGCATTCGCTACATGTTTCCTTAATTTTAGAGATGTTTTATATATATATATATATACGAGTATATACTTTTCTCGAAGATCAAGCTTGTTACCCTTCTTCTTATATATATATATATATATAATATTTAGGAGAAATCCAATGACAAGGAGAAATGTAAATGCCATGAAAAGTCTTCTTTAATGCGCAACGTTTCGAGCAATACGCTCATCTTCAGGCTGTATAATAACAATGTGAAATTAAAATCAATAATTGAATGAAAAACAAGACAAAGAAAATTTCTATAACCTATTCATAAAGGCAAATTTTAAAAGACTGAAAAAAGAGGGTTAAATTCTAAGTTATACAGATTTACATATAAAATTAAGAAGCTATTTTTAAATACATATAGTAAATGTGAAATTAATACACTGGAAAAATTAACAATGGTACACTGGAATAATGAAACTAACTAACCTTTCACTGCAATTTCCGAGGCTAGACTAATTTAAGCAGAGGCAAACGAGAAAACATAAGATGGTGCGGGCGATTGGGGAAGGGGGGATTATAAGGAATTGGGGAAGGAGGAGGGATTATAAGAAATTTAGAGGGACAGCTGATGAGTCAACATTTAGCGTAGGGTCAGTGTTTTAATGTAAAGCGATTCCAAAATTCTAAGTGAGTTGGGACAAGTATTACAACCAAGAATTTTAAAATTGTCTAAAGTGACATCAGTTTTACATTTTATACTGTGTTCCCGAATACTAGAAACTTCTTTAGTTTTTAAGATTTTACCTGTTCGGCCACTTATTCCCATATGCGAATAAAATCTAGCCCTGAGAGAGCGAACAGTGCTGCCAATGTAATTCCCAAGGAGACACCTAGGGCAGGTAAATAAATATACAACACCGCTACGCAACGAGTCAGGGGTTCGATCCTTCGCTGAGAAAAAGCTACTAAAGACGTTTTATTAATAAATATGATGCGGAAGTCAGTATGATAAAAAAATTTCCTTAACAACTTTGTAAATTTAAGCTTAAATTCCTTATTCAAAGGACCCATATCAGGTACCAAGAAATATTTTATATCCTTCGGCACTGTAATACAAGGAAGTTGGGGGCTATATGGGTCCTTTGAATAAGGAATTTAAGCTTAAATTTAAAGTTGTTAAGGAAATTTTTTTATCATACTGACTTCCGCATCATATTTATTAATAAAACGTCTTTAGGTAGCTTTTTCTCAGCGAAGGATCGAACCCCTGACTCGTTGCGTAGCGGTGTTGTATATTATTTACCTGCCCTAGGTGTCTCCTTGGGAATTACATTGGCAGCACTGTTCGCTCTCTCAGGGCTAGATTTATTCGCATATGGGAATAAGTGGCCGAACAGGTAAAATCTTAAAAACTAAAGAAGTTTCTAGTATTCGGGAACACAGTATAAAATGTAAAACTGATGTCACTTTAGACAATTTTAAAATTCTTGGTTGTAATACTTGTCCAACTCACTTAGAATTTTGGAATCGCTTTACATTAAAACACTGACCCCTACGCTAAATGTTGACTCATCAGCTGTCCCTCTAAATTTCTTATAATCCCTCCTCCTTCCCCAATTCCTTATAATCCCCCCTTCCCCAATCGCCCGCACCATCTTATGTTTTCTCGTTTGCCTCTGCTTAAATTAGTCTAGCCTCGGAAATTGCAGTGAAAGGTTAGTTAGTTTCATTATTCCAGTGTACCATTGTTAATTTTTCCAGTGTATTAATTTCACATTTACTATATGTATTTAAAAATAGCTTCTTAATTTTATATGTAAATCTGTATAACTTAGAATTTAACCCTCTTTTTTCAGTCTTTTAAAATTTGCCTTTATGAATAGGTTATAGAAATTTTCTTTGTCTTGTTTTTCATTCAATTATTGATTTTAATTCACATTGTTATTATACAGCCTGAAGATGAGCGTATTGCTCGAAACGTTGCGCATTAAAGAAGACTTTTCATGGCATTTACATTCTCCTTGTCATTGGATTTCTCCTAAATATTAAAGAAGCTCTGTAGAAGCAACCCGCATGATTTATATATATATATATATATATATATATATATATATATATATATATATATATATATATATATATATATATACACAGTGTATATATATATATATATATATATATATTATATATATATATATATATATATATACATTCAACTGCAAAGAACACGCAGTCGTTCTTTACGTTATTTATACTGCGTGTTCTTTGCAGTTGAATGTATATAATGTTACGGCATGCGGGAGGTGCCCCCTGGGGCATTGGTTTCTGCGAGTATGTAGAAGAATTACGGCATCTGGAAGAGTGAAGTCCATGGTGTAATGGTATCGCGTCTGACCGGCAATCGGAAGATCCTGGGTTCGATTCCCAGGTGGTTACCTCATTTTTCATTTGTTCCGTTTTCTCTCTCTCGTCTTGCGCGGAATACTCTATACAAGCGTCGTTCTTTACGTTATTTATACTGCGTGTTCTTTGCAGTTGAATGTATATAATGTTACGGCATGCGGGAGGTGCCCCCTTGGGGCATTGGTTTCTGCGAGTATGTAGAAGAATTACGGCATTTGGAAGAGTGAGGTCCATGGTGTAATGGTATCGCGTCTGACCGGCAATCGGAAGATCCTGGGTTCGATTCCCAGGTGGTTACCTCATTTTTTCATTTGTTCCGTTTTCTCTCTCTCGTCTTGCGCGGAATATCTCCTATACAAGCGTCGTTCTTTACGATATATATATATATATATATAATCATAGTATTAATTGGGAGTTTTAAAGTTTTTGTTAAAAATAAAGAGAAGTGAAAGGAACATTGTTGAATGTGCATTCATCTATTTTGTAAGTAATTTCAATAACAGTTGAGGAACGTATAAAATGGACTACATCTTCTTTAAATATCTTTTTCCTTTAATTATTACTTGTTAATATTTTGCTTAGCCCTCCTATTTTGTTTACGTTGTACAGAGATACATATTTTCAGCTTCGTGCCTTCTTTCATCCCTGACGAGATGTAATGTTGAATACACGAAAGGCCTTCGAACTGCTTTTCATTTTTCTTTGTGGGTGTGTATCATATACTATATGTATGTATCATTTGTGGGTGGGTGTATCATATATAATAATATATATTATATATATATATATATATATGGAGAGAGAGAGAGAGAACGAGAGTTGAGAGTGGAGAAGAGTATAATAGATTGTGTGTTAATGAGTTATATTGAGGGATATAAACTATTCGGGGGTTGAATGGAAGTTTGTCAGATTATACGATTATATTGCGTAGTTAATTTGGTTGGTGTTTGGTGTAAAAATGAGAGAAAGACAGTGGATAGTCACAGAAATCAAAAGTTGAAAGGCTGAATTCGAGTGAGGTGGCGACACACTATAGAAGAAAAGTAGAGTAAGTCCTTTGGGGAGATAAATGATAAGCAAATGGATGGACAAAATATGGGGAATGTGTATATATAAGGAATGTTTAGTGACGACAGCATCTGAGGTATGTGTGTACGAAATAGAGCGAAGAGAAAGGCGACTGACTGCATGATGGAACGATTAGAAAAGAGTCTGGGAAAGAATGTTACAAACGCGGGCTAGAGGTTGTAATGAATTGTACAAAGAATGCGAGAATGTTAAACGTGTGATAAAGAGAAGTAAAAAGAGAGTAGATGAAGACTCGGGAAGGAAGTTCAATGAACAGTATGTGGCGAATAGAAAGTTATTCTAGAAATGAATGAGGAAGTGCGTATGTAATGAAAAAGGTAAAATTGCAGTGCGTTAGTGCAAGATGAGCAAATACGCAAAAGATTTAGAGCATTTTAATGAGTTGATGGGTGAGGTAGACGAACAGGAAACAAATGTGAATGCAGTTGGTTTTGATGGCGTATGTAGAAGTGTATACAAAGAATGGAAGACATCAAATTAGAGGAAGTTGAACGAGCACTATGCAGATGAATAAAGAAAAGTCAGCAGGAATTAATGGGATATGTAGCGAAAGGATTGAATATGAAGGTAGAATGGTGCTTACATGGGCTGGGAAGTGGAAGATGTGCCATAAAGCATGGAAAGATGGATGTATTCCAGGCGAATGGACAAAAGCTGTAATTGTACCACAGTACAAAACTAAAACTAAAAGTTGTAGGGGTGTAGGTCGTTTAAATTTGGATAGAAAATTATACGAAAAAAATTTTAATAGATAGAGTAAAAAATATTACTGATCTGTTGATTTGAGATGGACAAGTCGGCTTTAGAGAAGAAAGAGGTTGTATTGATCAAGTGTTTGCAGTGAGACAGCTAATTGAGAAAAAGATGTTCATGGCATTTATAGGTTTGGAGAAAGCGCGTAACAAAGTGAATAAATCTATCTACCTTGTGGCAAGTGCTTCGACAGTGGTCAGTAACTAGATTCAAATGCTGGCCGCATCGCGTTTGGGCGAGTGGCGACGGGTTAATCACTGGCGTTTGTGTAATTACTATGTAATTTATTAAAAAGAAGTTACCTATATAATGGTACGTGGTACGTAATTTATTTAATGAAATATAGCTTAGGTGTAAGCCCTAATAAGGTATAATATTTTTCAAGTGCTGAAGACATGCTGTAGCCTACTCTGGAACGAACCGTGCGGATGCAAGCGTCCTTCTGAAATACTTTTATCTTGTTTCATTATGCTGCGACTACAGGGAATATGTAATCTAACTATCGAGTGATTTTCTGCATTTAATTGTTATAGCTTTGTTTGTCATTATTTTTATTAATTCTGTCCCACGGGTTGTCAATTGCCGATCCCTGGTTTGGAATGTATGACGTCAGCTGTAAGTTGTTAAATGCAGTGAAGTTTTTATGTGGGTAAGAGTACTTCTGTAAAAGTTGAGTGACTGGTTTATTATTAATGTTGGAGGAGTACGACACGGCTGTTTGATGTTACCATGGCTGTTTAAATGTATGTGTTGATGGAGGTAATGCAGGAGATGAAAGAGTAACGGTTTAATAATAATATTCAGTGAGGATAGAAACTGGCACAGCGCTCAGGCTAGGCCAATGCAGTCCATTACGCTAACCCATAGATTATTGTTATTAACCAGCACAATCAGGAGTCGAACTCCTGACCTCAGTGCCTTCACTTCATTTATAGGGAAACGGTGACACCCACTCAACTACAGACGCTGGCAACGGCTAGAGATAGGAGTAAATCTAAGTTTGGAAAAGAACTAGTGGCGACTGTCGTTTCTGATGTGTGCTCATGACGTCGTGCTTCTGGATGAATCAGAAAATGAATCTGAGAGAACAGTGATAAGTTTTGTTGACATATGTGAAAGGAAATTATTAAAGGTAAGTGTAGGTAAAAGTGAGGTTCTTGTCACTGAGAGAGGAGAGGCAACATGTAATATCGTGGTGAATAGAAAAAAATAGAGATTGTGGAAGAATTTAAATATTTGGGATGTTTGACTGACAGAAGAGATACAAGTACATTGGAAATTTAAAGTAAAGTGACGTAAGGCAAGCGAGTCATGGGCGCGACAAAAGTCCTCGTAGGGAGAAAGTGCTTTGAGTGAAGATGCAGCAAAGGATTTACATAAAAAGGATGTTAAACACTGTCAAAAGAGATAACTAATTAAAGAGGCATGATTGGCGTAAAACGGATCGACAGTATGGGAAATATTCAGGAAAGGTGTGGAATGAAAAAAAAATCAATGGAGATGAGAATAGAGGACAGTATGTCACGTTGGTATGATTATGTGGGAAGAATGAATAATAATAATAGAAAACGATAAAAAGTGTATGTTAGTGAGAGTGCATTGGTGTGAGAAGTAGGGAAAGACCGCGTAAAAGATAAGGATGTAATTAGTAAATGTGTAAATAAATGTGAAGTATAAATGTAGCACAAGAGTTAACGAGAAACAGAGAGGAATAGAATCGCCTTTGTGAAGTGTGTAAATGAAGACAGTGGTTTCATCTGACGTACCATTAGAGGCATACTCCCAATCTTGTCATGACAGGCAACGCTGGAAGATTGATATCAGGGTGGTACCTTATTTTTGGTGGTAATCCCTTTGTATTTTTATTTATGTAATTAATTTGAGTGTTTTTATTTGCGAGCTCAAGCGTTGTGTCCACCCTAATGAAAATGGAGAATGGGGTTTTAGATAATGTATGTATGTATGTCTTCCTCCTTTATGTTTAGCCTTCATTCAATTCTCACATGATTCCGCCATCTTTGTTATTTTTTTTAATTCTTGTTTTGTAGCTAAAGCAATCTATCGAACAAAAAAGGTTAATTTTTTTCTTTTAACTTTTTATGGCTGTCGCTTTCTGTCGGGCAAAAGGTCGCTTGCTTTCTCTTCAGTACTAGGTCTTCTCATTAACCTTCAACGTTATGTTGGTTTCCGCGTGCTTCTCATTCGATTAAGTCATCTTTGTTATTAAATTTTTATTATCAGCTTACGATTAACGCCATCGAACAGAGCAAAACTGAATTATCTGTATATACATGATGATATTTACTATTTGGCTTCGCGATAGTTATATAAATATTTACACATACATTCCTGCCTTCATTGTCTGAGATGAATTCTTTCCACAAGTTTTTCAAACCATTCTCGGATTTGCAATGTAATGTAAAGTTTGGTGGGTTAGAACTTAGAAGGTTAAATGGAGATGGAACGTGTGTGTGTGTGTGTGTGTGTGTGTGTGTGTGTGTATGCTGAAGTGATTGATTGTCTATACTGAAAAGTTAAATAATACCTTGACCGACGTTAAGCTATCTCATTTAATTTGAGTACCTCGAGAAAATTTGAATTTACAGTTTAAAGTAAATAAATTTGTTAATCGATTGATTTACATCATTTGATATAAACGAAAAGATCGGTAAGGAACACGTACAGGATGTGTTCACAGTCAGGTCGGTGGGTCCAGTTAGCAACAAACAAATAAACAGACAGTGGTAGGGACAGGGCCGGATTAAGACCTTTAGAGGCCCTAAGCACTTAAAGATTTTGGTGCCCCATATATATGTAATTCAAAATATAAACAAAAATAAACCATAAAATAAAATTTTATTTTTTGAAATGAAACAAAACTTACAGTAAGATGGAAAATAATGTTATTTTGTATACTTCCACTTCATTTAATTGAAAAGTTTTCTCCTACTTTTTTTAATTGCAAAGTCTTTGATCAGATCCTCAAAACTAATCTTACGTAACACATCTGCTTCTATACTAGTAGAGATAAGGCATCCAGCCTGCTTGTTGTATAGTTGTTCTGTTGGTATTTTTAATATACTTCAACTGAGAAAATGAACGCTCAGCTGAGCAATTTGTGACCATTATGTTAAAAAATATACGAAAGGCAATTTCTACATTTGGGAAGGCACACTCAATATTGTCTTCTACAATTATTTTATAAAGTTCAGCATGACTGAATCTTGTTTTTACATTTACTATAGCACACGAAAATATTTAATCTATATGTATTTTTAATATGCGCGCTCAAAGATTTGATATAAAACAAAATAATAACGCAAAGCGTAAAGTGTGTGATTACAACGAAATATATTTATTCTCTCAAAAGGGTTGTTGTTCACTACAAATTCAAACAATGAAAAAAATAAATACTATATATGAATATATAAAATTCAGTTTTCAACAGCTTATAGGCTATAAGCCGCGATTATAATAGTATAATAAATCCATGGTAAATCCGACAATGGAAAATTCTCTGGTGCCCCCCTTCCTTGATGCCCTAAGCACGGGCTTATTTTGCTTAATGGTTAATCCGGCCCTGGGTAGGGAGTTACGAGGGTTACGAGGAAAGGAGGCAGCCACAACAGCTTTACAGCCGACTCGAGGTGGCATCTATAAGTTTTTTCATTCAGGCACCGAACACCCACAAAAAGAATACTTAGCGCAGAAAACTAAGAAGGTTCTCCCCTCCACATCATCCCTACAGCCCAAAATGGGTATGTTTGGAAACAAGAACGAAGAAAATACCCGCAGTTTGCAGAGAAAAAAATTGCCGAGAAATTTTATAGAACAATTGGGAACTGAAAATATATTCACAATCATCACTCGAGTACTTGTACAAGTCTTTACTGGAGGAAATCATCTAACAATTGGTCAAGATTGTTTTTTGAATACTAACGGAGGTGCTTCCTCTTGAAAGAAACCTGTTCCATCACCTGACAATCTTTTACCAGAAGAAATCTCCGTAAATATCCGTAGTGTATCGTTTCGGATCCAGTTTACAACCGTTGTTTCGAGTCGGGTTCGTTTGTAGCATAAAAACCTTAGAATAATAAGCGTTGTCGATCTTATTCAGAAGTTTAAAGATCTGGATAAGTTCCTTTTTCTAAGGAATATAAATTAAGATCAGCGAGTCTACACTCATATAATTTGTGACAGACAGACGGAATTAGTTCAGTCGCTCTGACTTGAACATTTTCACGCATATATCCGTCTTTCCTCAAAGGTGAGTACCAGAATTACACAGCATATTCGAGGTGGGGCCACACCAACGCGTTGTAGAGAGGAAGAATAACATCTTTGCTTTGGTACGCGAACTGCCTTTTAATACAGCCTAGTATTTTATAACACTTCTTTTCCACTTTAATGCAGTGTTTGGAAAAATTGAGATCACTGCTTATAGACATGCTAAAGTTCTTTCCAAGTTGGTCGTTACAAATTCCTGCTGGTGCAATGAATCAGTTTTCATTTGTCTGCGTTAAAAGGTATTCGCTCCTAACTTAGTGTCATCAGCGAATTTTGAAATAGCACTTAATAAACAAATGTCTATATCATTTACGTAAATAATGAATAAGAGGGGCCCGAGTAGCTCTGACCCCTGTGGGACACCACCTTTAGTGGCGCCCACGGCTTCACCGTTTATTACCACCGTCAATACCCTATGACTAAGGCAGCGCTCGATCCAAACGGCCACGGCACCAGTTATACCGAGAGAGGGAGAGACAGAGAAGAAATATGGTGACAAACGAACATAACCCGAGAAATATTTGGTTCTGGATGGGGAAAAGAAATATGGCATTAATGTCAATGTAAAGGAATATGTACAGGGTCATTCAAAAAAGACGCAACAGTTTAAATTGTTTATATTTCGTAATATGGTTAACATATAGGAGTGATTTTTGTATTAGTTTACAGCGTACAATTGGGAGTTTTTATTTTAATGAAAAACATGTTTAGAACCGCAGGGTTTCTTTCCAAGAATTGCAGAAATGAACCACAAAAATCATTTCTAACAGCTTTCGCTCGCTCAGTGAGCGTCTGATGCATTTGAAGTTTATACTGAAACATGCCCAGATCTTTCTTTAATATCCTGTTGGTCGATGAACGGAATATTTCCAATTGTTGTGAGAGACGGTTAACAGATTTCTGAGGACTTCGCGTAACTGCCTCCTTTGCACGTTTAACGTTATTCACTGATCTTGCGGTTCTCTTCCTACCCAGGGTTGTCAGGTGTTCGAAAGCATTTTTAGCCACATGAGAGAACCAAATTAGCCAAAATTAGCCAGTCCTCTACATCAATCTATAAACTATATATATATATATGCAAAATGTGAATTTTTTTTCTTTAAATCGATTGCATGATGTATACTTACTTTTAAATGATAAAATAAAAATAAGAAATATAAAATGAGTAAATAATTGAAGACTTACCTTCTAATAAATATTGATGACATCCTTATAATGCTAAATACTCTTATTAAAAATTGGTAGAGACGTGCACACTCAACCAGTTTGTATGATAAACTAAATGCCATTTGGTATGGGCAGGCGGCAGAATCTACATGTCTTAAACATGTTCAGACAGTTCAGTTACGTAACATGCGCAGAATCTACTGACCATCATACACAGATTGCGCTTTTCGAAAAACGTTGTTACGTTCTCAAAGGTATATTGCATCATAGTGTATATAAATATAGTGTTCATAATGGAAAATATTGGTGTGCAACCGACCTGGCACGCATTCTGAATTTTGAACAGAAAATTCCGAATAAAAAAGTTGCGTATTGTAGCCCTCAAAATTATTCAAGTATCCCAAAAAGTAGCGGGTAGCCCAAATCTTAAAACTAGTAGCGTGCAGCCCTAAAAATTAACGTAATCCGCTACTTGTAGCCCAATCTGGCACCACTGTTTGGTAACTTTTAAGTTGCCAGTTGCCACTAGAGATGACTAGAGGTGGCCCGAGGACCTGAATTTTTTAAACCAAATCTGGTTTGAAAAAGACTAAAAAGACAACACTGATAGCAAACATTGAATACATTATTTTCTGAAAAGCGTAGACAAATAGACTCAAAATTTTGTAGAAAAAGTTAATTTTTTATAAGCTAAAAATTTATATGGTAAATAAACTGAAATTAGCCAAAAATAGCCCAAAAAACGAGTGGCTAGTCCTTATAATTTTTTTTAGCCAGCCACATCTGAAATTAGCCCAAATGGCTAATTTTAGCCACACCTGGCGTTGTGGGTAGGATTTAAATTTTAATTTTATTATTATTATAATAATAATAATAAAATTAAATTTAAATCCTACCCACAACGCCTTTCTTATTGTCGGTTGCAGTAGCCGTATTTTCAAACTTTTGAACTAGCCTATATATCGTAGATCTGTTCGGACCTTTCATGCAGTTGAATTTCTTGCAAAAATTACGTTGAACTTGAACTGCACTGCCGGTAGCATAAAACGTTTTCACTATAAACACACGTTGTTGTAAAGTGTACATCTTCCTAAACACTGACTAATGACGCGCTACTACACCTTAGGCTACATGAGTCGTTCGCCTAGCGCCTTACGCTACTAGGCATAAGCGGTAACAAAACTCCCAGGTGTAGCTGTAAACTAATACAAAAATCATTCCTGTACGTTAACAGTATTACGAAATATAAGCAATTTAAACTGTTGCGTCTTTTTTGACTGACCCTCTGTATAAGAGTAGTATTAGATTTAATCTATACGTTATACTATAGGAAACAACGTAGTGATCAAAAAGAAACACTGAAGAGGTAGGTGTTAACTCGGCGTAAATAAAAATGCATGAAACGGATCATTCTCATCAGATCTCATTATATATATATATATATAAGTTTTTTTCACAATCAAGTTGTTAGAGACATCTTGATCAAGTCATTTTGCAATGGGACATTTCGCGATCAAGACCCATCTCTATGTTTAAATAAGCGCTCGTTTGGGATCTTTTCCGTTCTACCCTAGCAACAATTTCTAGTGTAGTTTTACTTGCTGAATTCAATAATATATATTTTATTTTGGAGAAAGTATTCGTGCTTTAATTAGTTATGGTTATAATTATTAATTTTTTTCTCTCTTTTGTAGATATTGTTATGGATGATAAATGGAATTTCATAAACATAGTTAAGGAAATAACGTTCTACCCCAGCCTTCTTTAGTTAACCTTATAAGGCTAACTAACGAAAATATCACGACCTAACCAAACCAATCGTCAAGGGCGTACAGTTGATTTAGCTAAACAAAGAAACAAGAGACATTGGGGAACATCTAGAAATATGATAGATTCTTATTTATGTGAATTTCTGTGAAGACAAAAACGAAAGGACATTTTTATTGAAATCTTAAATGCAATCTCTACTTTTAAATAAAATAAACGGACTATAATTCTTTTGTTATTAATTTCTCCAAAATAAGATATATATTATTGAATTTAGCAAGTAAAACTACAGTAGAAAATAATATATAATTTCATTTTTTGTTGCTGGGGTAGAACGGAAAAGAGCCCCCCCCGTTTGTTTATTAGAGGTGAAAAGGCTAGAGGAGTTTAATAAGAGGAGTTTACCTTCCAATCACGTGATTGGGAAGTACACCAGCAGTCGTTGGCCTATATCTGCCATCTGCCGAAAATAACTCCATTCAAGCGTTTGTATTAAATGGTTGAATGGTTTCTCCGTCAGTTGTATAAAAAATGAATGAAAAATTAGATAAAGTACAATGGAATTAATAAATCATTTAAAAGAAAAATAATGACATAAAATGGTTATCATCCTTCATAGTGACTGGCCTTCCAGCTATGGAAAAGATTGTGATTTGATTTGGTTTAGGTTGGATTAAATTAAGTGGGGCTAGTTTGTAGATACTGTATGCTGGTTATGTGGCTTAGGTTAGAAAGCTTCTTCGTCGTCTTCTCCTTTCCTCTTACAGTTGCCATGACAACCATCTGGGAAAGGAGAAGAAAAGGACTGGGACTCGCAACATTGGAAGCTTCCTTCTCTTTGCAGCATCATAGTTTCGTAATTTTAAAAACTCCGTCAGCTTCAGCACCATCATACTACTCATGTAGTTGGGATGAGATTAACCTTAAGCTCTCTTTTTTAGAGAGTGTCTGTTGGACGAACAAACTCTCGCTGATCGTCTTCGTCAGCCTCAAATCGTCGTCAGGAAGCAGCTCTTCGCCATGACGGGATGGAATGTGGCAATCTACCCCAGCATGAAAGTCAGAGGGACGAGAGAACATTACAGCGTTTTTGGTAACATTCTGTGACATGAACTCGAAGGAAAAGTAGTTTAGGTTTAAGTCCATAAATCATATTTTTTCTTTGTAAACAATCTAGAAATGATATGAAAGAAGGGAATTGCTGCAAATTGTTGCAAATGAGCCTTGTATCTTACTGTGAATCAAATTATAATATGAAAAGCAAAATACCTTTTGCAGTGTTTGTGTTTGAAGTAAATTTTATTGCCATATAAATAAATCTTCAGCAAATTCACAATAACCCATTGATTAATTTATATTTAGTGAATAGCTGCAAATAGCTAAAAATGGTTACCCACTCCAGCAGAACTGAAAGGACTACTACCTCAGTTTTGTTCAATAGATTACGACCACATTTGTTAATTAAGTAAAATAAACTTAAAAAGTCCCTTTCCATATAAATCGGAGTTTCGGATGGATCAGTTCCACGATTAATCGTAGAAAGTTTTAAAATTTTGGAAAGTTGGGAACCCTCAACATAAGAATGATTATACTGTAGTTATGTCATTTTAACTTTAAATAATATAGGGACTGTTTATCTTTAGATTTTGCTCGTTAAATACTTAATAATTAAGGAGTCTTCGACAGTGGCGTAGCTAGAATTTGGGGGGAGGGGCAAATTTTCCTACAAACGGGCGTGACAAAGATACCGTTTATCAAACATCTATCTCATCAAGCATAACAATTTACAGGCAATACAAAGAATCTATTAAGTGCGAGGAACACATATATAACACACCCGCATCAGTATTCAGTAATGCAATACAAAAGCAGAATACACTACCATTAAATGAAAGAAAATGATTCACAAGGAAAACATACAATGGACCAGAAAATTTGCAACATTATATATTATACTGCGCAGCATAACAGAATGAAAAAAATAATGTGACTACAACAACCATATATTGAAAACATGTACAAATTAATTGGGGCTCTTCTTTTAAGTACAAATACAAGTGAAACACAAAAGACAAAGGAAGTGTTACTCAAATTTTGGGAGGAATAATTTATGGTCACAGAAACAAATGACAGACGTACTCACACATCAAATTTTCAGATAGAGGGAGAAATTTTCCGACAAAATCCTTTCTGAGGCTTGGTGGTGGACGATCGCCCCCTCCCCGCCCCCCCTCTAGCTACTCCGCTGGTCCTCGAGGCTTCACCGTGCCATACATGGTTGATGAATTAAACTCGTTTTCTTTATTTTATTTAATTATTTGTTTATTTGTAGCCATTTTGGAGGTAAAAGCGGTTGGAAAAGGTGAAGTTCAGATGAAAGGTGTGGAATCGGGACTGTTTCTGGCTATGACCCACAAAGGAAAACTTTACGGAGAGGTAACACTTTATTAAATATTTATGGAGTTACCCATAAACAATTTCAGTCCAGTAATTGTATCAAAACATGAAAGTCTAAATTAAGTAAGTGTATTGTCTTTATTAGCCCTGTGGCCTACGTTTATTTCTTTGGATACGACTCAAACGTAAAACTATTTATGGTAACTGTATTCAAGAAAACTTCTGAAGGAGAAAGGAATGCTTAATTGAATGAAGTTCAGAGAAGCGGATTTCTTTGACTTTATTTAGTTGTCATTATTTAATTTGTGAATATTTTTTGCAGCCTGATGAGTTAAAAGAAAACACCATTTGGGTTGAGACCTTATCAGGAGCATTTTTCAACTACCTCAATCGAAAGTATGCCCATTTAGGGTGGTACTTGGGCCTTAAGAAAAGTGGAAAACCAAAGCGAGCCCACAAGACGGAGTATGGGCAAAGAGCGGTCCAATTCTTGCCCAGGCATCCTTACCCAATAGGTTAAATGATCTGTGTTTTTCTTTTCGTGTTGTTTGCGATATAATTTATATATAATTTGAATAAACTGTATAGTATATAGTTTAGATTTTGAATTCATCTCAGGTTTGTTCAAAAGAATACAACCCAAAGCCTACTAAGATAGTCTTTTTAACGCTCGTCTGTGAAAAGTTCATGCAAAAAAAAAAAGGTTGAACAGAAGAATTTAAGCAGCATTTATTTTTTTAAGACCCATAAAACTCTGAAATTTTAAATGCAACTTGGCAATTATTTTTCTGCAGAGCTTTCAGTGTAACTCCAGAAATTATTTGTTCTTTTATAGTTGTCATTTCTGAAGTTCAAAATTTCAAAATTCCAAGAGTGGAAAGGAATTTTCCACTGGAACGTCCATGGATAAGCTAAGAATAGGTAGACTTTGATACATACAGCATTTAATAAAGGGAAACTGGACCAAAAAGAAAATACAAAAGAGCCTGTATCTTATCTTCCTATATCTTTAATCTTTGTATGGGTATCCTACTTGTTTACTTGCCCTGTAAGACTTATTTTAAAGGCTTAGGTTCTGAAAAAATTGTTACGCAGTAGTATATTTTTTGTGCCTGAAGTGTTATAACGATGCACAACAGGTTTTTACATATAGCATTTTTATTTCTGGAAAGTAATTAACTTTTTCAAACTTGTCTTTGCTATACTGTATTTCCATTGCTTTACTAAGTTCTTTATTTCTTCACTACTTTTGTAGCTGTCTTCTCTGCTTCCTTACAAATCAATCCCGGAAAATTTAAAATGCATGCAAACAAGGGCCTAATCCAAATCCTTTTGTTCATATACTATCGTATATAATTGTGGCAGATGTAATTGTTCCTTCATACATGCAGTACAAAAAAAAAAAAAAAAGAGAAGCTAAATAAGTGAAGTCGTTTAAGATGATGGCTCTAATACTATGAAAATCTACAAGACGCATAGTCATGCCCATCAATGGCATTCCCATTCTCATTCGTTGTCCATAAATGAAAATGTACAAAAGTGAAAAAATTCACATTTGAGAAAAGCATTTCTTCATTTGGGAAACAATATCACTACATTCCCATTCGCTTCAAACGGCGCTGAGAGGGAATGTTTAATATTTCCTAACCTAACTAATTTTAACCAATCAGAACCTAACCTAACATTAGCCTAACCAATCAGACCCTAACTTATCGTAGCCTAACCAATCATAACCTAACCTAACCAATCATAACCTAACCTAACCAATCGTAACCTAACCCAGACCAAAGTGGGAAAGGCCGTGGATGAGAATGAAAATGACATACAGGGTGTTTGAAAACTTTCTGTACAAATTGTAATGGGGGATAGGCAACACCAAGACAAACCCTTTTCGTCTATAAGTGTATGTCCGCTGACGTCACCATTCGGCGCGAGAGGGCGCCGCTGCAATTGGCTAAAAGGTGAAGTGGGCTAGACTCGCGCTTGCCGCGGGCATTCTTAAATCGGACGTAGTACGCGTAACATGGAGCGCTTCACGACTGCTGAGATGGCTGACATGCATATGGTGTATGGGGCTGCCAATGGAAACGGAAGAGCTGCTGTGAGGTTGTACCGACAGCGCTTTCCAAACAGACGTGTGCCAAACCACCAAACGTTTGCGCATTTGCATATTTGCATCGGCGACTGCGAGAAACTGGAACATTCCATGCAAACATGCATGACACTGGTCGGGAGAGAAACGTGCGCACTCCTGACGTGGAAGAAGAAATCCTACGGCAATTTGAGGACAATCCAAGCGCAAGCACGCGAGGTGCTGCACGTATCCTCGGTGTGAACCACGACCTGGTCTGGAGAGTGTTGCACGAGCAGCAATTACATCCGTTTCATCGTCAGAGAGTCCAGGCATTACAACCTCGGGATTACCCTCTTCGTGTGGAATTCGCACGCTGGTTTCTGCAGCAGACAGCGGTGCAGCCTAATTTTCCGGCTTATGTGCTGTTCTCAGATGAGGCCTGTTTCACACGTGAGGGTGTGTTTAACATGCACAATTCTCACGTGTGGGCGCACGCAAATCCACATGCTACACGGGTGCATGCTCATCAAGAACGGTTCGCCGTCAATGTTTGGGCGGGTATCGTCCATGGCAAGTTGATTGGGTCGTACCTGCTGCCTGCCCGACTCGACGGGCGGGTTTATCGAATATTTCTTGAAGAAACGTTGCCGGAACTGCTGGAAGATGTTCCCGTGGCTATTCGTAGACGAATGTGGTTTCAACACGACGGGGCCCCAGCACACTCCAGCAACGATGTGCGGGATTATCTGAACGCCACTTTTGGGGACCGATGGATAGGCCGGGGTGGGCCCGTAGCCTGGCCACCGAGATCGCCCAATTTAACATGCCTCGATTTCTTCCTGTGGGGACACATGAAGAACCTCGTGTACGAGACTCCCATTTACTCAGAAGAAGACCTCGTAGCAAGAATCGCTGTCGCCGCTGGAACTGTTCCCGAAATGCCGGGAATCTTTCGACGTGTACGTCGGTCAATGCTTCGACGCTGTCGGGCATGCATTGATGCTACCGGTCGCAACTTTCAGCACCTTCTTTAAATAAACATGCCTTCTTTAAATAAACATGTTACGCGTACTACGTCCGATTTAAGAATGCCCGCGGCAAGCGCGAGTCTAGCCCACTTCACCTTTTAGCCAATTGCAGCGGCGCCCTCTCGCGCCGAATGGTGACGTCAGCGGACATACACTTATAGACGAAAAGGGTTTGTCTTGGTGTTGCCTATCCCCCATTACAATTTGTACAGAAAGTTTTCAAACACCCTGTATATTGAAAATAAACCGATTTGACACTGCCTCATTTGAGATTCTCACTTTCTCACTTTCCCATTCTTGGTCGTAGAATTGAATGGGAACGACAGTGAGGGAGAGTAAACTTATGAAAGACGTTAAATAATTATGAGTTTTGTAGATTTTTACTTTATCTCTTTCCTTCTTTTTCTTCTTTTCGTGTCTTCCTTCTTATGACTAATAGTTATGATTTTTTTTAAAATATGATTTTAGGTATTTATTTTTGATAGTTTTATTTTGTACTCTCGTTCTGTCCCTTTATTTTCATATATCTTTTTATTTTATATTCATATAAGTAATTGTCTATTTCTTATTCTTATCCCCTTTTTTAAATACGTTTATTTTATTAAGCGTGGTTCACATTCCAGCAAAAGTATTCCACAGCAGTCTTTTTATTTCAAAGTTTTCAGTAAGTCGAAATTAAGCAAAACATGAAAAAAAATTTGGTTTCCTTTTTTTATAAATATTCCTTTTATGAAAATATTGTTTTCTGTCATGATTAAAAATTGTATTTTTTACGATAGTAGGAATGATCAGAGCAGTCTCCCATTTATTATAGGAGTATATAGGATTCGCGTTAAGTTCAAGAAAATAAAGTTCATTTTTCGCAAACAGGAATGTAAATATATAATAACGACAAATGTCCGCTCGTAAATATTATCCAAATCTCACTGACGACTGAAAATGTATTACATGAAAATAAATGAACGCGTGGCAGATCCTTAATTACTAGAAAACCCATAATGCCCTATTCATACTACACTCGGAACATGGCACAAAAGTTCAAGGAACTTCGTTCGTGGAATTCCCATTCTTTTCAAAAAAAATAAAAAATCCATTTGCTAATTAATGGAATCCCCGAGTCACGGTAATTTATCATTTATTTTTCGAAAATATTTCACATAAATTAATTGTCTTTATGTTGATAAAAAATGGACTATGTTCGTTTAGAGTCATTTCATGCTGTAGGGAGATTCGCTTACTTTTTATCAACATGTTCCACGGAACTGTTTCGGAATTTATTCCTCGTACATTCAATAGAAAATGGAAAGAGAAATTCCCGAAACTCACCAAAAACGAGAAATATTTGTTTCAAAAAGCGTTCACAGTATCAAAAGATTTTCGAGAAAACACGTTATTTGCAACAGGAATTCCACAAAAAAGCGTAGTGTAAACAATGTATGAGGAATTATTCCGTGATCATAACTACAAAATATTGGTAGTAAATATTATAATTAGTGTCTGTGAACACACAACCTCAAGTACAATTAGAATATCTTCACATTTTTAAATTATTAACTTCATGACATCGCATTTTTGCATATTTAATCATAAATAATACGTTGATACAAAAATGAGGCATCAATTGTATCCCGTACATATATATATATATATATATATATATATAGATATATATATATATATATTATATATATATATATATATATATATATGCACACTGGGTGTTTCAAAAATAATTTTCCGGTATTCAGAGGTTCACCCTAATGAAACGGATGATGGACACATTGTAGTGAAATTTGGTGTGTAAGCTAATTTGACGATGCGGAAGACGATGCAGAGGAGTCCGTTACGCGTTATCATGACATCATGCAAGAGATAGTTCCACAAATATTTTTATAATTGGTCGGTTGAAAGCTAGCGCCATCTATTTGCAAACATATTAATTTTTTTTTTTTTTTCGAAGATAATCTACTGTGTATATGTACACAGATGGTGTCAATAATCCAGCAGGGTTGCAAGCACCTTAAACAGAAAAAAAATAAATAAAAATAAAAAATGTACACAGATCACTATGTAACGCGGTGAGCGAGTTGTTACGCCTCAGTAACATTTCAGACGTAACTACTTATTCACTCAACGTGTTACAAAGTAATTTTTGTACGTAGATCACCCGCAAAAAGAATTAATATTTTCGCACATAGATCACTCTGGGTTTCGATCATCCAACTAGTGGTTAATATACTGTCCAGTGTTGTTTGTCATTATCTTAATATATTCCATGCACCAACTTTCACAGCATTGTACGTATCCGTTCCATTAGAGCAACATCTGAACATCCGAAGAGTCTTTTGAAAGACCCTTTATATATATACAGTGTGTGTGTGTGTATATATATATACACACACACACACGAGTATACTTATATAACTCGCTTCCATTTGAATATTTGTTTTAGTTCTAATCTATTAATTTGGTAAATTTAAAATAAATTTTCCTGAGACCGGACTTATGGGACACCCAGTATATATATATATATATATATATATATATATATATATTAAAGGTTCTAGTCTACTGCATATGATTTTCTACTACTAATTTTTATATAAGAATATCATTATTTTATGCTTTTTGTATTATTAGCTGTTGTAATGTAACCTATTAATTAAATAGCGAATTTGAATTTAAGCAGATAGAATAATAAATTAAAACTAATGACGAAATAATAAATTTTCTTTCCAACATTTGTTTAATTTTCCATATACAAAAATTATCCATATTGTATTTTAGCGTACGTTACTCTATTCAGTCAGTTTTCAGCTTTGCTATAAACTAAGAAATGCAGAAATTGAAATATGTAAAAAGATGAGTCTTGAAACCCATTTACAAAATGGGATTCTATCCGAAAATAAACTTCGCAGAAAAGGCAAATGAGAAAACATTATAATTATGTTCCTTTCGAACGCCCTTATATGTATCATATTAAGTTAAAATCTTTGGTGTACTTTAATATTTCTTTTGGGGCTCCCAACATTTCACGAAGAAGACATTTTGGATCACCCGAAGATCGGGCCCCCCCCCCCCCGTGTATTCTTGTTTTTTGCTTTACACTACCAAATATAATAATAAATTAAATTGAATGCCCGGTTAGGTCAACTGTACGCCCTCGATGATTGGTTAGGTTAAGTCGTGATATTTTCGTTAGTTTTAACGAAAATATCATTTGGTAATTGAGGTTGGCGGCTCTGATCTTCGGGTGATCCGACCTTTTTTGGGACTAGTATGTTTCATGGACTGCTCTCGATTTTTCTACGAAATTGCAAACAAGGGCAGTCGATGACCCTGATTTTGTTTCTGCAATCGGTTTTCTTGAGAAATGATAAAGAAAAATGTTATTGGATATTGAAGAAATTTATTTACTGAAACGACGCAATACACTCCAACATTTTGCCATAGCCACTTCAAATTAATACAAACATCACTCATTGTTCTGCAAAAAAAATGACAAGAATTAGTGCGATATCTTGCAAAAAAAAATAGTATAAGAAACTCGATTAGGTCAGGTTAGGTTAGGTCAGGTTAGGTAAGGTTAGGTTAGGTTTCTCAAGAAAACCGATTGCAGAAACAAAATCAGGGTCATCGACTGCCCTTGTTTGCAATTTCGCAGGAAAATCGAGAGCAGTCCATGAAACATACTAGGTCCCATTTTTTTTTTACATTTGTCCTATAGTTTAGGTTTTGTTCGTTATATTAGGTTGAGTTAGGTTAGGTTAACCCTTTCAGGACGACTGGTACAAACTGGTAGCGTTTCAAATACGCGCATTCCTTTACTTATGATAAGTTAAATTGAAGACTTTCAGATAAATTAAACTAAGTATACTTTTCACGCATCCTTACTCGAATTAACTATCCTTCACTACAGGAACTCAAAATGCAAATGAATGCCTTCTAATTGTATATATTACAGAAATTACAGAATTACAATCTAAAGCTGTGAATGCACCAAAAAGCAAATGACTGAAGCAAAAAGTTTTACGGTGTTTGCATCATCCTTTAGTCATAATATAGCGCACAGATGGAGAAGCATCATACAAGGAGAAACGAGATCTATTTTTCTTTGTCAATGCGTCCTTGCTCAACAAATACCCGAAGAAACGAAGTTTAGGGAAGAGAGAGAGAGAGAGAGAGAGAGAGTGCTCATCCATTTAATGACTAGCATCCATATTTACATCTTAAAATTCAGTCATTACGAGTTCATCGTCCTCTCAATGTTTGTGTCCCAACCTCGAGAGTTAGAAAAGAAAGAAAACCCGTATACTCGCGTACTTTTAAAAGAAAATATGATACAAAGTATCCTTCAAATGCAGCAAGTGTGAAATTTCATTTCATTCACTATGCATGGTAAAGTCTCATAATAAATAATACTCTCTGCTAATCGTCTTTTTTATGTAGTGTATTACATTCGCTGTGGGCAGTGATCGTTATCTTTTTGTACTTCTTTATTTTGAATAAAATAGGAATAAAGTTATTGCAGTTGAAAAGTATTTTTTTCGTCCGTGTTCAAATTAGGATCGAATTCCGACTGGCAACAAATTTTGCCAGTAATATATAGTACAGAGCATTTTTTAAGCTTTTCCCACTAGGCGACAATCGGGAAGTGGGGGGGGGGGACTAAGGCAGGGGTGTGCTACCAATTTCTTAACAACCGGTTCTGATACATATAAGGGTGTAAATCGGCGAGCGCCAATGACGCGAGTCATTAAGGTAGGGGGTCTGGGGTGAGCGGTAGCTCCCCCAGCGGGGTCCGGGGCGGAGCCCCGGAAGCCAACGCACTTTAGCTTTTCCAAACAGCATTTTGTAACATTTTGGCAGAAATTATTTAACATATTTTTAATACTCACTAATGACATAATTATCTAAAAATAAACTAATTTTTCATCAAAAAATAAATAAATATTGAAACGACCACTGCTTGTGATACTACCTATACTTTTCTATAAAATCCTGAAAAAATGAAAAAAAAATTTAGATATAAATAAATTTCTACTGACTGTTAAATATTTGTTAAAAACAAACAAACGGTTCGGTGATCCAATCAAAATTTAACAACCGTTTCGCGCGAACCGGACCGAACCGGTCCCAGCACACCCCTGGATTAAGGATACTGTGGATCCGGATGTTCCCTATCAGGCCACCATCCCCGTGTGGTCTGAAATAACACTAGCATTATCTATATATAAATATTCAATGTAAATTTCATATTTACATTTAGGATAAACAGTTATAATTGTGGCATAGGTGCATGTACAGGGTGATCAAAAAGTCGATGTGCACTTATATTACTCTGAGAGACAAAAGTGCATACATACAAGAAGTTAGATATTTTAATAAAAAATTATACGATATCGTGCAATTTGTGTTACTGTAATATTGCACGATATCGTATAATTTTTTATTAAAATATCTAACTTCTTGTATGTATGCACTTTTGTCTCACAGAGCTGCACATCGACGTTTTGATCACCCTGTATTATATGTATTTATATGGCTTCCAAGACAATTCTATTTTTACAAATTTTGAAAATTCCTTGTCGCCCAGTACCCTAAAATTTCATTTAGTGGGCGACAAATTTTCTTCAATGGGTGACATTCATGTCGCCCACTCACGAAGTTAAAAAATGCTCTGATACAGTATGTACTGTACATGTTACGCGTAATGTGGATAACTGCCTAATGTGCACATTAGAACTTTGCCTTAGGTTAGGTTAGGTGTTTTTCTGTGTTTCACTGTGTTTGATTTAGAAAAACACCTAACCTGACAAAGTTCTAATGTGCACATTAGGCAATATCTTGCCTAATGTCAACATTAGGGAATTAGCCACATTACGCGTAATATATATATATATATATATATATATATATATAGAGAGAGAGAGAGAGAGAGAGAGAGAGAGAGAGAGAGAGAGAGAGAGAGAGAGAGAGATCTATTTTAAAATAATAAAATCAATAAATGGATAATATAATATGTTTTCATAAAAATATATTCATCAAATAATTACGCTAGTCGACAAAATCGAACTTTTTCTCTTATCAAAGATGGATACACACTTTTCTAGACCAGTTTTGTGCGCTGATTCCAAATCTGTTTTCGGTTTTCCACTAGCACACCCAGTTATCGAAATATGACTGGTGTTAATTTCAGCACAATTTATCGTAAAAGTATAACTTTATTCATAAAAAGAAATGTACACCAACCTAAAAACGTTGCGAGTACGATTTTCTTTTGTAAACCTTGTCCAGATCGTCGCGGTACAACATCCAGCAGTAGTCTGCCGACATACTTTCGTCCCAGAAACCTTGGTAGCGATTTTCCATTGACTGGATGTCTTGATGGAAGCGTTCCCCCTGTTCGTCACTCACCGTGCCAAGGTTTTCGAGAAAGAAATCTAGATGTGAATGTAAAAAATGTATTTTCAAGGACATGCGACAGCCCATTTCTTGATATGCATCGAGCAGTTTCTGAACTCCATCTTTGTATGCGGGAGACTTGTGGTTACCCAAGAAGCTTCCACAAATCCATTTGAAAGCCTGCCTTGCTTTTAGTTTTAGCCCTTTAACGACGGATGTTACCTTAAGGTCCACCAGAAATAACAATATAAATTGTACTACAATGGCTCGTTTCTATAAATGTTTCTACATGTTTAATTGTTTATATAGATATCATTTAATTGTCGAGAAAGGAACCCAAAATGTGTATCATTTCAGTGACTAGTTACTAAAATATTTAGTTTTGAACAACAATAAAACCTATACGTTCTGGTAACAAGAGTGACTGCATATGCTGCGGACTCGTCCTTAAAGGGTTAAGGCATTGAGGCTTTCTTCAAAGCCTTCATCCTGGAGAACCTCCCTGATATGGGGCCCAACAAAGATTCCCTCCTTCAATTTCGCCGCACTGATGCTTGTAAATTTCTCAACAAGGTATCGAAACTCTCTCGAATTCGTCTTACCTATCGCTTTCACAAAATTTTTCATTAAGCCGAGCTCAATATGGAGAGGTAGCAGGAAAATCTTCTTTGGATCAACTAAAGGAACACACTGGACACTGCCCGTTCCTGGCTCGTATGTGTTTCTTTGATGCCAGTCACGTCTGATGTAATGATCCGCGGTAGCACGGCTGTCTCACATAGGCATAGGAAACAACAGTATTTCGTGAACCCTCCTTGCATGCCCATTAACATGCAGATATGTGTGTACTTGTGACAAGTTCTCGAAAAGTCCATTGATATCATGGCAATAGCAGAGGGGACCGTCTACTGTAAAGAATGTCACCAAATCACGGTTTCGTTTTCGATAGTGATACACTCGGACGTTCTTCTTAAGTAAGTGTTTCTGCTTGAATCTCGAGGCGAGAAGTTCTGATTTCTCTTTGGAGAGGGCTAGGTCTCTAATGCAGTCATTCAACTCGTTTTGGGTAAGCCTCTCCGGCTCCGATTGATCTTCGTCAGGTGTGTAGTCAAGATCGGCCGAACGTCCGCATCTCTGCCAATCGCACCTTCGTCGGATTCCCTTTCGTCTTCTAAAGAATCGAGTCCATGCTGTGGAGGTACCGGAATCGGCATCGTGTCATCGTGAGGGATCGGTCTGATCGCAGAGTCTACGTTCGGATAAACGATGTTATGCTTGTTCTTCACGGAGAATCCAGTTATGGTAACATTGCAAAAGTAATAATCGCCATGATGGTTTCTCGGTTCCCTCCATATCATGGGTATACCTTTGGTTCAACCACTCACGTAATCCATTCGAACAAGCGGTACAGATAACATGTGGCGCCCACGCCTTATCTTGGTCGCCTAGTGGACAGCCGAAGTATAACCGGTAAGTTTTGCGAAGATCCATCGTGATTATACACCGTTGTGATTTAGTTGCGAACGAGCCGCACACGTAACAGAAATTGTCGGGGTGATTTTTACACTTTCGAGGCATGATGATCGATGAGTGGATTGATGTAAATCACCTAAAAATATAAAATGTGTAAGTAGGCGACACAAAACAAAACACAACACGCAACTAGACATGTGACTGTTATGCCAAAGAATAAAAGGTGTATGCATACACATACGTATACACATACGGAAGGAAGAAGAAAATTTAGGGCTTTTAACTTAAACTCCAAGACCATAAATTGGGAAGAAATCAGATCACACATGGCCCAAATAGAGTGGACAACAGTTTTCGAGAATAAAACAACTGAGGAAATGCTAACAACCTTGGAAGAAAAGAGCTGAGAATTTTGGAAAAATATGTTCCGAAAGCACAGCCAAAAGGAAAGAGGAACTGGCTAGAGAGGCAAAAGAGAAGAATATTCCGCAAAAGAAAGAGAGTAGCGACGAAATTATGACAGCGAAATTATGACAGCGACTTCAGTAACTCTTCAACTACTGAAAATGGTACAACACGCCGATGTACGAAGACATTTGTTGTTAAAAAACATAGCCTGACGAATGAGAGGATTGAGGTGTCATGGCTGTGCTATTCTGAGTCCACAGGCTGTGTTTACTGTTTTGTCTGAAATTAATGTCGAGGGCGGACAGCAAGTTCACAATCGGGTTCAACGACTGGAAGCATGGTAGACAATCGGTCGAAGCACACGGAAAATGTGAGCAACATATGGAGTCGATGAGATATTTGTTGGTTAGAAAGTCTGTCTCCGGCCGTGTTGATTCGAAACTGGTGAACCAGTTTGAAAAAGAGTGCAACTACTGGCAGTTAGTTTTGCGGCGCTGTGTCGACGTTATCAAGTATATCACGTCACGACTCGCGAGGACTAGCAATTCGTGGACACGACTCCCGTTTTGGTTCACCAAACAACGGCAACTATTTCGGAATTTTGGAACTTTTAAGTAAGTATGACAGTTTTCTAGTTGCGCATATAAGCGAGCATGCAAACAAAGGTAGCGGACACACCTCGTATCTCTCTCATTTCATTTGCGAGGAACTCATACTGTTGATGGCCGATAAAGTACTTCAGACGATTATCCGAGAAATCCAGCAGTCAAAATACTACTCTCTATCCGTCGACTCTACGCGTGATGTTTCTTACACCGATCAACTCTGTTTCACCGTCCGATATGTGGTTGAGTCTGGGTCCGTCGAGCGATTTCTACAGTTCATACCTATGAACACACATACAGGGAAAGGAATCGCCGACGTGGTCCTCAACTTTCTGGAGACGCATGGCATTCGAATTGGAGACTGCAGAGGACAGTCTTATGATAACGCAAGCAATATGGCAGGGAAATACAACGGCGTAAAGAGCCACATCAAGTCAAAATCTCCGTATGCTGAGTTTGTGTCATGCATGTGCCACTCACTAAATCTTGTGGGTAAATCAGCAGTGGACAGTTGCATAGCAGCCGTTGGATTGTTTATGCTCATTCAGAATGATTACACGTTTCTCGTCTCCTCGACATACCGATGGCGTCGACATGTAGAGGTTCTCGATAGTAGTTCCCGTAGTGAGAAACTAAAGGTCGACAAAGGTCTCTCCGATACCCGCTGGTCAGCCAGATCAGATGCCGTCCAATCTTTAACCGAAGGCTACGCCGAGAATATCGTGGTACTGGATGAGCTAGCAGCAGATACCAGCCAAACTGCGGAAGCCAGGATCGAAGCCAAGGGATTGTCTAAACAGCTTCAACAACTTGAAACAGCCATTTTATTGGTTTTATGGAACACTATTCTCGAACGATTTCAAAAAACGAATGCATCTCTGCAAAAACAAGGAATGTCGTTAGACTCAGCCACCCTCTTGCTGAAATCACTACTGCAATTTGTTGAAGATCTCAGATCAAGATTTGACGAATTCGAGGACCATGGCATCGGAAAGTGTGGTCATCGAGTATACAAGGAATCGACTTAACGCACAAAGAAGAGAAAGCGCCATCATGACGAAATCGGAACTGCCGAAGATACGAACCTAACACCAAGAGATTCATTTCGGACCACTGCATCTCTACCGATAATTGATAAACTGTGTACCACTCTGAACACTCGTCTAGAAGCGTACGCTGTCCTGCAGAAAAGATTTGGATTTTTGGATTTCCTTCTAGTCCTGGACATCGACAGTCTTCGACGGTCAGCTGAACATCTAGTAAAATGCTATCCGGCTGATCTGGAGAAGGAGCTGGTAAGAGAAGTTGTGCAGTTCGCTGCCCTAATGAAACTCACTGAAAGTGAAACAGAATCCCAGACGGAACGTGAAGACATGTGCAACAGATTTTATCGGCATATGAACACAAACGAACTGAAAGGAACATTCCCAAACATGGAAATAGCAATGAGAATATACCTGTGTACGTTTGTCACGAACTGTTCTGGTGAACGTTCATTCTCGAAACTCAAACTGATCAAAAATTACCTTCGCTCCACAATGGGCCAGGAGCGCCTTTCGTCCCTGGCGCTGTTGAGTATAGAGCATGAGGTGTTGCAGTCGGTGAGTTTCGAGGACACAATCACGCAGTTTTCCAAACAAAAAGTCAGGAAGCGTCCTATGTAATATTCATTACAAATCTACACTCTATCTACAGTACAGTAAGCTGTACAGTTTAACTGTTTATTAAGTGCATTACAACTGTGTAGCTGTTTATTAAGTGCATTACAATAACTTTGTAGATGTTTATTAAGTGCATTACAACTGTGTAGCCTACTAGTGTAGCTGTATACACTGTATGTGTACATAGTTAAGTTATAGTCTTTAATATCACATTAATAAGCCGAATGGCTTCCACATGTGTGTTTTGTGTATGTTGAAAAAATATATCTGTTATGTGCATTACAAAATATTGTCATTCATTAACACACTAAAATAATACATCCTGAGAAATAGTTTGCCCAAGGCCCCGCACACTGTAAATGCGCCCCTGACTTTCTTAATAAGCATTTGCGCAAGATACAGATTGCAGATTCGAACAAAACACAGTAAAATACCCTAAGAAATTATGGTTACGCCTTCAAGATCACTGTTGGTGAAACATTCAATAATAACCGAGAATCGATTGGGAATGCAAACTCTGATAAAGGGCCATTCAGAGAGGGAAGAGGAAAAGGTGGTAGAAGCAATAAGGGAAAATTCAAAATACTTCTACAGCTATGCGAAAAGGAAAACAAAAACGCGCGCTACTATCGGGCCCTTAAGGAAAGGAAATAATGAACTAACAGACGATCTAAAAGAAATATCTGAAACATTGAGAGCCCAATATGAATCGGTATTCAGTACCCCAAAAAGTGACAAAGCGATACCTGACATAGATGCATTCTTCAAAGAGAAATTGCAAGGAGAATGTATAACAGACTTTGAGTTTACCCCAGAAGATGTAACGACAGCTATAGGACAAATGAAATCACATTCAGCTGCAGGTCTGGACAAATGGAACGCACTATTAATTAAAAACTGTAAAAATGAAATAGCTACACCCTTATACTGGATATGGAGAAGATCCCTAGACACTGGGGAAATACCGAGCATCTTGAAAAGAGCAAACATCGTCCCTATATAGGAGGAGATAGATCTCAAGCAAAGAACTATAGACCAGTGTCCTTGACGTCCCACTTCACCAAATTTTTTTAAAGAATAGTCACAGAGAAAATCTATGACTTCTTGGAGACATTGGAAAGATTCAACGAAAATCAACATGGATTCCAATAAAAAAAAATCATGCCTATCACAACTTATAGAGCATTATAACTAGGCTTAGGATAATTAAGCACTTAAAAATGGTATATATGCATGCAAATATGCAGCCAAAATTTAGGAAATATGCACTTAAAAATGGTTAAATATGCGCACTTAAATATGCACTTTAAAATAATAAATTTTCGGTACTTTTCCAAAGTAAATTTACTCTTTCCCAGGCAGGATATCACTGTAAGTAACATGTCCTATCGAAGGATTAAATACAAAAACAAGATACTGACCTCAAGTACTTTTTTTAAATTCCAAAAAAACAGAAAAATCAAATTAAATCAGTTTTCTTGCTTAAGCAGTACTTACTCAAAGCAAACTTTTACATATCTTAAATACACGCAATATTTATTTAGCAATATTCAAAACCAAAATAATATTGTGAAAATTAATGCTACTTTTGGAAAATGAATAATATCAACACAAACTAAAAATCACAGCAGTCTACAAACCTGAATTGCACTTTATGACAATATGGTGGACTAGATGTTCAAAGACAAAATTTCGCCTTTTATCGCCAAGAATACATTTAGACTGTGAAAACACTCGTTCCACTGCCTAGCTAACCTCCAAAGCAGCCTGATTTTTAGCCTTATGAATATTATGGCACTTAAATACCACAGTGGAATGATGAATTTATTTTAATTTCTTGGTATTTTCCAAAAATGTGCTTTATAAAACAAAAACTTTATGAATATGCATTATGCACTTTAACTTAAAAATGGCTAAAATATGCAATTGCATATGCACATATGCAAATGCATAATTATCCTAAGCCTAATTATAACAATAGTCTAGATGCACTTGAAGGCAATGAAAACTATGATGTCAGATACACGGATTTTGCTAAAGCTTTCGACAAATGCGACCATGGTATAATAGCACATAAAATGAAACATATGGGAATAACAGGCAAAGTGGGAAAATGGATCTACAACTTCCTCAGAAATCGACTACAGGTGGCCAAAATTCAAGGTGTATCATCATCAGAATCAGAAGTATGCAGATCAGTACCACAAGGTACAGCACTGGCCCCACTCCTGTTCATTATCATGCTAACAGACATAGATAGTGGAGTAAACAGCAACAGTATAGTAACATCATTTGCGGACGATACAAAGATCAGCAGAAAAATCAGCGAAGCAAACGAAGTAGACGCCTTGCAGAGAGATACAAACAAAATATACAAATGGTCAAAAGACAACAATATGACATTTAACACCGAGAAATTTGAGCTCTTGAGATATGGTAGAAATGAGGAACTTATAAAGACTGCATATTATGCTCCAGCTAGGCAAGAAATTCAGAGAAGCACGAAAGCGGTCGACTTGGGGGTAATAATGACCGATGATGCCAAATTCGAGACACAAAATCAGATAGCAATAAACAAATCAAAAAGAGTCGCGGGACAGGTACTAAGAACGTTCAAAAGAAGGGACAATACAGTAATGATTTCCCTGCTGAGAACACTGATCATACCAAAACTTGAATACTGCTCAGTTTTGACTCCCCATATAAAAAGGAAGAAATTAATAAACTAGAAGACACGCAGAGACATTTCACAGCCAAGATTGATGGCTGCAAAGAACTCACCTACTGGGAAAGACTACGCAAACTAAATCTGTACTCCCTTGAAAGAAGAAGAGAGAGGTATACCATAATCTACATATGGAAAATGATCGAAAAACTGGTACCAAACCTCAAACAAAACCCAATTACCATCCAGACAACGCTGGAAAATAGGAAAGGCAGAATGTGTAGCGTTCCCAAATTAAAGGCCCGACAAGGGACCTCCTCAACTCTGAAGGAAAATAGCTTGGTTGTCAGGGGGCCAAGAATTTTCAACCAGCTTCCAAAAAACCTCAGAAACATTACAGGGGTCAAAATTGAAGTCTTCAAGAGAAGACTAGATGCCTGGCTCAGGACGGTACCAGATGAGCCGGATGTACCTGGCTATGTATGATGGAGAACGCAAGAGAGCAACTCGCTCCTCCACCAAGCCAGGACTAGAGGCGGGGCCACCAGCTTGACCTTCGTGTGAAGAAAGACCGACGCACGGAACTCAAACAAGATTAACAAGGTATGTGCAACGTTTGCAAATTTGTGGCCAGCAACTGCTCTCACCTAAAATAGCACAAGACAACCTGCGGAAAGCCCAAGTTGAAACGACAAAATGCCATACATAAGGGTACAGAAACGGTAAAGCAAAAACCTACACCTAAGCTGCAACGACAAAATACTCCGCTACATGTATAAAAGAGTAAAAAGACGCATATTATAATATTGTATATATAGTATTATATATTACCCTATATTATATATAGCATTATAATATATTACCCTATATTATATATAGTTATACGCATATTATATATTGTATATATAGTGTTATATATTATATTATATACAGTTATATGCATATTATATATATTATACTCGTATATAGCATTATATTAAATATATATATATATATATATATATATATATATATATATATATATATATATATATATATATATATATATATATATATATTATGATCGGTCTCATCTCGAAAACTAGACGTGCTAGAGGAAAACCGAAAACAGATTTGGAATCAGCGTCCCAACAGCTATCTAGCCCACCCATAATTATATCTGATGAAAAATACTTGTTACCCAGTGAATTATAATGGGCATTAATAGGTTAAGACAGTCAGGGAATATTGGTGGAGGTACTAATTCGTTCATTAGTTTTGTGAGTGGAATTGCAATTTTATCTGATACTACAGTAATTTGTATATATTTACTAGGATTATACTAACATCAGAGTTTTTATTTTTCATATTTTTTTAAAGCTAAAAGGGTGTCGTTAGGTCGGAATAAATCAAAGAAAAATGAGTTTGGTGCGGGTTGCGTCATGTGCTGTTCGTTGTCAGTATTTGGAATCGAGGCTGCTGCATTGGAGCCGATATTTAAAAAGAAATTGTTTAATACAGTGATTCCCAACAGGTGGTACGCGAAGCTCTTTTAGGTGATACGCAAGAGGGTTATAGATACGCAGCTTGCCTATTGATAATTGCTTTCATGATAATGTTTTCAAAAATACTAATAGTTGTAGATGAATAACCCGCAACCTTTCCGACTGCGGGTTTGCCGCATGCTATCCAATTTACTGTCAAGGTAGATTTCAAGTTATTTAACGATAACTTGCAAGGCCAAATTCGAAATTTTGACTCATTACAAATATCGATGAATATCATTAGAATAACTATAACCTTTTCGACAAGGCTGAAAACTCGAGATCGAACAACACAGTCCCCTTCCCACAGTTTTGATTGTGTGGCACTCGCACTTTGTTAGAAAATATAGAAGAGGAAGAGCCATTGTTGTCCCAAGGCGATATGATGACTAAGCTGATTGATGCAGCATTGCTTGTATATATTAAGTTAAGGTGTATATATATTCATCTCATAATTGTAAGGTTAGTGAAAAATGCACTTAATTTAGCGGTAGCATTTTTTAGCTCTTGTGGCATCATTTTTGTTTGGGCGCTGGCGCGTCCTTTCTACTCGTTTGTTGAATGCGGCACTTACAGGGCGTGGTCTTATAAAGAGCTCTCTTGCAATTCAGTTTGGTTGTTTAGATACAATATTGTTGCATCGTGCAATGGTGTAGGTTGTGTTGTTGTTGTTGCAAGGTTTAGAAAGACCACAAATAGTGCCCCTTTTGTTTTTTATCTTAATTTTATGCAATTGAGGCCTAAGGTAGGCCCACATCAAGTCAGCAACCCTGAGGTAGGACCTAATACGACCTCCAAGTCCGTAAGTTTGTTTAGTCTAGCTTAACTTGGGCTGTAGGTTGAAGTAGCCCCTCAGAGCTTGGCCGTTCGGAGCTCTGCTGGGATTCTGGACCCAATCAAATAAAATAAAATAACACACTTTATTTCGTCCCTTCCTTAATGGTGGTTGTTAGAAAAGCATGGTGGCCATAGGCGTATAGGATGGCATTTTACTTGGGAGGCGGAAAAAATTTGCCCTGAAATTTTTCAGGGTGCCCTGATTTCCGCATAAGCACTATGTGTAGCATAAAATAATACAAAGGTTAGAGTATGAGTAACATATATTAAAGCCTTTTTGATATAAAAAACATTACAATTTATAAAAATGAGATAAAATTTTGCTACAACATTTCTAAATGACAAGCAAAACTACGACATTGCAGTTGATATAGAATTCAGTAAGTCCTCAACTTGCGTTTTAATTACTAACTACAAGTATAATAGCAAGTAATTAATTCATCTCAAGAAGTAAGAAAAAAAACAAAGGAATGTCAGGAGAAATCTACTCTGAAAATGCATGCGAGGGGGTTTAGAGTGGTTTGTGAAGTTAAAAAAAATGCAAAAAAAATGCAAGTGTTTATTTACTAAATGATGTTGTATATTATAATATCACATCATAAATTATAACTATGGTTACAAAAGTGGACCTTTCCTTTCAAGGGGGGAGGGGGTCGTTCGACCCCACGATCCCCCCTGCGGCTACGGGCCTGGTATAGTTCAGTGTTACAGTGATGATGCAGTTGATGCGGAGTGATTGCTCTTTGAACGGGTGAGGTATGTTGATTTTTACTGATAACTTATAACTAGGGCGGTCAAAAGTCAATAAAGTCAAATTGTTTCCTATGGGGCACTTTTCGCTGAAACGACTGAAAATGCAATAAAAACACCTGTAGGGGGTATATTACCAAAGTTAATAGGTCAACCAAAAGTCAACTTTTAACTGTTAGGTCAAAAAATAGCAATGAGGTAAATAAAGTCAATTTTTTGGAATAAATAATTAAAATAACTAAAAATTGGCATCTTTTTGGTTAACTGGCAACTTCGCTGCTCGTATTTGTCTTATTCAGTCAGTCAAACAATACATTGAAACAAGACTCAAGACAAATGGTATTTGTGAAATAATTAACCTCAGTAGACCTGAAATCTCACCAACAGTTTATGGTCAGCTTTTGCAATGTCAACCAACAACTGCCGCTGTAGAGAGATCTTTCTCCATGCTTAATAAATTATTAAGTAAGGATCGCAATTTTTTGCCAGAAAATGTCGGCAAATACTTCATAATTTACCACAATCGGTCAACTGATGTAGAAGAGCAAGAATAAGTAATTAAAGTATCGTTTTTATTATTGAAAGTAAAGGCAACTTTATAAGTCAATTTTTTCAATTCGTAAGGTCAACTTTCTTAATTTTTTCGGTCAACTTTTGACTGCCCTACGTTATAACATATTAAGAGCAACAATGAATTTGTATACTTCATTTAGTTTTAAAATATTCAGCTCTTTAAACACTGGAAAGTGTAATTTTGTCTGTTATCATTATTTTAGAGAGTTCGCAGGCATATTTTATGAGTGACCTCTAAAGGATGTTTTATATATTTCTTTGAGGTACCCCCATGCTGCAATGCAATACAATAAAAGTGGGTAGATAAAGAAATAATACAGGGTAAGCACTAGCGTATATAAGGGGGAGGCCAGGGGGCCTGGGACCCCTCCACTGCATTTCCTGATTCTAAAAATTAGTATTCCTAAAAACTGTATCAAAACTATAAATTTGGAAAAGATACTAGTAATGACAATGATCAAATATGAAGAATATTCCAGCATAATCATATGGAAAATTTAATAGTCACTCAATTTCAGTACAATGCATAATAATAATAATAATAATAATAATAATAATCAATCAGATGGAAAATTTAGCATTCAATCAGTATCAAAATGTGACCACAAAGACATCAAGCAAACAAACACTTTATTTCAGACTCAACAGGTACAAACATTATACAAGAGGTCCATAGAAGATTAAGAGATAGTTGTCTGGAGCACTGACTAAGTAGGCCAGTGAATCACTGTGCATAATGAACATACAATTGCCTACGCCCATGCTTCCAATTTATCCAATTTATCGATCAAAAGATATGATCAAAGACATTTAAACATTGTGCTCTTGGTTTGTGCATTTCATCATTATTTTGAAGAGCTGACAATTCACCCCCCCCCCCCCCCCCCCTCCTTAACCAAATCCCGCGTACGCCCCTGAGGGCAAGGAATGCGTTTTGAGGAAGCTTTTTTTTAAGTTTAAATAATATGAATAAAAATCTTCACATTTTGGATTTGGTATGTTGTACGTAACTTTTGACATTTTGTTTTTCGTCTAAATTACTACCAAGCACTTTAACTTCATTCACCCTTGCAAGACTAGTTTTAGTTTGTATTTATTCCTGTCACTAGGCTTAACCTTAACTGGGATTGCTATTTCCTATCTTTGGTCCATTTCAAGTCTAACTTCCGTTTTGCATTAACCTCAGCACCTACACCAACTGCTACACTGTCCCTGGTACGGTCAATGACACCAGCCTTAACCTCATTAAAATTTACACTAGTATTTCTTATATTTTGCTCAGTTTCTAACCTAACTTTTACATTAACCTCAGTACCTACACAATCATTTTTTATTAATAAAGATCTCAGGTTGCATCACTAATCTGGAATCTTATAGTGATAGTGGTCCCAAGGCACCTTCAAAAAATTATAAAATTTCCTTGACCTAAATTGAGTTACGCCAAAAAAAAAAAAATTTGCACCATATTACCCATCAGCAGATGGAGAAGCAGATAAAATTCAATATACTTAAGAATTTCCTTAAAACTGGGAGGAGTGTTTTGATCGCCTTTAATAAAACAAAACAAAAAAAAACTTATTAATTGCCTTCTTTTATATTAAACTAGCTAAACAGGGATAAACAGTAATTGGGGGCCTGGAGCACAGATATAATAACAGTTGCTTAATAGTAGAATTTTATTTTGAACATGTATGAACCAAGTATTTACGGTTTACTTCAGTACTTCATGGAAGTTTTATCCCTGGGTTTTTGTGCTTGAGCATCTCTCTCACGTTCCCGATTTCTGAATTCTAGATCTTGTCGTTTGTTTCTTTTCCTCTGGGCATCAGCTTCTTTTCGCGACACTGATGTTCCTTGCTTCCTGCGGCCCCCCAGTTACTGTCGGTTCAATTATTTAGTCATGAAAATCTTAAGCTTCACAAATCTTGACATAATATGAAGCTCAAAATTTTCATGGCTGCGTTCTTTTCTATAGTTTTAGTGCGGTGCTGGGGCCTGCGGGCCCAGTAATTGGGGGGAGGGCTGGTCACACATATATTTTTGTTCATTACTCATCACCTCCATCCACCATACGAAGTTTGGTCGAAATCGGTTCAGAAACGTAAAAGTTTTTTCTGCGGACAGATGGACAGACATTTGGTGAATTATAGTAAGATTTCTGGATAACCCTTGTGTGTGTATATATATATGGTGTTTTTTTGTGACGGTACGCGCCGGTACGGCGTACCGGCACCTTTTCAACAGAACGACGTTGAGACACGTCCGCTCAAATAAATTAACGTTCTCATCTCGACTGACTCACTTGGCGGGAACAACAAATTCATATGACAATTCGTTGGCTGACGTTAGAAACTTGTCGATCAGACCAACTACAAGAAAGAGATACGCTTCGCCGATTTCGTGAGTATCTGATCGAAAAGGCGTTTCCGGAATTGCTGCATTTTAAACACGCTCTGAATACTAGTCCCATTTCTTCAGGTGAATATGAACGAGGATTTTCGCAAATGAATCTGATCGTCAGTCCGGCCAGAGCTTCGTTGATGACGAAAACCGTTTCGGCACTTTTGTTTATCAGTTGTTGGACCACCCCTCCCACGCTTCGACCCCACAAAATACGTCGAGTCATGGTTACTTCGAGGATGACGTTCAGCTGTAGACACCAACAGCAAGGAACAAAGTCGGGACGTTTTGTCGGACGAAAACTTGATGAAAATTTGGAATTTTCTATGAAACTTTAATTTTTGTATGTTTTCATTTTTTTAATTCTTTGAAACTCAAAGTAATAAACGGCGTCTATAAATGTTAAACAGTTAAACATAAATAGTGCCCTTTTTTTCATTTTTATGCTACTGAGGCCTAAAGTATGCCCATATCGTGTCAACATCCCTGAGGTAGGACCGAATAGGATCTCCAAGTCCGTAAAGTTTGTTTTAGTCTAGCTTAACTTAGGCTATAAATTGAAGTAGCCCTTTAAAGCTTGGCCGTTCAAGGCTTAGCTGGGATTGTGAACCTAAACAAAAGAAAATAAAATAATGTACAAGTCCCGCCAACAGACTTTTGTGAAAGTAACAAACATTTTCAGAAGTCATTCCGTCACTCTTACACAAATGTAGAATGATATAATTCACATATAAAAACACCCAATAATCGTACACAAACAAAACATTTACATAGCACTTATACAAGAAACAAAACTAAAACGCACACACAAAACACCCACCATCCCTGACTTCACGGCGATCCGTCAAGATCGTACTGGGGGTCACGGGGGTGGACTCATCACTTACATACGTAAAAGCATTAGCTGCACTGATGCCACCCAAAAAATTACAAACACAATCCAAACAGATAACACGATAGGAATACAGGCAGTTAACATTAAAACAGGGGCAAAACACAACACCACACTAATCAATATTTATATCCCACCAGATAGCTCACCTAAGGTGCCAGCCAATTACAATCCACAGTTACACAATCTGGCCTCTCTCACTAATGTCATTTTAGGAGGAGACTTCAACGCTAAAGACACTAGTTGGTACCTGCACAACCAAAGCAACACCAGAGGCGCCAACATAGCCACACAACTGAACAGCCTCTTCATTCTTAACAACACAGAAGAACATACACACATACCACATCAAGCAGGATACTCAAACTCCTCCCCAGACATAACGTTCTGTTCCCCCTCACTAGCAACACATACACACTGGAGAACAGAAAAACAACTGTCATCAGACCACCTGCCCATCATCATTACACGTTCTACCCTCTGCCCCAACAGCCTTAGGCACACTTACAGAAATTACAAGAAAGCTGATTGGGAACCGTTCAAAATACAGACTGAGGAACACTTCACCACATTAAACAGCACACCCATCATAAACATCAATACAACACTCAAGACATATAATCAGATCATCAATAATGCAACAAATACATACCCAAGGGCAACATTAGGAAATACAACCCAAATTACACTAGAGAAATAGCCCACTTCATAAGGCAACGTAACAACCTCAAATATAACACAAACACCACACGCAGAAGCCATAAAATAGCAGATACAACAGCTCAACATAGAAATAAACAACAAACTCAAAGAAAAACAAACAGAAACATTTAGGGAATTCATAACAACACTAAACCACTCCACAGATACATCCAGGCTATACAAGACTATAAACAGCATTACCCACTCTAACAGCAGCATTCACACCTCACACACGGCTATCTGTCGCAGCCAAAATAATATCCCAACATATACACAAGCTAACATTGTAGTTAATCACTACGCAAAGATAAGTCACTAAAACAGAGACAACAACCAGAAACACGCAGACAGACAAACAGCCAGACACAAGAAAACCTACAGACTCGACACGACCATTACACCCTTCAATACAGACCAGACCACCAAGATCCTCAAACACATTAAGAATTCGAAGGCTACTGGACCAGACAACATATCTAACATACACCTTAAACACTTGGGCCAACAGGGAATACTAGCTCTCACAAATATCAGCACATATTCATACCAACACTGTATTATTCCTGACATATGGAAACAAGGTAAAATTATTATACTACTTAAACCAAACAAAAATCTAACAGAACCAGCTTCCTATAGACCCATTACTTTACTATGCACACCTTCCAAAGTAACAGAAAGACTAATCTTACAAATCACCAACCCACACATACCACTATCGCCAACTCAACATGGATTCAGACCTCACCACTTAACCACGACATTACTCACTAACCTCACACAGCACATCATGGATGGCATCAACTCCAGACGACCAGCTCAACGTACACTATTAGCAACAATAGACATTAGTAAAGCATTTGATGCTATCCCACGCTTCCCTCTCATAAACAAAATACTCAATACAAACATGCACAATAACTCCAAAAGGTGGCTGAGCAACTATTGTAAGAGTCCGGTTTTATTATTATAGACCTTTACAAGTTTACGTAGATAATTAATAAATGCCAGGGTCACCAGCGCCCAAATGCTAGATTGGCATCCAGCAGTGCGGCGCAAAATTAATTTTAATAAAAGAAGGGAAGGAGTCGAAGGACTGATTATAAAATCATCAATATGGATTTTGTATTTTATTGACAACAATTAATAGCTATTTGCAACAATTATTTGTAAATGCAAAGGGGATTTTTACCCGTAACAACTTTGATGGACATATAAATGCGAGATTAAATAATGGCCTGTTTAGCTAATATATAACAGTCTGCAAATTATACTGATTATAATAATAAATATGTAATAATACAAATAGTACAAATGATATGTAACACTAATAATAATAGTAATAATACTAATAGTAAACTAATAATAATAATAACTAAAAATAATAGCCACAATGACAACCTTGTCTGCAAAGAGACAGACAAGAATACTGTAAGTGATATTTCAGAGAATAAGAATAATAAAAATGGCAATAATTAATAATTAAAATACATATGCTCTATATAGGCCCAGTAACCTGTGGATGATAAATTACAGTTAATTCTCATTATGGGATTGTGTTAAGTTGAATGGGAGAACTAAGGAAGTATGTAGGCCACAAATGACTAGTAGGCCATCTGCTAAGAAAATACATGACATAATAGGCTTATATTATAAAGTAAAATATACTAAGAAAATTAATAGGCAGGCCTATGCCTCTTCAATATATCGAGCTGAGGTTAATCTAAAACAAAGACTCTGGTAGGCCTCAGCTAGGATAGAGTTACAATTTGGCTTTTGCCTAGACCTAACTTAGCCTAAGGTAATTTATTGTATGAATCTTACATTACTATTTGTAGTATAAATCTTAGTACTAATTGCAAACCGTATAAGGCTTGTTAGTATCTGCAGTATGCGGTATTGCACACAGATATGAAATAGTAAAGAATATAAACATTATAAATACAAAACATACCATACAATTTTTGCTTGCTGGCGCGGTGCTTTCAAATAATACGATGTGTGAACAGCGTCCTTTGTGTTGTCGTTTCACATAAGTTTGTTTTTACTATACAATTTTACCAACAAGCCAAAATAATCCTTAAAAGCCAATTCATGTCTAGTCACACCACACTGAATTCTTAAGAATTAAATTTGATCACTGGACATATTTAACTTGTATTTATTTATTTAGATTTAAATATTTCACTCGTGCCAATTTGTGCAGTTTTCACTAATAAAGAATAATCTTGTGGTGCAAGGCACTACACTATCTTTCAGGAAGATACTCACATGTCACATTTAATGGCAAGTCATCCAAAAACAAGCTTTTTCCGAACGGAACGGGGTCCCTCAAGGCTCTGTTCTCTTACCAACACTGTTCAACTTATACATAAATGACATTCCAACACCCATAGATAACAAACTTACCTTATCATCATATGCAGATGACATCACTCTAAAATCCACCACAACAACATCGACACCGCTACAAATAACCTACAAACATACATGAACAGTATACAAGACTGGCTCACACACAACAGACTCAAAGTAGCGCCCACAAAATCAACCATCACCTTGCTTACAAGCAAACAAAAGAACACCAGATAACTCCACAGCTTACACTAAACAACACCAACATTCCACACACTCACAGGACCAAAATACTTGGGGTCACATACAACACATCATTATCTTTTGCAAACCACATTCAAGACATTAAAAACAAATGTACGTCAAGACTTAACATGCTTTGGGTACTAACAGTCACAAACGTGGGGTAGACACCCCAGTTAGGTTACTTAGGTTCTAGCAAACAATCAAAAGCACTTACCGGTGCGTTGAATTAGGTATTCCTTGAAGCCTACCGTTTTATTCCTGTGTCCCACAACAGCCTACCTAACTCTCTCTTACATTACCAATTTAGAAGCTATAGACATTACCCCTAACTATACTTAAGTACGAACAACTTCCTACCCGATTTGTTACCTTAGATTCATCACCTAATTTTACTCAGCACCAAAGATTAGGTCAGATAGGAAAAAACATGTCTAGGCCAGACCAAAGCAATACGAACAGCCCAGCCCGTTGGTTCGTTTATGGCTTCCTCTTGCCATTCAGCTTAGATTTAGTGATATTTACTCTTTAGTGACTTTTAGACTATATACATATATATACATACACGTCACCTCACTCCTCCCCTACAAGTTTAGTCTGTCAGGGGGATGAGGGACCCTAGACGACCTGCGGAGCGGGGTTGATGTAGTAGGATCAGGTGCAACCTGTATAGGCGGGCAAGTTGAACCATTTTCCGGAGGATCAGTTCTCTCTTCCGGAAGACTCTGGTCCTTCTGCACTTCCCGTTCCCATATCTGGTCCTGATGGCGTTTAATAGAACGACCATCTTCTAGTTGGCACTTGAAGGAAACAGGGCCCGTTCTCTCCTGCACAGTTGCAGGAACCCATTTTGGTCCAGCCCCATAGTTGCGAATCACAACTGGATCATTAGGTTTCGCTTCTAGAACTCTCCCTCTTTTAGTGTCGTGGTACAACTTCTGTTTTTCCTGATGGCGTAAAACTCGTTGTTGTAACATTTCGTTTGGACGTAACAAATCAAAAACTGAACGAATTCCCCGGCCAATCAGAAGTTTAGAGGGAGACACCCCTGTCGTGGTGTGTGGTGTTATTCGATATTTAAACAAAAATTTATCCAACACCACTTGCATTTCCTCCCCACGAGAATGACGCAAGGCCGACTTGAAAGTACGGACCATGTTTTCCGCGAGACCGTTAGTAGATGGGTGGAAAACACTAGACCGGACATGTCTAATGCCATTTAGGTGGACGAAGGAACGAAATTCCTCACTGGTAAAACAAGTACCATTGTCGGAAACCAGGACTACGGGTAAACCCCATCGAGCGAAAACTGAACGGAGTAAGCGAATCGTTACACCCGAAGTCGTGGAAGTGGTTGGAAAAATTTCCACCCACTTAGAGTAGGCGTCCACCATGACTAGGAAATAAATATTATTTATAGGACCTGCATAGTCAACATGGATCCTATGCCACGGTATAGTAGGCCATTCCCAAGGATGAAGTGGACTTTTCCTTGGGAGATCTCTGTTCTCTAGGCAGCTTTGACAGGAACGAACCAATGATTCGAGTTCTCCATCTAAACCAGGCCACCAGAAATAAGCTCTCGCCAGCTCTTTCATTTTTGTTGCGCCCATGTGTTCAGCGTGAAGTTCCTTCACTAAATTCGACCTGCCTTTATTTGGAATAATCACTCTGTGGCCCCATAAGAGACAGCCATTTTGAATAGAGAGGCCAGACTGACGCTGAATAAAAGGCTGTAATTCACTCTCAACCTTAGTAGGCCAACCAACTGAGCAGAAATGGATGACCCTAGACAGAATAGGGTCTGATTTTGTCCACTGCTCTATTTGTACTGCAGATACTGGAGTGGATTCCAAAAACTCCACCAAGTGAACCCATTCTGTAGGTATAGGTACACAATCATTTGGATTTTCTAAGGGCAACCTACTTAGCGCATCAGCCGTACCTAGAAGTTTACCTGACCGATGTACTAAGTCAAATTTATAGGCTTGTAGAATCAGTGCCCATCGTTGAATCCTACCTGAGGCCATAACTGGAATATTTTTATTAGGTGAAAATAAACCTAAAAGAGGCTTATGGTCAGTAATTAGTTTAAATTCATGACCCCATAGATAGAAATGAAATTTTTTTACTGCAAATACTAAGGCTAATGCTTCACGTTCCACTTGTGCATATCGTCTTTCCGTCTCAGTTAGTGTTCTAGAAGCAAAACAGATAGGCCTATCTACACCATCAATGTGGTGAGATAACACTGCCCCAATTCCATAAGAACTGCTGTCTGCTGAAACTACGAGAGGAAGTTTAGGATCATAATGCACTAGGAGAGTGGACTTTAGTAGTACGTCCTTGGAAGCCTCAAATGCTTCCTTTTGAGTTTTCTCCCATCTCCACTGTTCCCCAGATCGTAATAGCTTATTTAGGGGTTCAAGGAAAGTCGATGCATTAGGCAAAAATTTCCTATAAAAATTTAGGAGACCTAAATAAGCTTGTAACTGTGTGATGTTTTGTGGAGGTGGTGCCTTTTCTATTGCTTCTAGTTTATCCACCGTTGGATGAATGCCTGAGGCATCTATGCGGAACCCTAAATATGAAACCTCGTTAGTGACCCATGAACACTTTTCTCTCTTTAGCTTAAGTCCAGCATCCTGGAGTCTTTTAGAACCGTGGTTAATCTAGTTAGGTGTTCTTTTTTAGTCGAACTGAAATGAGGACATCATCTAGAAAGCAAAGTACCCCTGGAATGTGACCTAGAACTTGGTCCATTGTCCTCTGAAAAATACCTGGAGCCGATGCTATTCCATAGCATAGCCTATTGTACTTATATAGGCCTCGTGCGTATTTATGATAGTTAATTCTTTAGAGTTTTCATCTAAACTTAGTTGAGCATAGGCTTGGGACATATCGAGTTTTGTGAAATATTTTCCCCCAGCAAGAGAGCTAAATAATTCATCAGGCTTGGGTATAGGATAGCAATCTAGAAGGACGGCTCTATTTGCTGTTAAACGGTAATCCCGCATAACCGCACGGACTTGTCCGGTTTTAGTACAGGAACTACTGGGGCAGCCCACTTAGCGTGTGTGACTGGTTCAATAATTTTATCTTTTAGCAGCCTGTCAATTTCTAAATCTACCTTCTCCCGCAGTGCATGCGCAATTGAACGAGCCTTACAAAATTTCGGAGTTACATTAGGATCTACTTCTATGCAGACCTGATGGCCTTTTAGGTTGCCTACTTCAGGCCCAAAAATAGAAGAAAACTCCCTTAACAATGAGTCTATGTCAGATGGATATGAAAGTGTATGCACATCTGCCTGACCCCTTGGCAAGATTTTGTCAATTGGCATTTCCAAAGCATCAATCCAATCACGGCCTAGTAGAGTAGGCCCTTGCTCATCCACCACTAAAAGGGTTAAGGGATGAGACAAAGTTTTCTGGTTAAGTGTAACTGTGACGTATGCTTCTCCACAAATAGGTATTTGTATGTCACCGTACTTCTTCAAAATCGTTTGCATTAGTTTAGGTGTGTTTTTGAAAATCTTATCAAAAACTACCTTGGACATGACCGTCCGGGCAGCACCCGTATCCAATTCTAGAGGAACTGTAATTCCATCTAGGCCTACCTCTACAATATATGGGCCTGTATTTTCCCCACTTTGCTGCTCATAGAATAGGTACTCACTCCAATGTTCGAAGTATTTCCCTTTTGAGGATTTATACTAGAAATGTTAAAATTAGAATTTTCACCCTTTGTTTTCTTTGAAAAACACACTTTAGCTATGTGGCCTATTTTACTACAGTTTCGGCAAACTGCTTCTTTAAAAGGGCAATCTTTCTTCCAATGGTGTTTTCCACACCCTGTACATGGCTTGGAAGGCTTAGTAGAATTAGTAGGCTTAGTCATATTCGCCTCATACCTTTTATTTGCCTGTCTAGTAGGCTCGTTAGGTCTGCCAGGCCTAGAAGATTTAAAGCTATTTACGTGTTGGGCTTTACTACTATGATTTCCAAAAGCTCTAACATCTTTAGCAGCTGCTTCTCTAGCCGTAGCTATTTCTACAGCCTGACTAAAAGTTAGGTCCTGTATGGCTAATAGGGCTCTCTGGGTAGACTCCTCTTTGAGACCCATTACAAACCTATCTCTTAGCATTTCATCTAATTTGTCCCCAAATTTACACGTACGGCTATGGCTTTTTATTCCTGCAACAAACTCTGCAATGCTTTCATTTCCCGTCTGATGCCTTGAATAAAATTTGAAACGTTCATAGATGAGAACTACTCGGGGTTTGTAGTGATCGGTTAGGGCCTGTACCAATTCATTATAGGTGCAAGTTTCCGGTGCTTTAGGAGAAACTAGGTCCATAACTAAACCAAACGTTTTAGGGCCTATTATAGTTAAAAAGGTAGGTACTTTCTTAGCATCCGGAATGGAATTTGCCTCGAAAAACAACCTCACCCTAGTGGCATAAGCTTCGAAGTCCTCCCCATTGTCTTCGTAGGGGCTTATATGGCCAATCACCGACATGCTAGAGCAAAACCGAATTAGACCAACTCACATGAAGTAGGTTAGGTTAGGTTTAAATTTGGTCTAGTTACTGAATAGTGAATTTTATTAGAGTTAGGGCTGAATAGTGAATTGTATTAGAGTTAGGGCTGAGTAAGAATTAGTTTTAGAGTTAGGGCTGAGTAGGAATTAGTTTTAGAGTTAGGGCTGAGTAGGAATTAGTTTTAGAATTAGGGCGGCGGGACCTACGCTATAGTACGGTAGCTTCCCCACACAAACAAACCAAATCGGACGACCCACTAGTCTGCATCCAATTTTCCAAACAACCACTTGAACCCAATAAGCCAAATTAACCCAATAAGCCAAATTAACCCAATGAGCCAAATTTAACCCAATGAACAAAATTTAACCAAATGAGCCAAATCCCAACCTCGTCGCCAAATGTGATAGCGTGGGGTAGACACCCCAGTTAGGTTACTTAGGTTCTAGCAAACAATCAAAAGCACTTACCGGTGCGTTGAATTAGGTATTCCTTGAAGCCTACCGTTTTATTCCTGTGTCCCACAACAGCCTACCTAACTCTCTCTTACATTACCAATTTAGAAGCTATAGACATTACCCCTAACTATACTTAAGTACGAACAACTTCCTACCCGATTTGTTACCTTAGATTCATCACCTAATTTTACTCAGCACCAAAGATTAGGTCAGATAGGAAAAAACATGTCTAGGCCAGACCAAAGCAATACGAACAGCCCGTTGGTTCGTTTATGGCTTCCTCTTGCCATTCAGCTTAGATTTAGTGATATTTACTCTTTAGTGACTTTTAGACTATATACATATATATACATACACGTCACCTCAGGACACCAGCAGGAAACAACATCACTCATACACAAACAATATATTTGCTCAGTTATGGATTATGGTAGCCCATGCTGGGCACCCATTATCTCAGACACACACATAATCACCTTACAGACAATACAAAACAACGCACTTCGTATCATTACAGGATGTACTCAAACAACACCAATAGAACACCTGCACACAGAAACAAAAATACTGAAAGTTAGGGAACATTTAGACATGAAGGGAACACAATTCATGGCAGCAGCGACAACTAACCCAGAACACCTTTGCCACTACATGTACAATCATGCACCGACCCCTCGCACCATTAAGGTAACACCAGAGAGACATTATAACCAAATACTCCATTCCATACCACGCCCCACAGACATCACACAGTACAGAGAACACATACATACACACCTAACCCACAAAGCACTGACATGACTCGGTCCGAATGCGGTCCTAGGTGCGAAGCCGCCACCCATTAACAGGTCAGAGATCAGCCTGAGCAGATCGGATCGAGTTAACTTAGCACGATTCCGATGTGGACACACCCCAACTTACAGACATATAAACACAGACTAGACAACTCTACAGACGACACCTGCCACCTGTGCCAGGACGCACCACAAACAATTGAACACATTATGACAGACTTTACCACTCTAGCACAACACAGAACACAACACAACATCACTAGTGCACTGAACCTCTGGTCCACTCCGGAGAGGGCGATCGGTTACCTGCGTACCACCGGCTTGCTCGATCAGGGTAGGCTGATCGGCTAAACAACAACAACAACAACCCAATAATCCAAAATAGAAATATTAAACACTGTGTCGTAAAAGACAACAACACAGTTGACTCAAAATTAAGAATACATATAATAATATGTTCTTGCATGTGTTTTTTCTTCAGGCTTTTTCCCCCCAGCTTTTTTTTTGTTGGTTGGTTGATTGGTAGTGTCATTGTTTCAATACTACCAAGCACGCTCTATCACATAGTATATAAGTACTAGTGTGAAAATTAACTCTTGTCAGCAACCGATTGGTTTCATCCACCCAGTCATTGACATAAAAGGAGTTTAGTAATTGTTAGATTAACTACCTACCCACTCAGTGGACAACTTTCGTTACCTCCCGATTACCCACACGTATCAGTTTTCCTTACCGAAATTTTAATACGACTTTGTTTGATCAAAATTAACATTGCCTTTGCAGTCGTGTGTCAACGCATTGTTTTTATATCGAGGAATGTCGGGAAGGGTTTGGTAGTTTGGAATATGTTAGATAGGGATAAGTTAACCTATAGAAAAAGGGCTTGGTAGCTTGAGACATTTTAGTCATCTAATTATGATTGCATAACACCAAAGATATATATATATAACAAGATAAGAAACTGACGATATTTTTTTTCATTATTTATCAAGTTATCACTACAAATGAATATTACGTACTCATCCAGGCCCGGATCTAGAAGAATGGGGGCCCGTGGCTAATTTTTTTTTGGGGGGCCCCCTTGGCTACAATTTTTATTATATAAGGATTATAAGCTTTGTTTACGAGGAAAATTAAAGGTTTTCAGAACAAACATATTACTTTACTTTATTTATTTAGTTTTCAGAATAAACATATTACATTACAAATATTTTACTTTATTTTACATATTATATTTTCCTGAATTAATAATTTTATACACACCTACCTACTGATTATGAGCTGGCAACCGATTGAACCGACGAGCCTTTTTTTGTGCAAATTCCATAATATTTCGAAAATCGACTTCTTTGGCCAGAGCATGTTCAACACAGAGAATTGCCAGTGACTGTAATCGCTTTTGCTTCATTGTTGAACGTGTGCAACATTTCAGTCGCTTTAACTTGAAAAACTCCGTCCGCCGTACAATTGGTCACCATCAATGACAAGTACATTGTGTATGCATTTAAGACATTGGGGAAAACTTCTCCAAATTTGGAGGCCCCCCTCAAATCCGGGGCCCGTGGCTGCAGCCCACATAGCCCACCCCTAGATCTGGGTCTGTACTCATCACTTAGTGAGTGGAGTAAGAACTAGATTTTGCACAAGGACAGATTCGCATGATTAAGAAGTATATCGCCAAAACTGAATATTATCACATTAATCTTCAAAAATATACAAGCCTATATGCTTAATTTATTTAATAATCTTATACTTAATTACATATTAAACTATATAATACAAAATACTAAAATATAATTTAAGTTACTGTCAGTTAAAACTTATCTGTTTAGAACTTACTGTACTGCACTGTATACATCCCATTTGTGGTGGAACTATACAAAAACTGCTATGAATAAACTCTCTGTTGCTTATAATAATATTTTTCGTGTGCTATGTAGGGAACCAAAATGGTGCAGTGCCAGTTTTATGTTTACTACGTGTAACCTATCTACCAGCCAAATGTTAATCCGGAAGAATATATATAATTTCATTACTAGGGTCCAAAACAGCTCTAATGTGTTATTGTACAATGTCCTGTCTTCAGATACTGTGTACCTCTCACCCATATGGCAGTCTTGGTTCAGACAACTGCTGGTTTAAAATACCTTATTTTTGTAATGTAGCAAAGATTGGAACAACTGGAGAAAACGCACCTGATGTGACTGAAAGGTGCGTTTTCTCCAGTTGGCAAAAACGGAGGTGCGCTTTCTCCAGTTGGGGTCATTTCAGAAAATTGGCCGCCGCTGCTGACGTTAATGCTGATGTCAATGCCCCCGGCAGGGATTAATAGTTAAATTAAGACCTACTGTACGCCCTTGATGATTGTTATTTTATTTATTTGTCGGGTTCGAAATCCCAGCTGAGCCGTGAACGGCCAAATTCTAAAGGGCAAGTTCTACCTAAAGCCCAAGTTAAGCTAAATTAAACTTTACGGATTTGAGATCCTATTAGGTCCTACCTCAGGGTAACCTCAGGGTTGCTGACTCGATGCGGGCCTACCTTAGACCTTAAATTACATGAACTTAAAAGGTAAACAAAAGGGTACTATTTGTGGTCTTCTTTATGAACCTTGCAACAACAACGCAACCTGGACTATTGCACGATGCAACAATCATGTATCTAAACAACCAAACTGAATTGCAAGAGAGCTCTCTATCAAACCACACCTTTACGTACGACCTTCCACAAACGAGTAGAAAGACGCGCAGCGTCTCAAAATGATGCCAACAGTGTGACCAAACAATGATGCCACAAGAGCTCAAAAATGCTAGCTCTAAATTAATTTAATTTTTCACTAACCTTACAATTATGAGATGGATATATATACACACCTTAACTTAATATATATACAAGCAATGCTGCATCAATCAGCTTAGTCATCGTATCGCCTTGGGACAACAATGGTTCTTCCTCTTCTAGATTTTCTAACACTCCCCACCGAAGAGGCATTGTTGTCATTACCTTCTGCAAGGTTAGCCAAGCCTTCTTCATGAGGCTGTAACTCAAATGTTTCATCTTGACTATCTGTGTTTTTGCTGATTTCTAAAGCATAGAGTTTTTGTATAGGTCTCTTTAACTTTCCTCCTGAAGTCTTTACCAGTGCAGACCTAACTAAATTGTCTTTGCCAACAAACAACTCTTCAATTATGCCAAGCTTCCAGCATTGCCTTGGTCTTTCATCCCCAATCATTACCACTTCTCCCACCTTGATACAATTTGCATTGGAGCCCTTTACCTTGCCTGATGGGTAATAATTGAGTTCTGGCAAGTATTCCATCTGCCACCTCTTCCATAACTGATCTTGTAGCTCTTCAAGGTACCTGAACCGTCTGGTTAACTCTCCTTGAGTGCTCTGGATGGGCTGCAAGTCTTCTGGCACACTGGGGTTTGATGTTAATCGTTTACCACAAAGAAAATGATTTGGTGTCAATGGCTCTGCATCCTGCCTACTATTGTAAACAAAAGTGATAGGCCTACTGTTCACCATTGCTTCTACTTCACATAAAACAGTAGAGAATTCTTCTTTGCTCAAATGAGCATTAGCTAAAAGTTTCTTTAATGGACACTTTACACTTCTCACTAGCCTTTCCCAAAATCCTCCCCACCATGGTGCTCTCTCAACAATAAACTCCCACTGTACCCCTTGGTGTGAAAAGTAGGATTGGAATCCTTCCTCTTTCAGCAAGGACCAAATTTCTTGGAGTTCCTTTGCAGCCTTTTTGAAGGTTTTTGCATTATCCGATATGATTTTATTTGGGAAACCCCTTCTGTTCACAAACCGTTTAAAGGCCAAAAGAAATACATCACTACTTAAGTTGCTTACCAACTCCAAATGGATTGCTCTGGTGGTAGCACAGGTGAAAAGACATATATAACCTTTGTTAGACTCCCCTCGCTCATACACATAGAGCCCTGCAAAGTCTACTCCCACTACATCAAATGGGGCAGTATAGACACACCGTTCTTCGGAAGTGGAGCCACCTTTTCATAATAAGGCTTTGCACTCCACGCTTGCAAACCACACATTTATGCAAGACCTTTTTCACTACTTGTCTAATTTTGAGAATCCAAAATTGTTGTCTAATCTCTATTATCACTTCTCTAACTCCAGCATGTAACAGCTTATGATGAGTATCCAGGATCAAAAGGTCCACAAAGTGCCCCCCAGAAGGTAGCAAAATTGGATGTCTCTTCTCCTCTGGAAGCCCAGAAAACTGTAGTCTACCTCCTACTCTCAATAAATCCTGATCCAAAAACACATCCAAACCCTTGAGCGCAGAATGTGTTGGTAGAACCTGTAATGGATGGCTGGTGAGCAATTCTCTCTCTTCACCAAATTTTTTCTTCTGCATATATACCACCCAGTATTTCCTGGCTTGCTGAATCTCATTACTGTTCAGAATTCCTTCCCTTCTTGTTTCTCCCTTAATGTTGTTGGTAAATCTATATACCCATGCTGTCACTCTTAACAATCTTTTCAGACTGCTAATGTCCTCAAGCCTCAATATGGGGTCCTGCTGCATAACTTGACAACTGTTCACAGCGCATTTCTCACCTCACTCACCCATGCTTCTTCAGCCTGGCATTCTCCTACAATAGGCTGATTAGAAGGCCAGTTTTCACTTCCAAGTTTTAGCCACTCTGGCCCATTCCACCACAAACTTGATTGTGAAAGATCTTTCACTGAAATTCCTCGTGTTGGTAAATCAGCGGGGTTTTGGATGCCTGGACAATGCTTCCATTGCTTGGGATCTGTGTGCGCTTGAATTTCCTCCACCCTATTGGCAACAAATGGTTTCCATTTCCTTGCCTGACTTCTTAACCAGTGCCAAACTATAGTGGAGTCTGTCCAATAATAGCTTGGAATTTCATAGAGGGCCAAAGACTTTCGCACTGTAATTGCAAGCCGACTAGCAATAACGGCACCCATCAATTCCAACCTTGGAACAGAAAGCCTTTTCAAAGGTGCTACTCTACTCTTTGCAGCAACCAACCTGCAACTTACTTCTTCTTGCAATGCGCCTCTTATATAAATACAAGTTGCATAGGCTTCCTCACTTGCATCACAAAAGATGTGCAGCTCCAAATTGTCTGGACTATTGTTCAACTCTCCAAAGTACCATCTTGGGATTTCAATGTCTCCAAGATGTGCCAATTCTTTGAACCAATATTTCCACCTTACCACCATATGATCAGGTAACTCTTGGTCCCAACCAAGTCCAATTTCCCAGAGGCTCTGAAACCAAATTTTTGACTTTATCACAAATGGAGCCAGGAATCCAAGAGGATCAAAGACCTTCGAAGCCAAACTAAGAGCTGTACGTTTTGTCCACCTTGTCTCATTCTCGGCCAGCTCAACTAAAGATTTCCCATTGAAGGTAAACAAATCATCATCTTGCTGCCAAACGATGCCTAGCACCTTTGCGTCTATTGCCCACAACTCCTTAATACCAGAATCCTCAATACTTTCTGCTGCATCAGGTACTACAGAGGAATGACTCATAAACTCTTGTAATTGCGAATGATTGGTCTGCCATTTTCTGAGCTCCATGCCAGCCTCCCTCATTATAGCTCTAGCCTCCATGAATATCTGTTTAGCCATTTCTGTATTATCCACGGAACATAGCAAATCATCAACATAAAAATTTTTCCTTATGTGTTCAATAGTGTTAGGATAGACTTCAGAATATTTCTTAAAATGGTACTGCATAGTAGCTGCCAACAGAAATGGACTAGAGCTGAGGCCAAACAACACTGACTTCATTCTATATGCTTGAACCTTAGGTTCATTTTCCAACAAGTCTTTCGTATCCACCCACAGATACCTTACTGCATCTCTGTCCTCTGGTTTTAACTTTATCCGCAAAAAGCTTGCTTCACATCTGCAGTCAATGCTACTCTACCAAACCTGAATCTCAGTAACAAGGAAAATAAATCTGCATTTAAATTTGGCCCAGCATCCAAACAGTCATTCAAGGACACACCACCTTTGTCCTTGGCTGAGCCATCAAAAACTACCCTCAGTTTGGTGGTAGTTTTGTCTCGCCGTACCACTGCATGGTGTGGCAGATAATGTGCCTCCTGGCTCACCAGCTCACCTTGCACCCTTTCAGCATAGCCCTCCCTTACATAACTTAGGATGGCCTCATCGTATTCAATTAACAACTCCTCATTTTTTCTTAGCCTGTACAATGAAGTCTCCAACCTCCGATTAGCTAGCTGAAGGTTTGAACCGGGTTTGCAAGAATCCTTCCATGGTAGGCCAACTTCATAGCAACCATCTCTAAACCCAATCCCTTTTTCAAAGTGCTCTAAAACATCATTGTTCACTGTACTTGCCTGGTTGTCCTTTATACCAATAGATTCAAGTTCCCAAAATGCTTTCAAATGCCTTTCCAGACCATGGCTGTTCTCCTCAATCTTAACAAAGAGAGCCTTAACTTCCATTTCATTGCAATAACTACCATGTAGCATCCAGCCTAGCTTACTTTCAATAGCTACTGGGCCTTGAGATGTACGGACAATATTACCAGTGATGAAGTCCCAATAATAGTCAGCTCCAATCAAAAGACTAATATCTTCTGTTCCCTCAAACTTATTATTGCCCAAATTAATTCCTTTAACTTGCAATTCTTGGACACATGCCATATCTAAACAAGTAGTGACTGGAGCACAAAGTTCCTCAATCTCTACAGCTTGGACCTTGATAGTGGGACTTTGCGGTAACAACCCTTTAACCAGAACTTCTACCTTCTTAAATTTGGTTCTTTTGAACGGAACCCCCAAACCCAGAAATTCTTAAATTTTCCCTCTTAAGTTCTTTAAACTTCAATTTTCTGGAAATTCTGGTCTTAATAAAACTACACTGGCTACCACTATCAAACAACACTCTTACAGTAGCTTCTCCCTCATTCCCAATTAATAAGGCTGCAGTTGTTTGCAATAATCCCCCTTTACTTTTACTCCCTTGCATAGCAGTGGCATGTGCCACTGATGTCTCTACTTCTGGGGTAGGCCTACTAAGAGTGTTTTCACACAATAATGGCTGATGCCTACCATGACATTTTTTGCACAAAATTTTAAACTTACAAAACCTTGCTCTATGACCTTTCAAAAAACATTTAAAACATGCTGTGGACTTAGTTACCCTGTCCTTTCTTTCCTCAAAGGGTAAGGCCTCAGCCACCTCACATTTATATGACTTGTGGTTGCCTTCGCAAAATATACATTCCTTGATTCCCTTTAATTTATTCTCAGAGGAGGCATGTAGAGCTGACACTGTACCTGGGCTATTCCTTTTTGTGGAAACTTTGGTGCTGTGCCTGCCTTTGTCCTCTTGTTTACCATCCCACTGTGCAAACTCAACTCCCTCTCGTCTTGCTAATTCTGTGCCTAAAAGACTTAACATCTGCTGAAGGGGGATGTACACATGTTCTGCAGAGTGTCCCCTACTTAATTCAAGCAAAATTGAGCTAGGCAATTTAGACTCCAGTGTAGGAACCAACATTATACCATACTTTTCCATTCCTACACCCAAGTTGTCCAGGGACCTAGTTCTAATTTCAAATTCATCATATAACTGCCGTAACTCCTTGACACTATTAGGATTATTAACAGGAGGTATAGTTAAAAGTGCCCGGAGGTGGCTTTTAATTAAGATCTCTGGCTTACCAAACCGTTTCTTTAATATATCCCAAGCCACATTATAATTAGCCTCTGTTAATGCTAATCCTGCTATAGTCTTTGCTGCCTCCCCTTCCAAGAGGGACCGCAAATAATTAAACTTCTCCACGGCACTTAACACTTGACTAGAATGAACTGCTGATTGAAAACTGTCTGCCCATCCTTGCCATTCCTGAATACTCCCAGAAAATGTTTTGAGTACAAGCCTCGGTAATTGAACTACAGATCTGTTAACCTTAACTTCACAAGCATCATTTGTTGAGTGTTGTGTTTCATTATTAGACCTGGTCTCTAACTGTACTGAGCTGCTAAACTCTTTTGCTCGGAGGCCTACGTTAGTCATATCATCAATAATCTCTTCAAAGTAAATTATGTTATTTTCTATTTCATCCTCTTCTATAAGAGCCTCAATTTTAACATTTACCTCACTTAGAGCAACCTTTTTAGTTTCTAATATGGCAAGCTTCGCAGTCACTAAGCGTAAATCCTCTTGCTCTATGGCAGAATCTATAGTGGCAATGACCTTTGTAATTAGACCTTTGTAGGCACTTCTCCTTTTTATAAATTTGTTCAATTCAGATGCACTCATCTTCAATGTAAACAACCCTTGGGCTCAATACCAAATGAGCTGAATTGGCAGAAATACTTAACCAAACTGATCAAACGCAAATTTTACTTTCAAATAAACTGAATTGCTGAGTGGGGTACTAACCAAACACCAGTATGGAATACCAAATTTTCCACCCCAGGACCTTAATTCAATAATGACCCAAAATTAACCAAACCGGAAAAAAAGTAGGCCAAAAAACGACAGACGACTGGCCAAGTTTCGCAATTGGGCGACCAAACTTTACCCTGGGACCTTAATTCAATAATAACCCAAAATTAACCAAACCGGAAAAAAAGTAGGCCAAAAAACGACAGACGACTGGCCAAGTTTCGCAATTGGGCGACCAAACTTTACCCTGGGACCTTAATTCAATAATAACCCAAAATTAACCAAACCGGAAAAAAAGTAGGCCAAAAAACGACAGACGACTGGCCAAGTTTCGCAATTGGGCGACCAAACTTTACCCTGGGACCTTAATTCAATAATAACCCAAATTAACCAAACCGGAAAAAAAGTAGGCCAAAAAACGACAGACGACTGGCCAAGTTTCGCAATTGGGCGACCAAACTTTTTACCCTGGGACCTTAACTCAATAATACTCAACCCGTCTAGGCCTAACTTGGGATACAATTTGCACAATCAGAACTTTGCCGAAAAATGGTCACTGACTCAGTCTTGGGGTAGAAATCCGGTTCTGAAGGACCATGTTATTTTATTTATTTGTCGGGTTCGAAATCCCAGCTGAGCCGTGAACGGCCAAATTCTAAAGGGCAAGTTCTACCTAAAGCCCAAGTTAAGCTAAATTAAACTTTACGGATTTGAGATCCTATTAGGTCCTACCTCAGGGTAACCTCAGGGTTGCTGACTCGATGCGGGCCTACCTTAGACCTTAAATTACATGAACTTAAAAGGTAAACAAAAGGGTACTATTTGTGGTCTTCTTTATGAACCTTGCAACAACAACGCAACCTGGACTATTGCACGATGCAACAATCATGTATCTAAACAACCAAACTGAATTGCAAGAGAGCTCTCTATCAAACCACACCTTTACGTACGACCTTCCACAAACGAGTAGAAAGACGCGCAGCGTCTCAAAATGATGCCAACAGTGTGACCAAACAATGATGCCACAAGAGCTCAAAAATGCTAGCTCTAAATTAATTTAATTTTTCACTAACCTTACAATTATGAGATGGATATATATACACACCTTAACTTAATATATATACAAGCAATGCTGCATCAATCAGCTTAGTCATCGTATCGCCTTGGGACAACAATGGTTCTTCCTCTTCTAGATTTTCTAACAATGATTGGTTAGGTTAAGTCATGATATTTTCGTTAGTTTAAACGAAAATGACATTAGGCCCGATCAATTTGTGATGCGTGATCTTTACCGGAGCTCCGCCCCCGTACCCCCGAGACCTAAATTATACAAATGATAATGTAATAACGGTTACTATAGGATAGATGGATGTCGAAGAAACATGCTCAATTCATATTTATCTGAATTTATGTGGCGTGATAGATTTCATAATTATGATTTTAGTAATTTGTGTAAACACATCAGAACAATATCCCTTTTGATTTTAGTTTCTGTATGATTTTATTGTCTGTTTTCCCTTAATAAACATGTTTTTTATTCATTTGTTTTAATATCTTTTTTGAGTTATGTTCTAGAGGTGCGTTTTCTCTAGTTTGCTCATTTAGAGGTGCGTTTTCTCCAGTTGGCTCATTTAGAGGTGCATCTTCTACAGTTGGCAAAACTGAGGTGCGTTTTCTCCAGTTGCTCCCAAAGATTATATATGTATATTAAGTTGTGTTATAATAAGTGTTATAATAAGTGTTATTGTTATTTTATTTATTTGTCGGGTTCGAAATCCCAGCTGAGCCGTGAACGGCCAAATTCTAAAGGGCAAGTTCTACCTAAAGCCCAAGTTAAGCTATATTAAACTTTACGGATTTGAGATCCTATTAGGTCCTACCTCAGGGTAACCTCAGGGTTGCTGACTCGATGCGGGCCTACCTTAGACCTTAAATTACATGAACTTAAAAGGTAAACAAAAGGGTACTATTTGTGGTCTTCTTTATGAACCTTGCAACAACAACGCAACCTGGACTATTGCACGATGCAACAATCATGTATCTAAACAACCAAACTGAATTGCAAGAGAGCTCTCTATCAAACCACACCTTTACGTACGACCTTCCACAAACGAGTAGAAAGACGCGCAGCGTCTCAAAATGATGCCAACAGTGTGACCAAACAATGATGCCACAAGAGCTCAAAAATGCTAGCTCTAAATTAATTTAATTTTTCACTAACCTTACAATTATGAGATGGATATATACACACACCTTAACTTAATATATATACAAGCAATGCTGCATCAATCAGCTTAGTCATCGTATCGCCTTGGGACAACAATGGTTCTTCCTCTTCTAGATTTTCTAACACTCCCCACCGAAGAGGCATTGTTGTCATTACCTTCTGCAAGGTTAGCCAAGCCTTCTTCATGAGGCTGTAACTCAAATGTTTCATCTTGACTATCTGTGTTTTTGCTGATTTCTAAAGCATAGAGTTTTTGTATAGGTCTCTTTAACTTTCCTCCTGAAGTCTTTACCAGTGCAGACCTAACTAAATTGTCTTTGCCAACAAACAACTCTTCAATTATGCCAAGCTTCCAGCATTGCCTTGGTCTTTCATCCCCAATCATTACCACTTCTCCCACCTTGATACAATTTGCATTGGAGCCCTTTACCTTGCCTGATGGGTAATAATTGAGTTCTGGCAAGTATTCCATCTGCCACCTCTTCCATAACTGATCTTGTAGCTCTTCAAGGTACCTGAACCGTCTGGTTAACTCTCCTTGAGTGCTCTGGATGGGCTGCAAGTCTTCTGGCACACTGGGGTTTGATGTTAATCGTTTACCACAAAGAAAATGATTTGGTGTCAATGGCTCTGCATCCTGCCTACTATTGTAAACAAAAGTGATAGGCCTACTGTTCACCATTGCTTCTACTTCACATAAAACAGTAGAGAATTCTTCTTTGCTCAAATGAGCATTAGCTAAAAGTTTCTTTAATGGACACTTTACACTTCTCACTAGCCTTTCCCAAAATCCTCCCCACCATGGTGCTCTCTCAACAATAAACTCCCACTGTACCCCTTGGTGTGAAAAGTAGGATTGGAATCCTTCCTCTTTCAGCAAGGACCAAATTTCTTGGAGTTCCTTTGCAGCCTTTTTGAAGGTTTTTGCATTATCCGATATGATTTTATTTGGGAAACCCCTTCTGTTCACAAACCGTTTAAAGGCCAAAAGAAATACATCACTACTTAAGTTGCTTACCAACTCCAAATGGATTGCTCTGGTGGTAGCACAGGTGAAAAGACATATATAACCTTTGTTAGACTCCCCTCGCTCATACACATAGACTGGCCCTGCAAAGTCTACTCCCACTACATCAAATGGGGCAGTATAGACACACCGTTCTCTCGGAAGTGGAGCCACCTTTTCATAATAAGGCTTTGCACTCCAACGCTTGCAAACCACACATTTATGCAAGACCTTTTTCACTACTTGTCTAATTTTGAGAATCCAAAATTGTTGTCTAATCTCTATTATCACTTCTCTAACTCCAGCATGTAACAGCTTATGATGAGTATCCAGGATCAAAAGGTCCACAAAGTGCCCCCCAGAAGGTAGCAAAATTGGATGTCTCTTCTCCTCTGGAAGCCCAGAAAACTGTAGTCTACCTCCTACTCTCAATAAATCCTGATCCAAAAACACATCCAAACCCTTGAGCGCAGAATGTGTTGGTAGAACCTGTAATGGATGGCTGGTGAGCAATTCTCTCTCTTCACCAAATTTTTTCTTCTGCATATATACCACCCAGTATTTCCTGGCTTGCTGAATCTCATTACTGTTCAGAATTCCTTCCCTTCTTGTTTCTCCCTTAATGTTGTTGGTAAATCTATATACCCATGCTGTCACTCTTAACAATCTTTTCAGACTGCTAATGTCCTCAAGCCTCAATATGGGGTCCTGCTGCATAACTTGACAACTGTTCACAGCGCATTTTCTCACCTCACTCACCCATGCTTCTTCAGCCTGGCATTCTCCTACAATAGGCTGATTAGAAGGCCAGTTTTCACTTCCAAGTTTTAGCCACTCTGGCCCATTCCACCACAAACTTGATTGTGAAAGATCTTTCACTGAAATTCCTCGTGTTGGTAAATCAGCGGGGTTTTGGATGCCTGGACAATGCTTCCATTGCTTGGGATCTGTGTGCGCTTGAATTTCCTCCACCCTATTGGCAACAAATGGTTTCCATTTCCTTGCCTGACTTCTTAACCAGTGCCAAACTATAGTGGAGTCTGTCCAATAATAGCTTGGAATTTCATAGAGGGCCAAAGACTTTCGCACTGTAATTGCAAGCCGACTAGCAATAACGGCACCCATCAATTCCAACCTTGGAACAGAAAGCCTTTTCAAAGGTGCTACTCTACTCTTTGCAGCAACCAACCTGCAACTTACTTCTTCTTGCAATGCGCCTCTTATATAAATACAAGTTGCATAGGCTTCCTCACTTGCATCACAAAAGATGTGCAGCTCCAAATTGTCTGGACTATTGTTCAACTCTCCAAAGTACCATCTTGGGATTTCAATGTCTCCAAGATGTGCCAATTCTTTGAACCAATATTTCCACCTTACCACCATATGATCAGGTAACTCTTGGTCCCAACCAAGTCCAATTTCCCAGAGGCTCTGAAACCAAATTTTTGACTTTATCACAAATGGAGCCAGGAATCCAAGAGGATCAAAGACCTTCGAAGCCAAACTAAGAGCTGTACGTTTTGTCCACCTTGTCTCATTCTCGGCCAGCTCAACTAAAGATTTCCCATTGAAGGTAAACAAATCATCATCTTGCTGCCAAACGATGCCTAGCACCTTTGCGTCTATTGCCCACAACTCCTTAATACCAGAATCCTCAATACTTTCTGCTGCATCAGGTACTACAGAGGAATGACTCATAAACTCTTGTAATTGCGTTAGTTTAAACGAAAATGACATTAGGCCCGATCAATTTGTGATGCGTGATCTTTACCGGAGCTCCGCCCCCGTACCCCCGAGACCTAAATTATACAAATGATAATGTAATAACGGTTACTATAGGATAGATGGATGTCGAAGAAACATGCTCAATTCATATTTATCTGAATTTATGTGGCGTGATAGATTTCATAATTATGATTTTAGTAATTTGTGTAAACACATCAGAACAATATCCCTTTTGATTTTAGTTTCTGTATGATTTTATTGTCTGTTTTCCCTTAATAAACATGTTTTTTATTCATTTGTTTTAATATCTTTTTTGAGTTATGTTCTAGAGGTGCGTTTTCTCTAGTTTGCTCATTTAGAGGTGCGTTTTCTCCAGTTGGCTCATTTAGAGGTGCATCTTCTACAGTTGGCAAAACTGAGGTGCGTTTCTCCAGTTGCTCCCAAAGATTATATATGTATATTAAGTTGTGTTATAATAAGTGTTATAATAAGTGTTATTGTTATTTTATTTATTTGTCGGGTTCGAAATCCCAGCTGAGCCGTGAACGGCCAAATTCTAAAGGGCAAGTTCTACCTAAAGCCCAAGTTAAGCTATATTAAACTTTACGGATTTGAGATCCTATTAGGTCCTACCTCAGGGTAACCTCAGGGTTGCTGACTCGATGCGGGCCTACCTTAGACCTTAAATTACATGAACTTAAAAGGTAAACAAAAGGGTACTATTTGTGGTCTTCTTTATGAACCTTGCAACAACAACGCAACCTGGACTATTGCACGATGCAACAATCATGTATCTAAACAACCAAACTGAATTGCAAGAGAGCTCTCTATCAAACCACACCTTTACGTACGACCTTCCACAAACGAGTAGAAAGACGCGCAGCGTCTCAAAATGATGCCAACAGTGTGACCAAACAATGATGCCACAAGAGCTCAAAAATGCTAGCTCTAAATTAATTTAATTTTTCACTAACCTTACAATTATGAGATGGATATATACACACACCTTAACTTAATATATATACAAGCAATGCTGCATCAATCAGCTTAGTCATCGTATCGCCTTGGGACAACAATGGTTCTTCCTCTTCTAGATTTTCTAACACTCCCCACCGAAGAGGCATTGTTGTCATTACCTTCTGCAAGGTTAGCCAAGCCTTCTTCATGAGGCTGTAACTCAAATGTTTCATCTTGACTATCTGTTTTTTGCTGATTTCTAAAGCATAGAGTTTTTGTATAGGTCTCTTTAACTTTCCTCCTGAAGTCTTTACCAGTGCAGACCTAACTAAATTGTCTTTGCCAACAAACAACTCTTCAATTATGCCAAGCTTCCAGCATTGCCTTGGTCTTTCATCCCCAATCATTACCACTTCTCCCACCTTGATACAATTTGCATTGGAGCCCTTTACCTTGCCTGATGGGTAATAATTGAGTTTCTGGCAAGTATTCCATCTGCCACCTCTTCCATAACTGATCTTGTAGCTCTTCAAGGTACCTGAACCGTCTGGTTAACTCTCCTTGAGTGCTCTGGATGGGCTGCAAGTCTTCTGGCACACTGGGGTTTGATGTTAATCGTTTACCACAAAGAAAATGATTTGGTGTCAATGGCTCTGCATCCTGCCTACTATTGTAAACAAAAGTGATAGGCCTACTGTTCACCATTGCTTCTACTTCACATAAAACAGTAGAGAATTCTTCTTTGCTCAAATGAGCATTAGCTAAAAGTTTCTTTAATGGACACTTTACACTTCTCACTAGCCTTTCCCAAAATCCTCCCCACCATGGTGCTCTCTCAACAATAAACTCCCACTGTACCCCTTGGTGTGAAAAGTAGGATTGGAATCCTTCCTCTTTCAGCAAGGACCAAATTTCTTGGAGTTCCTTTGCAGCCTTTTTGAAGGTTTTTGCATTATCCGATATGATTTTATTTGGGAAAACCCCTTCTGTTCACAAACCGTTTAAAGGCCAAAAGAAATACATCACTACTTAAGTTGCTTACCAACTCCAAATGGATTGCTCTGGTGGTAGCACAGGTGAAAAGACTATAATAACCTTTGTTAGACTCCCCTCGCTCATACACATAGACTGGCCCTGCAAAGTCTACTCCCACTACATCAAATGGGCAGTATAGACACACCGTTCTCTCGGAAGTGGAGCCACCTTTTCATAATAAGGCTTTGCACTCCAACGCTTGCAAACCACACATTTATGCAAGACCTTTTTCACTACTTGTCTAATTTTGAGAATCCAAAATTGTTGTCTAATCTCTATTATCACTTCTCTAACTCCAGCATGTAACAGCTTATGATGAGTATCCAGGATCAAAAGGTCCACAAAGTGCCCCCCAGAAGGTAGCAAAATTGGATGTCTCTTCTCCTCTGGAAGCCCAGAAAACTGTAGTCTACCTCCTACTCTCAATAAATCCTGATCCAAAAACACATCCAAACCCTTAAGCGCAGAATGTGTGGTAGAACCTGTAATGGATGGCTGGTGAGCAATTCTCTCTCTTCACCAAATTTTTTCTTCTGCATATATACCACCCAGTATTTCCTGGCTTGCTGAATCTCATTACTGTTCAGAATTCCTTCCCTTCTTGTTTCTCCCTTAATGTTGTTGGTAAATCTATATACCCATGCTGTCACTTAACAATCTTTTCAGACTGCTAATGTCCTCAAGCCTCAATATGGGGTCCTGCTGCATAACTTGACAACTGTTCACAGCGCATTTTCTCACCTCACTCACCCATGCTTCTTCAGCCTGGCATTCTCCTACAATAGGCTGATTAGAAGGCCAGTTTTCACTTCCAAGTTTTAGCCACTCTGGCCCATTCCACCACAAACTTGATTGTGAAAGATCTTTCACTGAAATTCCTCGTGTTGGTAAATCAGCGGGGTTTTGGATGCCTGGACAATGCTTCCATTGCTTGGGATCTGTGTGCGCTTGAATTTCCTCCACCCTATTGGCAACAAATGGTTTCCATTTCCTTGCCTGACTTCTTAACCAGTGCCAAACTATAGTGGAGTCTGTCCAATAATAGCTTGGAATTTCATAGAGGGCCAAAGACTTTCGCACTGTAATTGCAAGCCGACTAGCAATAACGGCACCCATCAATTCCAACCTTGGAACAGAAGCCTTTTCAAAGGTGCACTCTACTCTTTGCAGCAACCAACCTGCAACTTACTTCTTCTTGCAATGCGCCTCTTATATAAATACAAGTTGCATAGGCTTCCTCACTTGCATCACAAAAGATGTGCAGCTCCAAATTGTCTGGACTATTGTTCAACTCCAAAGTACCATCTTGGGATTTCAATGTCTCCAGATGTGCCAATTCTTTGAACCAATGAGGTATTTCCACCTTACCACCATATGATCAGTAACTCTTGGTCCAACCAAGTCCAATTTCCCAGAGGCTCTGAAACCAAATTTTTGACTTTATCACAAATGGAGCCAGGAATCCAAGAGGATCAAAGACCTTTGAAGCCAACTAAGAGCTGTACGTTTTGTCCACCTTGTCTCATTCTCGGCCAGCTCTACTAAAGATTTCCCATTGAAGGTAAACAAATCATCATCTTGCTGCCAAACATGCCTAGCACCTTTGCGTCTATTGCCCACAACTCCTTAATACCAGAATCCTCAATACTTTCTGCTGCATCAGGTACTACAGAAATGACTCATAAACTCTTGTAATTGCGAATGATTGGTCTGCCATTTTCTGAAGCTCCATGCCAGCCTCCCTCATTATAGCTCTAGCCTCCATGAATATCTGTTTAGCCATTTCTGTATTATCCACGGAACAGCAAATCATCAACATAAAAATTTTTCCTTATGTGTTCAATAGTGTTAGGATAGACTTCAGAATATTTCTTAAAATGGTACTGCATAGTAGCTGCCAACAGAAATGGACTAGAGCTGAGGCCAAACAACACTGACTTCATTCTATATGCTTGAACCTTAGGTTCATTTTCCAACAAGTCTTTCGTATCCACCCACAGATACCTTACTGCATCTCTGTCCTCTGGTTTTAACTTTATCCGCAAAAAGGCTTGCTTCACATCTGCAGTCAATGCTACTCTACCAAACCTGAATCTCAGTAACAAGGAAAATAAATCTGCATTTAAATTTGGCCCAGCATCCAAACAGTCATTCAAGGACACACCACCTTTGTCCTTGGCTGAGCCATCAAAAACTACCCTCAGTTTGGTGGTAGTTTTGTCTCGCCGTACCACATGGTGTGGCAGATAATGTGCCTCCTGGCTCACCAGCTCACCTTGCACCCTTTCAGCATAGCCCTCCCTTACATAACTTAGGATGGCCTCATTGTATTCAATTAACAACTCCTCATTTTTTCTTAGCCTGTACAATGAAGTCTCCAACCTCCGATTAGCTAGCTGAAGGTTTGAACCGGGTTTGCAAGAATCCTTCCATGGTAGGCCAACTTCATAGCAACCATCTCTAAACCCAATCCCTTTTTCAAAGTTGCTCTAAAACATCATTGTTCACTGTACTTGCCTGTTTGTCCTTTATACCAATAGATTCAAGTTCCCAAAACGCTTTCAAATGCCTTTCCAGACCATGGCTGTTCTCCTCAATCTTAACAAAGAGAGCCTTAACTTCCATTTCATTGCAATAACTACCATGTAGCATCCAGCCTAGCTTACTTTCAATAGCTACTGGGCCTTGAGATGTACGGACAATATTACCAGTGATGAAGTCCCAATAATAGTCAGCTCCAATCAAAAGACTAATATCTTCTGTTCCCTCAAACTTATTATTGCCCAAATTAATTCCTTTAACTTGCAATTCTTGGACACATGCCATATCTAAACAAGTAGTGACTGGAGCACAAAGTTCCTCAATCTCTACAGCTTGGACCTTGATAGTGGGACTTTGCGGTAACAACCCTTTAACCAGAACTTCTACCTTCTTAAATTTGGTTCGGTTTTGAACGGAACCCCCAAACCCAGAAATTCTTAAATTTTCCCTCTTAAGTTCTTTAAACTTCAATTTTCTGGAAATTCTGGTCTTAATAAAACTACACTGGCTACCACTATCAAACAACACTCTTACAGTAGCTTCTCCCTCATTCCCAATTAATAAGGCTGCAGTTGTTTGCAATAATCCCCTTTACTTTTACTCCCTTGCATAGCAGTGGCATGTGCCACTGATGTCTCTACTTCTGGGGTAGGCCTACTAAGAGTGTTTTCACACAATAATGGCTGATGCCTACCATGACATTTTTTGCACAAAATTTTAAACTTACAAAACCTTGCTCTATGACCTTTCAAAAAACATTTAAAACATGCTGTGGACTTAGTTACCCTGTCCTTTCTCTCCTCAAAGGGTAAGGCCTCAGCCACCTCACATTTATATGACTTGTGGTTGCCTTCGCAAAATACATTCCTTGATTCCCTTTAATTTATTCTCAGAGGAGGCATGTAGAGCTGACACTGTACCTGGGCTATTCCTTTTTGTGGAAACTTTGGTGCTGTGCCTGCCTTTGTCCTTGTTTACCATCCCACTGTGCAAACTCAACTCCCTCTCGTCTTGCTAATTCTGTGCCTAAAAGACTTAACATCTGCTGAAGGGGATGTACACATGTTCTGCAGAGTGTCCCCTACTTAATTCAAGCAAAATTGAGCTAGGCAATTTAGACTCCAGTGTAGGAACCAACATTATACCATACTTTTCCATTCCTACACCCAAGTTGTCCAGGGACCTAGTTCTAATTTCAAATTCATCATATAACTGCCGTAACTCCTTGACACTATTAGGATTATTAACAGGAGGTATAGTTAAAAGTGCACGGAGGTGGCTTTTAATTAAGATCTCTGGCTTACCAAACCGTTTCTTTAATATATCCCAAGCCACATTATAATTAGCCTCTGTTAATGCTAATCCTGCTATAGTCTTTGCTGCCTCCCCTTCCAAGAGGGACCGCAAATAATTAAACTTCTCCACGGCACTTAACACTTGACTAGAATGAACTGCTGATTGAAAACTGTCTGCCCATCCTTGCCATTCCTGAATACTCCCAGAAAATGTTTTGAGTACAAGCCTCGGTAATTGAACTACAGATCTGTTAACCTTAACTTCACAAGCATCATTTGTTGAGTGTTGTGTTTCATTATTAGACCTGGTCTCTAACTGTACTGAGCTGCTAAACTCTTTTGCTCGGAGGCCTACGTTAATCATATCATCAATAATCTCTTCAAAGTAAATTATGTTATTTTCTATTTCATCCTCTTCTATAAGAGCCTCAATTTTAACATTTACCTCACTTAGAGCAACCTTTTTAGTTTCTAATATGGCAAGCTGCGCAGTCACTAAGCGTAAATCCTCTTGCTCTATGGCAGAATCTATAGTGGCAATGACCTTTGTAATTAGACCTTTGTAGGCACTTCTCCTTTTTATAAATTTGTTCAATTCAGATGCACTCATCTTCAATGTAAACAACCCTTGGGCTCAATACCAAATGAGCTGAATTGGCAGAAATACTTAACCAAACTGATCAAACGCAAATTTTACTTTCAAATAAACTGAATTGCTGAGTGGGGTACTAACCAAACACCAGTATGGAATACCAAATTTTCCACCCCAGGACCTTAATTCAATAATGACCCAAAATTAACCAAACCGGAAAAAAGTAGGCCAAAAACGACAGACGACTGGCCAAGTTTCGCAATTGGGCGACCAAACTTTACCCTGGGACCTTAATTCAATAATAACCCAAAATTAACCAAACCGGAAAAAAGTAGGCCAAAAAACGACAGACGACTGGCCAAGTTTCGCAATTGGGCGACCAAACTTTACCCTGGGACCTTAATTCAATAATAACCCAAAATTAACCAAACCGGAAAAAAGTAGGCCAAAAACGACAGACGACTGGCCAAGTTTCGCAATTGGGCGACCAAACTTTACCCTGGGACCTTAATTCAATAATAACCAAATTAACCAAACCGGAAAAAAATAGGCCAAAAAACGACAGACGACTGGCCAAGTTTCGCAATTGGGCGACCAAACTTTTTACCCTGGGACCTTAACTCAATAATACTCAACCCGTCTAGGCCTAACTTGGGATACAATTTGCACAATCAGAACTTTGCCGAAAAATGTCACTGACTCAGTCTTGGGGTAGAATCCGGTTCTGAAGGACCATGTTATTTTATTTATTTGTCGGGTTCGAAATCCCAGCTGAGCCGTGAACGGCCAAATTCTAAAGGGCAAGTTCTACCTAAAGCCCAAGTTAAGCTAAATTAAAACTTACGGATTTGAGATCCTATTAGGTCCTACTCAGGGTAACCTCAGGGTTGCTGACTCGATGCGGGCCTACCTTAGACCTTAAATTACATGAACTTAAAAGGTAAACAAAAGGGTACTATTTGTGGTCTTCTTTCTGAACCTTGCAACAACAACGCAACCTGGACTATTGCACGATGCAACAATCTGTATCTAAACAACCAAACTGAATTGCAAGAGAGCTCTCTATCAACCACACCTTTACGTACGACCTTCCACAAACGAGTAGAAAGACGCGCAGCGTCTCAAAATGATGCCAACAGTGTGACCAAACAATGATGCCACAAGAGCTCAAAAATGCTAGCTCTAAATTAATTTAATTTTTCACTAACCTTACAATTATGAGATGGATATATATACACACCTTAACTTATATATATACAAGCAATGCTGCATCAATCAGCTTAGTCATCGTATCGCCTTGGGACAACAATGGTTCTTCCTCTTCTAGATTTTCTAACAATGATTGGTTAGGTTAAGTCATGATATTTCGTTAGTTAAACGAAAATGACATTAGGCCCGATCAATTTGTGATGCGTGATCTTTACCGGAGCTCCGCCCCGTACCCCCGAGACCTAAATTATACAAATGATAATGTAATAACGGTTACTATAGGATAGATGGATGTCGAAGAAACATGCTCAATCATATTTATCTGAATTTATGTGGCGTGATAGATTTCATAATTATGATTTTAGTAATTTGTGTAAACACATCAGAACAATATCCCTTTGATTTTAGTTTCTGTATGATTTTATTGTCTGTTTTCCCTTAATAACATGTTTTTATTCATTTGTTTAATATCTTTTTGAGTTATGTTCTAGAGGTGCGTTTCTCTAGTTTGCTCATTTAGAGGTGCGTTTTCTCCAGTTGGCTCATTTAGAGGTGCATCTTCTACAGTTGGCAAAACTGAGGTGCGTTTTCTCCAGTTGCTCCAAGATTATATGTATATTAAGTTGTGTTATAATAAGTGTTATAATAAGTGTTATGTTATTTTATTTATTTGTCGGGTTCGAAATCCCAGCTGAGCCGTGAACGGCCAAATTCTAAAGGGCAAGTTCTACCTAAAGCCCAAGTTAAGCTATATTAAACTTACGGATTTGAGATCCTATTAGGTCCTACCTCAGGGTAACCTCAGGGTTGCTGACTCGATGCGGGCCTACCTTAGACCTTAATTACATGAATTAAAAGTAAACAAAAGGGTACTATTTGTGGTCTTCTTTGAACCTTGCAACAACAACGCAACCTGGACTATTGCACGATGCAACAATCATGTATCTAAACAACCAAACTGAATTGCAAGAGAGCTCTCTATCAAACCACACCCTTTACGTACGACTTCCACAAACGAGTAGAAAGACGCGCAGCGTCCCAAAATGATGCCAACAGTGACCAAACAATGATGCCACAAGAGCTCAAAAATGCTAGCTCTAAATTAATTAATTTTTCACTAACCTTACAATTATGAGATGGATATATACACACACCTTAACTTAATATATATACAAGCAATGCTGCATCAATCAGCTTAGTCATCGTATCGCCTTGGGACAACAATGGTTCTTCCTCTTCTAGATTTTCTAACACTCCCCACCGAAGAGGCATTGTTGTCATTACCTTCTGCAAGGTTAGCCAAGCCTTCTTCTGAGGCTGTAACTCAAATGTTTCATCTTGACTATCTGTGTTTTTGCTGATTTCTAAAGCATAGAGTTTTTGTATAGGTCTCTTTAACTTTCCTCCTGAAGTCTTTACCAGTGCAGACCTAACTAAATTGTCTTTGCCAAAAACAACTCTTCAATTATGCCAAGCTTCCAGCATTGCCTTGGTCTTTCATCCCCAATCATTACCACTTCTCCCACTTGATACAATTTGCATTGGAGCCCTTTACCTTGCCTGATGGGTAATAATTGAGTTCTGGCAAGTATTCCATCTGCCACCTCTTCCATAACTGATCTTGTAGCTCTTCAAGGTACCTGAACCGTCTGGTTAACTCTCCTTGAGTGCTCTGGATGGCTGCAAGTCTTCTGGCACACTGGGGCTTGATGTTAATCGTTTACCACAAAGAAAATGATTTGGTGTCAATGGCTCTGCATCCTGCATACTGTTGTAAACAAAAGTGATAGGCCTACTGTTCACCATTGCTTCTACTTCACATAAAACAGTAGAGAATTCTTCTTTGCTCAAATGAGCATTAGCTAAAAGTTTCTTTAATGGACACTTTACACTTCTCACTAGCCTTTCCCAAAATCCTCCCCACCATGGTGCTCTCTCAACAATAACTCCCACTGTACCCCTTGGTGTGAAAAGTAGGATTGGAATCCTTCCTCTTTTAGCAAGGACCAAATTTCTTGGAGTTCCTTTGCAGCCTTTTTGAAGGTTTTTGCATTATCCGATATGATTTTATTTGGGAAACCCCTTCTGTTCACAAACCTTTAAAGGCCAAAAGAAATACATCACTACTTAAGTTGCTTACCAACTCCAAATGGATTGCTCTGGTGGTAGCACAGGTGAAAAGACATATATAACCTTTGTTAGACTCCCCTCGCTCATACACATAGACTGGCCCTGCAAAGTCTACTCCCACTACATCAAATGGGGCAGTATAGACACACCGTTCTCTTGGAAGTGGAGCCACCTTTTCATAATAAGGCTTTGCACTCCAACGCTTGCAAACCACACATTTATGCAAGACCTTTTTACTACTTGTCTAATTTTGGGAATCCAAAATGTTGTCTAATCTCTATTATCACTTCTCTAACTCCAGCATGTAACAGCTTATGATGAGTATCCAGGATCAAAAGGTCCACAAAGTGCCCCCAGAAGGTAGCAAAATTGGATGTCTTTCTCCTCTGGAAGCCCAGAAAACTGTAGTCTACCTCCTACTCTCAATAAATCCTGATCAAAAACACATCCAAACCCTTGAGCGCAGAATGTGTTGGTAGAACCTGTAATGGATGGCTGGTGAGCAATTCCTCTCTTCACCAAATTTTCCTTCTGCATTATACCACCCAGTATTTCCTGGCTTGCTGAATCTCATTACTGTTCAGAATTCCTTCCCTTCTTGTTTCTCCCTTAATGTTGTTGGTAAATCTATATACCCATGCTGTCACTCTTAACAATCTTTTCAGACTGCTAATGTCCTCAAGCCTCAATATGGGGTCCTGCTGCATAACTTGACAACTGTTCACAGCGCATTTTCTCACCTCACTCACCCATGCTTCTTCAGCCTGGCATTCTCCTACAATAGGCTGATTAGAAGGCCAGTTTTCACTTCCAAGTTTTAGCCACTCTGGCCCATTCCACCACAAACTTGATTGTGAAGATCTTTCACTGAAATTCCTCGTGTTGGTAAATCAGCGGGGTTTTGGATGCCTGGACAATGCTTCCATTGCTTGGGATCTGTGTGCGCTTGAATTTCCTCCACCCTATTGGCAACAAATGGTTTCCATTTCCTTGCCTGACTTCTTAACCAGTGCCAAACTATAGTGGAGTCTGTCCAATAATAGCTTGGAATTTCATAGAGGGCCAAAGACTTTCGCACTGTAATTGCAAGCCGACTAGCAATAACGGCACCCATCAATTCCAACCTTGGAACAGAAAGCCTTTTCAAAGGTGCTACTCTACTCTTTGCAGCAACCAACCTGCAACTTACTTCCTCTTGCAATGCGCCTCTTATATAAATACAAGTTGCATAGGCTTCCTCACTTGCATCACAAAAGATGTGCAGCTCCAAATTGTCTGGACTATTGTTCAACTCTCCAAAGTACCATCTTGGGATTTCAATGTCTCCAAGATGTGCCAATTCTTTGAACCAATATTTCCACCTTACCACCATATGATCAGGTAACTCTTGGTCCCAACCAAGTCCAATTTCCCAGAGGCTCTGAAACCAAATTTTTGACTTTATCACAAATGGAGCCAGGAATCCAAGAGGATCAAAGACCTTCGAAGCCAAACTAAGAGCTGTACGTTTTGTCCACCTTGTCTCATTCTCAGCCAGCTCTACTAAAGATTTCCCATTGAAGGTAAACAAATCATCATCTTGCTGCCAAACGATGCCTAGCACCTTTGCGTCTATTGCCCACAACTCCTTAATACCAGAATCCTCAATACTTTCTGCTGCATCAGGTACTACAGAGAATGACTCATAAACTCTTGTAATTGCGAATGATTGGTCTGCCATTTTCTGCTCCATGCCAGCCTCCCTCATTATAGCTCTAGCCTCCATGAATATCTGTTTAGCCATTTCTGTATTATCCACGGAACACAGCAAATCATCAACATAAAAATTTTTCCTTATGTGTTCAATAGTGTTAGGATAGACTTCAGAATATTTCTTAAAATGGTACTGCATAGTAGCTGCCAACAGAAATGGACTAGAGCTGAGGCCAAACAACACTGACTTCATTCTATATGCTTGAACCTTAGGTTCATTTTCCAACAAGTCTTTCGTATCCACCCACAGATACCTTACTGCATCTCTGTCCTCTGGTTTTAACTTTATCCGCAAAAAGGCTTGCTTCACATCTGCAGTCAATGCTACTCTACCAAACCTGAATCTCAGTAACAAGGAAAATAAATCTGCATTTAAATTTGGCCCAGCATCCAAACAGTCATTCAAGGACACACACCTTTGTCCTTGGCTGAGCCATCAAAAACTACCCTCAGTTTGGTGGTAGTTTTGTCTCGCCGTACCACTGCATGGTGTGGCAGATAATGTGCCTCCTGGCTCACCAGCTCACCTTGCACCCTTTCAGCATAGCCCTCCCTTACATAACTTAGGATGGCCTCATCGTATTCAATTAACAACTCCTCATTTTTTCTTAGCCTGTACAATGAAGTCTCCAACCTCCGATTAGCTAGCTGAAGGTTTGAACCGGGTTTGCAAGAATCCTTCCATGGTAGGCCAACTTCATAGCAACCATCTCTAAACCCAATCCCTTTTTCAAAGTGCTCTAAAACATCATTGTTCACTGTACTTGCCTGGTTGTCCTTTATACCAATAGATTCAAGTTCCCAAAATGCTTTCAAATGCCTTTCCAGACCATGGCTGTTCTCCTCAATCTTAACAAAGAGAGCCTTAACTTCCATTTCATTGCAATAACTACCATGTAGCATCCAGCCTAGCTTACTTTCAATAGCTACTGGGCCTTGAGATGTACGGACAATATTACCAGTGATGAAGTCCCAATAATAGTCAGCTCCAATCAAAAGACTAATATCTTCTGTTCCCTCAAACTTATTATTGCCCAAATTAATTCCTTTAACTTGCAATTCTTGGACACATGCCATATCTAAACAAGTAGTGACTGGAGCACAAAGTTCCTCAATCTCTACAGCTTGGACCTTGATAGTGGGACTTTGCGGTAACAACCCTTTAACCAGAACTTCTACCTTCTTAAATTTGGTTCGGTTTTGAACGGAACCCCCAAACCCAGAAATTCTTAAATTTTCCCTCTTAAGTTCTTTAAACTTCAATTTTCTGGAAATTCTGGTCTTAATAAAACTACACTGGCTACCACTATCAAACAACACTCTTACAGTAGCTTCTCCCTCATTCCCAATTAATAAGGCTGCAGTTGTTTGCAATAATCCCCCTTTACTTTTACTCCCTTGCATAGCAGTGGCATGTGCCACTGATGTCTCTACTTCTTCTGGGGTAGGCCTACTAAGAGTGTTTTCACACAATAATGGCTGATGCCTACCATGACATTTTTTGCACAAAATTTTAAACTTACAAAACCTTGCTCTATGACCTTTCAAAAAACATTTAAAACATGCTGTGGACTTAGTTACCCTGTCCTTTCTTTCCTCAAAGGGTAAGGCCTCAGCCACCTCACATTTATATGACTTGTGGTTGCCTTCGCAAAATATCATTCCTTGATTCCCTTTAATTTATTCTCAGAGGAGGCATGTAGAGCTGACACTGTACCTGGGCTATTCCTTTTTGTGGAAACTTTGGTGCTGTGCCTGCCTTTGTCCTCTTGTTTACCATCCCACTGTGCAAACTCAACTCCCTCTCGTCTTGCTAATTCTGTGCCTAAAAGACTTAACATCTGCTGAAGGGGATGTACACATGTTCTGCAGAGTGTCCCCTACTTAATTCAAGCAAAATTGAGCTAGGCAATTTAGACTCCAGTGTAGGAACCAACATTATACCATACTTTTCCATTCCTACACCCAAGTTGTCCAGGGACCTAGTTCTAATTTCAAATTCATCATATAACTGCCGTAACTCCTTGACACTATTAGGATTATTAACAGGAGGTATAGTTAAAAGTGCCCGGAGGTGGCTTTTAATTAAGATCTCTGGCTTACCAAACCGTTTCTTTAATATATCCCAAGCCACATTATAATTAGCCTCTGTTAATGCTAATCCTGCTATAGTCTTTGCTGCCTCCCCTTCCAAGAGGGACCGCAAATAATTAAACTTCTCCACGGCACTTAACACTTGACTAGAATGAACTGCTGATTGAAAACTGTCTGCCCATCCTTGCCATTCCTGAATACTCCCAGAAAATGTTTTGAGTACAAGCCTCGGTAATTGAACTACAGATCTGTTAACCTTAACTTCACAAGCATCATTTGTTGAGTGTTGTGTTTCATTATTAGACCTGGTCTCTAACTGTACTGAGCTGCTAAACTCTTTTGCTCGGAGGCCTACGTTAGTCATATCATCAATAATCTCTTCAAAGTAAATTATGTTATTTTCTATTTCATCCTCTTCTATAAGAGCCTCAATTTTAACATTTACCTCACTTAGAGCAACCTTTTTAGTTTCTAATATGGCAAGCTTCGCAGTCACTAAGCGTAAATCCTCTTGCTCTATGGCAGAATCTATAGTGGCAATGACCTTTGTAATTAGACCTTTGTAGGCACTTCTCCTTTTTAAATTTGTTCAATTCAGATGCACTCATCTTCAATGTAAACAACCCTTGGGCTCAATACCAAATGAGCTGAATTGGCAGAAATACTTAACCAAACTGATCAAACGCAAATTTTACTTTCAAATAAACTGAATTGCTGAGTGGGGTACTAACCAAACACCAGTATGGAATACCAAATTTTCCACCCCAGGACCTTAATTCAATAATGACCCAAAATTAACCAAACCGGAAAAAAAGTAGGCCAAAAACGACAGACGACTGGCCAAGTTTCGCAATTGGGCGACCAAACTTTACCCTGGGACCTTAATTCAATAATAACCCAAAATTAACCAAACCGGAAAAAAAGTAGGCCAAAAAACGACAGACGACTGGCCAAGTTTCGCAATTGGGCGACCAAACTTTACCCTGGGACCTTAATTCAATAATAACCCAAAATTAACCAAACCGGAAAAAAGTAGGCCAAAAAACGACAGACGACTGGCCAAGTTTCGCAATTGGGCGACCAAACTTTACCCTGGGACCTTAATTCAATAATAACCCAAATTAACCAAACCGGAAAAAAAGTAGGCCAAAAAAACGACAGACGACTGGCCAAGTTTCGCAATTGGGCGACCAACTTTTTACCCTGGGACCTTAACTCAATAATACTCAACCCGTCTAGGCCTAACTTGGGATACAATTTGCACAATCAGAACTTTGCCGAAAAATGGTCACTGACTCAGTCTTGGGGTAGAAATCCGGTTCTGAAGGACCATGTTATTTTATTTATTTGTCGGGTTCGAAATCCCAGCTGAGCCGTGAACGGCCAAATTCTAAAGGGCAAGTTCTACCTAAAGCCCAAGTTAAGCTAAATTAAACTTTACGGATTTGAGATCCTATTAGGTCCTACCTCAGGGTAACCTCAGGGTTGCTGACTCGATGCGGGCCTACCTTAGACCTTAAATTACATGAACTTAAAAGGTAAACAAAAGGGTACTATTTGTGGTCTTCTTTATGAACCTTGCAACAACAACGCAACCTGGACTATTGCACGATGCAACAATCATGTATCTAAACAACCAAACTGAATTGCAAGAGAGCTCTCTATCAAACCACACCTTTACGTACGACCTTCCACAAACGAGTAGAAAGACGCGCAGCGTCTCAAAATGATGCCAACAGTGTGACCAAACAATGATGCCACAAGAGCTCAAAAATGCTAGCTCTAAATTAATTTAATTTTTCACTAACCTTACAATTATGAGATGGATATATATACACACCTTAACTTAATATATATACAAGCAATGCTGCATCAATCAGCTTAGTCATCGTATCGCCTTGGGACAACAATGGTTCTTCCTCTTCTAGATTTTCTAACAATGATTGGTTAGGTTAAGTCATGATATTTTCGTTAGTTTAAACGAAAATGACATTAGGCCCGATCAATTTGTGATGCGTGATCTTTACCGGAGCTCCGCCCCCGTACCCCCGAGACCTAAATTATACAAATGATAATGTAATAACGGTTACTATAGGATAGATGGATGTCGAAGAAACATGCTCAATTCATATTTATCTGAATTTATGTGGCGTGATAGATTTCATAATTATGATTTTAGTAATTTGTGTAAACACATCAGAACAATATCCCTTTTGATTTTAGTTTCTGTATGATTTTATTGTCTGTTTTCCCTTAATAAACATGTTTTTTATTCATTTGTTTTAATATCTTTTTTGAGTTATGTTCTAGAGGTGCGTTTTCTCTAGTTTGCTCATTTAGAGGTGCGTTTTCTCCAGTTGGCTCATTTAGAGGTGCATCTTCTACAGTTGGCAAAACTGAGGTGCGTTTTCTCCAGTTGCTCCCAAAGATTATATATGTATATTAAGTTGTGTTATAATAAGTGTTATAATAAGTGTTATTGTTATTTTATTTATTTGTCGGGTTCGAAATCCCAGCTGAGCCGTGAACGGCCAAATTCTAAAGGGCAAGTTCTACCTAAAGCCCAAGTTAAGCTATATTAAACTTTACGGATTTGAGATCCTATTAGGTCCTACCTCAGGGTAACCTCAGGGTTGCTGACTCGATGCGGGCCTACCTTAGACCTTAAATTACATGAACTTAAAAGGTAAACAAAAGGGTACTATTTGTGGTCTTCTTTATGAACCTTGCAACAACAACGCAACCTGGACTATTGCACGATGCAACAATCATGTATCTAAACAACCAAACTGAATTGCAAGAGAGCTCTCTATCAAACCACACCTTTACGTACGACCTTCCACAAACGAGTAGAAAGACGCGCAGCGTCTCAAAATGATGCCAACAGTGTGACCAAACAATGATGCCACAAGAGCTCAAAAATGCTAGCTCTAAATTAATTTAATTTTTCACTAACCTTACAATTATGAGATGGATATATACACACACCTTAACTTAATATATATACAAGCAATGCTGCATCAATCAGCTTAGTCATCGTATCGCCTTGGGACAACAATGGTTCTTCCTCTTCTAGATTTTCTAACACTCCCCACCGAAGAGGCATTGTTGTCATTACCTTCTGCAAGGTTAGCCAAGCCTTCTTCATGAGGCTGTAACTCAAATGTTTCATCTTGACTATCTGTGTTTTTGCTGATTTCTAAAGCATAGAGTTTTTGTATAGGTCTCTTTAACTTTCCTCCTGAAGTCTTTACCAGTGCAGACCTAACTAAATTGTCTTTGCCAACAAACAACTCTTCAATTATGCCAAGCTTCCAGCATTGCCTTGGTCTTTCATCCCCAATCATTACCACTTCTCCCACCTTGATACAATTTGCATTGGAGCCCTTTACCTTGCCTGATGGGTAATAATTGAGTTCTGGCAAGTATTCCATCTGCCACCTCTTCCATAACTGATCTTGTAGCTCTTCAAGGTACCTGAACCGTCTGGTTAACTCTCCTTGAGTGCTCTGGATGGGCTGCAAGTCTTCTGGCACACTGGGGTTTGATGTTAATCGTTTACCACAAAGAAAATGATTTGGTGTCAATGGCTCTGCATCCTGCCTACTATTGTAAACAAAAGTGATAGGCCTACTGTTCACCATTGCTTCTACTTCACATAAAACAGTAGAGAATTCTTCTTTGCTCAAATGAGCATTAGCTAAAAGTTTCTTTAATGGACACTTTACACTTCTCACTAGCCTTTCCCAAAATCCTCCCCACCATGGTGCTCTCTCAACAATAAACTCCCACTGTACCCCTTGGTGTGAAAAGTAGGATTGGAATCCTTCCTCTTTCAGCAAGGACCAAATTTCTTGGAGTTCCTTTGCAGCCTTTTTGAAGGTTTTTGCATTATCCGATATGATTTTATTTGGGAAACCCCTTCTGTTCACAAACCGTTTAAAGGCCAAAAGAAATACATCACTACTTAAGTTGCTTACCAACTCCAAATGGATTGCTCTGGTGGTAGCACAGGTGAAAAGACATATATAACCTTTGTTAGACTCCCCTCGCTCATACACATAGACTGGCCCTGCAAAGTCTACTCCCACTACATCAAATGGGGCAGTATAGACACACCGTTCTCTCGGAAGTGGAGCCACCTTTTCATAATAAGGCTTTGCACTCCAACGCTTGCAAACCACACATTTATGCAAGACCTTTTTCACTACTTGTCTAATTTTGAGAATCCAAAATTGTTGTCTAATCTCTATTATCACTTCTCTAACTCCAGCATGTAACAGCTTATGATGAGTATCCAGGATCAAAAGGTCCACAAAGTGCCCCCCAGAAGGTAGCAAAATTGGATGTCTCTTCTCCTCTGGAAGCCCAGAAAACTGTAGTCTACCTCCTACTCTCAATAAATCCTGATCCAAAAACACATCCAAACCCTTGAGCGCAGAATGTGTTGGTAGAACCTGTAATGGATGGCTGGTGAGCAATTCTCTCTCTTCACCAAATTTTTTCTTCTGCATATATACCACCCAGTATTTCCTGGCTTGCTGAATCTCATTACTGTTCAGAATTCCTTCCCTTCTTGTTTCTCCCTTAATGTTGTTGGTAAATCTATATACCCATGCTGTCACTCTTAACAATCTTTTCAGACTGCTAATGTCCTCAAGCCTCAATATGGGGTCCTGCTGCATAACTTGACAACTGTTCACAGCGCATTTTCTCACCTCACTCACCCATGCTTCTTCAGCCTGGCATTCTCCTACAATAGGCTGATTAGAAGGCCAGTTTTCACTTCCAAGTTTTAGCCACTCTGGCCCATTCCACCACAAACTTGATTGTGAAAGATCTTTCACTGAAATTCCTCGTGTTGGTAAATCAGCGGGGTTTTGGATGCCTGGACAATGCTTCCATTGCTTGGGATCTGTGTGCGCTTGAATTTCCTCCACCCTATTGGCAACAAATGGTTTCCATTTCCTTGCCTGACTTCTTAACCAGTGCCAAACTATAGTGGAGTCTGTCCAATAATAGCTTGGAATTTCATAGAGGGCCAAAGACTTTCGCACTGTAATTGCAAGCCGACTAGCAATAACGGCACCCATCAATTCCAACCTTGGAACAGAAAGCCTTTTCAAAGGTGCTACTCTACTCTTTGCAGCAACCAACCTGCAACTTACTTCTTCTTGCAATGCGCCTCTTATATAAATACAAGTTGCATAGGCTTCCTCACTTGCATCACAAAAGATGTGCAGCTCCAAATTGTCTGGACTATTGTTCAACTCTCCAAAGTACCATCTTGGGATTTCAATGTCTCCAAGATGTGCCAATTCTTTGAACCAATATTTCCACCTTACCACCATATGATCAGGTAACTCTTGGTCCCAACCAAGTCCAATTTCCCAGAGGCTCTGAAACCAAATTTTTGACTTTATCACAAATGGAGCCAGGAATCCAAGAGGATCAAAGACCTTCGAAGCCAAACTAAGAGCTGTACGTTTTGTCCACCTTGTCTCATTCTCGGCCAGCTCAACTAAAGATTTCCCATTGAAGGTAAACAAATCATCATCTTGCTGCCAAACGATGCCTAGCACCTTTGCGTCTATTGCCCACAACTCCTTAATACCAGAATCCTCAATACTTTCTGCTGCATCAGGTACTACAGAGGAATGACTCATAAACTCTTGTAATTGCGAATGATTGGTCTGCCATTTTCTGAGCTCCATGCCAGCCTCCCTCATTATAGCTCTAGCCTCCATGAATATCTGTTTAGCCATTTCTGTATTATCCACGGAACATAGCAAATCATCAACATAAAAATTTTTCCTTATGTGTTCAATAGTGTTAGGATAGACTTCAGAATATTTCTTAAAATGGTACTGCATAGTAGCTGCCAACAGAAATGGACTAGAGCTGAGGCCAAACAACACTGACTTCATTCTATATGCTTGAACCTTAGGTTCATTTTCCAACAAGTCTTTCGTATCCACCCACAGATACCTTACTGCATCTCTGTCCTCTGGTTTTAACTTTATCCGCAAAAAAGCTTGCTTCACATCTGCAGTCAATGCTACTCTACCAAACCTGAATCTCAGTAACAAGGAAAATAAATCTGCATTTAAATTTGGCCCAGCATCCAAACAGTCATTCAAGGACACACCACCTTTGTCCTTGGCTGAGCCATCAAAAACTACCCTCAGTTTGGTGGTAGTTTTGTCTCGCCGTACCACTGCATGGTGTGGCAGATAATGTGCCTCCTGGCTCACCAGCTCACCTTGCACCCTTTCAGCATAGCCCTCCCTTACATAACTTAGGATGGCCTCATCGTATTCAATTAACAACTCCTCATTTTTTCTTAGCCTGTACAATGAAGTCTCCAACCTCCGATTAGCTAGCTGAAGGTTTGAACCGGGTTTGCAAGAATCCTTCCATGGTAGGCCAACTTCATAGCAACCATCTCTAAACCCAATCCCTTTTTCAAAGTGCTCTAAAACATCATTGTTCACTGTACTTGCCTGGTTGTCCTTTATACCAATAGATTCAAGTTCCCAAAATGCTTTCAAATGCCTTTCCAGACCATGGCTGTTCTCCTCAATCTTAACAAAGAGAGCCTTAACTTCCATTTCATTGCAATAACTACCATGTAGCATCCAGCCTAGCTTACTTTCAATAGCTACTGGGCCTTGAGATGTACGGACAATATTACCAGTGATGAAGTCCCAATAATAGTCAGCTCCAATCAAAAGACTAATATCTTCTGTTCCCTCAAACTTATTATTGCCCAAATTAATTCCTTTAACTTGCAATTCTTGGACACATGCCATATCTAAACAAGTAGTGACTGGAGCACAAAGTTCCTCAATCTCTACAGCTTGGACCTTGATAGTGGGACTTTGCGGTAACAACCCTTTAACCAGAACTTCTACCTTCTTAAATTTGGTTCGGTTTTGAACGGAACCCCCAAACCCAGAAATTCTTAAATTTTCCCTCTTAAGTTCTTTAAACTTCAATTTTCTGGAAATTCTGGTCTTAATAAAACTACACTGGCTACCACTATCAAACAACACTCTTACAGTAGCTTCTCCCTCATTCCCAATTAATAAGGCTGCAGTTGTTTGCAATAATCCCCCTTTACTTTTACTCCCTTGCATAGCAGTGGCATGTGCCACTGATGTCTCTACTTCTGGGGTAGGCCTACTAAGAGTGTTTTCACACAATAATGGCTGATGCCTACCATGACATTTTTTGCACAAAATTTTAAACTTACAAAACCTTGCTCTATGACCTTTCAAAAAACATTTAAAACATGCTGTGGACTTAGTTACCCTGTCCTTTCTTTCCTCAAAGGGTAAGGCCTCAGCCACCTCACATTTATATGACTTGTGGTTGCCTTCGCAAAATATACATTCCTTGATTCCCTTTAATTTATTCTCAGAGGAGGCATGTAGAGCTGACACTGTACCTGGGCTATTCCTTTTTGTGGAAACTTTGGTGCTGTGCCTGCCTTTGTCCTCTTGTTTACCATCCCACTGTGCAAACTCAACTCCCTCTCGTCTTGCTAATTCTGTGCCTAAAAGACTTAACATCTGCTGAAGGGGGATGTACACATGTTCTGCAGAGTGTCCCCTACTTAATTCAAGCAAAATTGAGCTAGGCAATTTAGACTCCAGTGTAGGAACCAACATTATACCATACTTTTCCATTCCTACACCCAAGTTGTCCAGGGACCTAGTTCTAATTTCAAATTCATCATATAACTGCCGTAACTCCTTGACACTATTAGGATTATTAACAGGAGGTATAGTTAAAAGTGCCCGGAGGTGGCTTTTAATTAAGATCTCTGGCTTACCAAACCGTTTCTTTAATATATCCCAAGCCACATTATAATTAGCCTCTGTTAATGCTAATCCTGCTATAGTCTTTGCTGCCTCCCCTTCCAAGAGGGACCGCAAATAATTAAACTTCTCCACGGCACTTAACACTTGACTAGAATGAACTGCTGATTGAAAACTGTCTGCCCATCCTTGCCATTCCTGAATACTCCCAGAAAATGTTTTGAGTACAAGCCTCGGTAATTGAACTACAGATCTGTTAACCTTAACTTCACAAGCATCATTTGTTGAGTGTTGTGTTTCATTATTAGACCTGGTCTCTAACTGTACTGAGCTGCTAAACTCTTTTGCTCGGAGGCCTACGTTAGTCATATCATCAATAATCTCTTCAAAGTAAATTATGTTATTTTCTATTTCATCCTCTTCTATAAGAGCCTCAATTTTAACATTTACCTCACTTAGAGCAACCTTTTTAGTTTCTAATATGGCAAGCTTCGCAGTCACTAAGCGTAAATCCTCTTGCTCTATGGCAGAATCTATAGTGGCAATGACCTTTGTAATTAGACCTTTGTAGGCACTTCTCCTTTTTATAAATTTGTTCAATTCAGATGCACTCATCTTCAATGTAAACAACCCTTGGGCTCAATACCAAATGAGCTGAATTGGCAGAAATACTTAACCAAACTGATCAAACGCAAATTTTACTTTCAAATAAACTGAATTGCTGAGTGGGGTACTAACCAAACACCAGTATGGAATACCAAATTTTCCACCCCAGGACCTTAATTCAATAATGACCCAAAATTAACCAAACCGGAAAAAAAGTAGGCCAAAAACGACAGACGACTGGCCAAGTTTCGCAATTGGGCGACCAAACTTTACCCTGGGACCTTAATTCAATAATAACCCAAAATTAACCAAACCGGAAAAAAAGTAGGCCAAAAAACGACAGACGACTGGCCAAGTTTCGCAATTGGGCGACCAAACTTTACCCTGGGACCTTAATTCAATAATAACCCAAAATTAACCAAACCGGAAAAAAAGTAGGCCAAAAAACGACAGACGACTGGCCAAGTTTCGCAATTGGGCGACCAAACTTTACCCTGGGACCTTAATTCAATAATAACCCAAATTAACCAAACCGGAAAAAAAGTAGGCCAAAAAACGACAGACGACTGGCCAAGTTTCGCAATTGGGCGACCAAACTTTTTACCCTGGGACCTTAACTCAATAATACTCAACCCGTCTAGGCCTAACTTGGGATACAATTTGCACAATCAGAACTTTGCCGAAAAATGGTCACTGACTCAGTCTTGGGGTAGAAATCCGGTTCTGAAGGACCATGTTATTTTATTTATTTGTCGGGTTCGAAATCCCAGCTGAGCCGTGAACGGCCAAATTCTAAAGGGCAAGTTCTACCTAAAGCCCAAGTTAAGCTAAATTAAACTTTACGGATTTGAGATCCTATTAGGTCCTACCTCAGGGTAACCTCAGGGTTGCTGACTCGATGCGGGCCTACCTTAGACCTTAAATTACATGAACTTAAAAGGTAAACAAAAGGGTACTATTTGTGGTCTTCTTTATGAACCTTGCAACAACAACGCAACCTGGACTATTGCACGATGCAACAATCATGTATCTAAACAACCAAACTGAATTGCAAGAGAGCTCTCTATCAAACCACACCTTTACGTACGACCTTCCACAAACGAGTAGAAAGACGCGCAGCGTCTCAAAATGATGCCAACAGTGTGACCAAACAATGATGCCACAAGAGCTCAAAAATGCTAGCTCTAAATTAATTTAATTTTTCACTAACCTTACAATTATGAGATGGATATATATACACACCTTAACTTAATATATATACAAGCAATGCTGCATCAATCAGCTTAGTCATCGTATCGCCTTGGGACAACAATGGTTCTTCCTCTTCTAGATTTTCTAACAATGATTGGTTAGGTTAAGTCATGATATTTTCGTTAGTTTAAACGAAAATGACATTAGGCCCGATCAATTTGTGATGCGTGATCTTTACCGGAGCTCCGCCCCCGTACCCCCGAGACCTAAATTATACAAATGATAATGTAATAACGGTTACTATAGGATAGATGGATGTCGAAGAAACATGCTCAATTCATATTTATCTGAATTTATGTGGCGTGATAGATTTCATAATTATGATTTTAGTAATTTGTGTAAACACATCAGAACAATATCCCTTTTGATTTTAGTTTCTGTATGATTTTATTGTCTGTTTTCCCTTAATAAACATGTTTTTTATTCATTTGTTTTAATATCTTTTTTGAGTTATGTTCTAGAGGTGCGTTTTCTCTAGTTTGCTCATTTAGAGGTGCGTTTTCTCCAGTTGGCTCATTTAGAGGTGCATCTTCTACAGTTGGCAAAACTGAGGTGCGTTTTCTCCAGTTGCTCCCAAAGATTATATATGTATATTAAGTTGTGTTATAATAAGTGTTATAATAAGTGTTATAATAAGTGTTATTGTTATTTTATTTATTTGTCGGGTTCGAAATCCCAGCTGAGCCGTGAACGGCCAAATTCTAAAGGGCAAGTTCTACCTAAAGCCCAAGTTAAGCTATATTAAACTTTACGGATTTGAGATCCTATTAGGTCCTACCTCAGGGTAACCTCAGGGTTGCTGACTCGATGCGGGCCTACCTTAGACCTTAAATTACATGAACTTAAAAGGTAAACAAAAGGGTACTATTTGTGGTCTTCTTTATGAACCTTGCAACAACAACGCAACCTGGACTATTGCACGATGCAACAATCATGTATCTAAACAACCAAACTGAATTGCAAGAGAGCTCTCTATCAAACCACACCTTTACGTACGACCTTCCACAAACGAGTAGAAAGACGCGCAGCGTCTCAAAATGATGCCAACAGTGTGACCAAACAATGATGCCACAAGAGCTCAAAAATGCTAGCTCTAAATTAATTTAATTTTTCACTAACCTTACAATTATGAGATGGATATATACACACACCTTAACTTAATATATATACAAGCAATGCTGCATCAATCAGCTTAGTCATCGTATCGCCTTGGGACAACAATGGTTCTTCCTCTTCTAGATTTTCTAACACTCCCCACCGAAGAGGCATTGTTGTCATTACCTTCTGCAAGGTTAGCCAAGCCTTCTTCATGAGGCTGTAACTCAAATGTTTCATCTTGACTATCTGTGTTTTTGCTGATTTCTAAAGCATAGAGTTTTTGTATAGGTCTCTTTAACTTTCCTCCTGAAGTCTTTACCAGTGCAGACCTAACTAAATTGTCTTTGCCAACAAACAACTCTTCAATTATGCCAAGCTTCCAGCATTGCCTTGGTCTTTCATCCCCAATCATTACCACTTCTCCCACCTTGATACAATTTGCATTGGAGCCCTTTACCTTGCCTGATGGGTAATAATTGAGTTCTGGCAAGTATTCCATCTGCCACCTCTTCCATAACTGATCTTGTAGCTCTTCAAGGTACCTGAACCGTCTGGTTAACTCTCCTTGAGTGCTCTGGATGGGCTGCAAGTCTTCTGGCACACTGGGGTTTGATGTTAATCGTTTACCACAAAGAAAATGATTTGGTGTCAATGGCTCTGCATCCTGCCTACTATTGTAAACAAAAGTGATAGGCCTACTGTTCACCATTGCTTCTACTTCACATAAAACAGTAGAGAATTCTTCTTTGCTCAAATGAGCATTAGCTAAAAGTTTCTTTAATGGACACTTTACACTTCTCACTAGCCTTTCCCAAAATCCTCCCCACCATGGTGCTCTCTCAACAATAAACTCCCACTGTACCCCTTGGTGTGAAAAGTAGGATTGGAATCCTTCCTCTTTCAGCAAGGACCAAATTTCTTGGAGTTCCTTTGCAGCCTTTTTGAAGGTTTTTGCATTATCCGATATGATTTTATTTGGGAAACCCCTTCTGTTCACAAACCGTTTAAAGGCCAAAAGAAATACATCACTACTTAAGTTGCTTACCAACTCCAAATGGATTGCTCTGGTGGTAGCACAGGTGAAAAGACATATATAACCTTTGTTAGACTCCCCTCGCTCATACACATAGACTGGCCCTGCAAAGTCTACTCCCACTACATCAAATGGGGCAGTATAGACACACCGTTCTCTCGGAAGTGGAGCCACCTTTTCATAATAAGGCTTTGCACTCCAACGCTTGCAAACCACACATTTATGCAAGACCTTTTTCACTACTTGTCTAATTTTGAGAATCCAAAATTGTTGTCTAATCTCTATTATCACTTCTCTAACTCCAGCATGTAACAGCTTATGATGAGTATCCAGGATCAAAAGGTCCACAAAGTGCCCCCCAGAAGGTAGCAAAATTGGATGTCTCTTCTCCTCTGGAAGCCCAGAAAACTGTAGTCTACCTCCTACTCTCAATAAATCCTGATCCAAAAACACATCCAAACCCTTGAGCGCAGAATGTGTTGGTAGAACCTGTAATGGATGGCTGGTGAGCAATTCTCTCTCTTCACCAAATTTTTTCTTCTGCATATATACCACCCAGTATTTCCTGGCTTGCTGAATCTCATTACTGTTCAGAATTCCTTCCCTTCTTGTTTCTCCCTTATGTTGTTGGTAAATCTATATACCCATGCTGTCACTCTTAACAATCTTTTCAGACTGCTAATGTCCTCAAGCCTCAATATGGGGTCCTGCTGCATAACTTGACAACTGTTCACAGCGCATTTTCTCACCTCACTCACCCATGCTTCTTCAGCCTGGCATTCTCCTACAATAGGCTGATTAGAAGGCCAGTTTTCACTTCCAAGTTTTAGCCACTCTGGCCCATTCCACCACAAACTTGATTGTGAAAGATCTTTCACTGAAATTCCTCGTGTTGGTAAATCAGCGGGGTTTTGGATGCCTGGACAATGCTTCCATTGCTTGGGATCTGTGTGCGCTTGAATTTCCTCCACCCTATTGGCAACAAATGGTTTCCATTTCCTTGCCTGACTTCTTAACCAGTGCCAAACTATAGTGGAGTCTGTCCAATAATAGCTTGGAATTTCATAGAGGGCCAAAGACTTTCGCACTGTAATTGCAAGCCGACTAGCAATAACGGCACCCATCAATTCCAACCTTGGAACAGAAAGCCTTTTCAAAGGTGCTACTCTACTCTTTGCAGCAACCAACCTGCAACTTACTTCTTCTTGCAATGCGCCTCTTATATAAATACAAGTTGCATAGGCTTCCTCACTTGCATCACAAAAGATGTGCAGCTCCAAATTGTCTGGACTATTGTTCAACTCTCCAAAGTACCATCTTGGGATTTCAATGTCTCCAAGATGTGCCAATTCTTTGAACCAATATTTCCACCTTACCACCATATGATCAGGTAACTCTTGGTCCCAACCAAGTCCAATTTCCCAGAGGCTCTGAAACCAAATTTTTGACTTTATCACAAATGGAGCCAGGAATCCAAGAGGATCAAAGACCTTCGAAGCCAAACTAAGAGCTGTACGTTTTGTCCACCTTGTCTCATTCTCGGCCAGCTCAACTAAAGATTTCCCATTGAAGGTAAACAAATCATCATCTTGCTGCCAAACGATGCCTAGCACCTTTGCGTCTATTGCCCACAACTCCTTAATACCAGAATCCTCAATACTTTCTGCTGCATCAGGTACTACAGAGGAATGACTCATAAACTCTTGTAATTGCGTTAGTTTAAACGAAAATGACATTAGGCCCGATCAATTTGTGATGCGTGATCTTACCGGAGCTCCGCCCCCGTACCCCCGAGACCTAAATTATACAAATGATAATGTAATAACGGTTACTATAGGATAGATGGATGTCGAAGAAACATGCTCAATTCATATTTATCTGAATTTATGTGGCGTGATAGATTTCATATTATGATTTTAGTAATTTGTGTAAACACATCAGAACAATATCCCTTTTGATTTTAGTTTCTGTATGATTTTATTGTCTGTTTTCCCTTAATAAACATGTTTTTTATTCATTTGTTTTAATATCTTTTTTGAGTTATGTTCTAGAGGTGCGTTTTCTCTAGTTTGCTCATTTAGAGGTGCGTTTTCTCTCCAGTTGGCTCATTTAGAGGTGCATCTTCTACAGTTGGCAAAACTGAGGTGCGTTTTCTCCAGTTGCTCCCAAAGATTATATGTATATTAAGTTGTGTTATAATAAGTGTTATAATAAGTGTTATTGTTATTTTATTTATTTGTCGGTTCGAAATCCCAGCTGAGCCGTGAACGGCCAAATTCTAAAGGGCAAGTTCTACCTAAAGCCCAAGTTAAGCTATATTAAACTTTACGGATTTGAGATCCTATTAGGTCCTACCTCAGGGTAACCTCAGGGTTGCTGACTCGATGCGGGCCTACCTTAGACCTTAAATTACATGAACTTAAAAGGTAAACAAAAGGGTACTATTTGTGGTCTTCTTTATGAACCTTGCAACAACAACGCAACCTGGACTATTGCACGATGCAACAATCATGTATCTAAACAACCAAACTGAATTGCAAGAGAGCTCTCTATCAAACCACACCTTTACGTACGACCTTCCACAAACGAGTAGAAAGACGCGCAGCGTCTCAAAATGATGCCAACAGTGTGACCAAACAATGATGCCACAAGAGCTCAAAAATGCTAGCTCTAAATTAATTTAATTTTTCACTAACCTTACAATTATGAGATGGATATATACACACACCTTAACTTAATATATATACAAGCAATGCTGCATCAATCAGCTTAGTCATCGTATCGCCTTGGGACAACAATGGTTCTTCCTCTTCTAGATTTTCTAACAGTTATAAGATGTGTCATGTAGTAACAATATATATAAAATTGTCAGATAATTAATCAAACAGTATGCCAATATGCTGGTTAAGTGGCAATGTTGGCCTTATTTTTGTATTAAGTTTAGTGTAGACGTAAGATTGTACTTGTATGTTAGGTTAAGTGGCTATGGGTTGTGAATGATCCGCAATAAAGGTTTTGTTTGTTTGTCGTTATTTTGAGGGTAATTTAGTTTCCTTCTAAACATTAGATGAAAGAAGAAAAAAAAGAAAAAAGCTAATGCGAAGTCTCAGATTTTATTATAAGACTTTTCCCGGAACGGTTGCCAGATGTAGGAGAATTCTCCAAAATAGGAAAATGGAATGGGCTGCGGAAAAAAAAATTCTCCTAAAATTAAGTAGGAGAATTTTTTGGAGAATGAAAAATAATTTTAGGAGAATGTAGGAGAATGCTAGAATTCAAAAAAGTCATAATGTTTTGCCTATAAATTTTTTTATTTTTATAATTTGACTATTTAAAGTTATCAAATGGCAATACCGCACATTTTGGGTGAAAAAGGCTGGTTAGTGAATAACAACACCGCCGCGCTTTGTCTTCATATTGCTTATTATATGGGTCAACGTATTTGGGCCTACTTTTTGTCATAGATAAGTTTTGATTTCTGAGATGGCAAAAAATCAAAATTATAGGGAATTTAGGAGAATAGGAGAATTTTGAAAGCAATTTAGGAGACAGTATTCATGAAAATCTGGCAATCCTGCTTTTCGGTGAACTTTTGTGGTAACTGAGCGTACCTAGAGTTGCTTATAAACAAAAAGTTCAAATATTTATTACTGAAACCAGTTAGAGTAAGGCTTGGTTATACAATTTATACCCTGATTATGTTAATTATGTAACCAACAAACTTTAGTCCAATTTTTTTAGAGTAAGTGTAGGGTCTAAGTGTTACATCAAAGGGCCAGGGCTAGGGTGGCCATTTCCAAAAAGGACATTTTTTAAATTTTTGCGACACTTACTTTTAACCTAAATTAAACATGTTTAATGATGAGTTGAAATATAAAAAGTTGTATAAAATATACAAAATATACTTAGAAGTGTTGATTTGTCAAATATCACTAATGTAATGAAGGCTATTTTGTGTTTTTTCTAAAATTTCAATTTTTTTGAAACGCACTGTATATGTTACATACATGATACATGCATTCATACAGTATAAATAAAGAGCTGAAAGAAACGAATATTCATTTTTACTCCTGCTGGAACAACATACTGTATGCTAACCAAATTAACTTACTTCACAAACTAAAGGAAGTAGCCTACTTACCATAGACATCCATAATTGCTGTCTATTTTTTGTATTTCGCCCCTTTACTTGCCATCTCCAAGAGTTTTAGTATACGTAAGATAATTTATATAATTCTTTTTAGACAGGCCCCAAAAAGAAGGACAAATTAACGTCCTGCTTGAGGTGGCACAGGACGGAGGACAGAGTGCTCAAAAGCAGGACTGTCCTGCCTAAAGCAGGATGTCTGGCCACCCTAGCCAGGGCTTAAGTTGGGCCCAGTTAGGCCTCGGCCCATATACTACGATTTATACCAAAAACTTCTTTCGATTGTTAATTACACTTTTTAATTGTATCCTTCTAGTCTGAATAGGATAGGCCCATTGTGTTAGGGGTCCTCGACTCTGTTCGGGCTTTGATAAAAATTGGTTATTACTCCCAGTAACATGGTAAAAATTTTATAGTGGGCACACTAGGGGCCTTCAGCCCATCTGGGTGGCTCCACTGTTAATATAAATTGCAAATTGTCATACATCTACTAGCTGTACATTAACTTAAAAACTTTGGATCTTGTGGATCATTCAATACCACTACTGTACTAATTATAGACATCATATGGTTATCTTATCATAAGAAGTTTTGGTAATTATTCGTTTTTTGACCCAGTCTCTTTTTATAATGAGAGCAAATGTTTCTGGTCAATTTGAGGTGCTCTGCACGAATTTGCCATCCGTTTCCTGTGCAAATGCGGTTTTTGAGATATCATCATCTCGAAAACTACGCATTTGCACAGGAAACGGATGGCAGATTCGTGCAAAACACCTCAAAATTGACCAGAAAAGTTTGCATTCATACCTAACTTAACCTAACTTAACCTAACTTAACCTAACTTAACCTAACTTAACCTAACTTAACCTAACTTAACCTAACTTAACCTAACTTAACCTAACTTAACCTAACTTAACCTAACTTAACCTAACTTAACCTAACTTAACCTAACTTAACCTAACTTAACCTAACTTATAGTATTATACCCGTCTCCCTTTGGAGGTGAAATTTATGTTTTTCCTATAGTTTTTGATGTGCTTTGAACGAATCTGATCTTCAAAACCGTCGGAAATGACTCGTTTTTGAGATAACCCCCCTCCCCCCAGCTGGCAATCGAAAATGAGTCATTTCTGACAGTTTTGAAGGTCAGATTCGTTTAAAACACATCAAAAACCATAGGAAAAACATAAATTTCACCTTCAAAATTGACCTAACCTATCCTAACCCAACCTAAATCACTTAGTCTTGTAGGCAGCCCAAGAATCACTATAAATCATAGAGCCAGGCCTAATGTACTTCTGAATGAGTAGAATGAGTATTCCATTCTGGTACGAAAGTAATTCAAATTCAAAATGGATGGAGCGCAGTGATTGGGTAGACATGTAACGAACACACACTAGATACACAAAAAAAAAATGTTTCTCTCTCGAAAATGAAGCATTTGCGATGGAAACGCTATAGAAGGAAAGTGTCTTAGAATTAAAAAATCTACTTAATGAACATATAATAATTGCTGGAAGTTAGACAGGTGTAATACTATAATAATACCCCTAACCTAACTTAATCACCCAAAAAGATTTCCAGTTAACAATGGACTCATTGCTTAGTTTTATAACTTTCTCTGCATAATGTTGTGAAAAATATTTTCGCAAATAAATATTTATGAACCAGAGGTTTTTATTCACCGAGAAGTTGCAATGTTCCAGCCATGTGCCCTTAAAGATAGAAACAGTAAATCCACACACACGCTTATTTTTTGGATTTTTTTTATGGCACCTAAACACCTTCGAGTCTTGTCTTAAAATACAGGCAGTATTACATTTAGGGCAAATCACGGATGTCGGAATTATGCTGTGATTGGAAAAAACATCTAAACTTTTATCTTCATCGAGGCCAACAAGGCGGATTAGGTCTTCAAAATAAAGTTCATAAGATTGACACATCATAACAGTAGAACGAAAATCATCACACTAACAAAAAACAGAAAGTAGGCAGCAAAAGCAAGAAAAAGTAGCCAAGAAAAATCTTCAAAAAAGGTACCTAAAATAAACAAACCAACCGAAATTTATATATATACATATTAGAAAGTAGAAAATATTTTTTTTAAAAAGTACATTTTCTACAAATTTGCATAAGATATATATATTTTCTTATTCAGTTTTTATTGGTTATTCAATATATATTGCTGTTATAGCTGGGTGTGACTGGGTCAAGAAACGAATATTAACAAGTTTTACATGGATCTATATAGCTATAACCTGAATAATGTAATACAAGCTCTACAGTTAAGATAAAAGGAGTAGGTGGAACTGTAAAGACTATATAGAGTATTTGAATATATACCTATTCAGGGTCTCCCATTTAAAGGTGTCTATGAGGCAAGTTAACATAATGAATCTTTCATATATCACAGTACTAGGGGGGGGCACCACTCAGTAGAGAAATCTCTTTAAATGGGGGGTATAAAGACAAAGTATCCCCTAACCCAAGATGCTGCCTCCCTATATCCCATCACTCTGTGTGGGTAATGAGATTTACCCAAATAAAAAATAAACTATGTATATATGTACAGTATATGTGGGAAGGGTTCACAAACCTCTCTCTCATACCATTACCAGTTCCAGCAAAACATTATTACCAAATACCTCTTTGTCATTAATTTATCTAGTTTATTCTTAAGTCTCCAAAGTATGGGAACTCACAATTTCTTCATCTAAGCTGTTCCAAGTCAACCTGTTAACTCCTTGCCTCAGTACCTACCTTAGAGATATAAGCACACTCCCAGTAGATACTTTGGTTCTTTTGCATTATCCTCCCAACACTAATTTTTTTATATAATGTTGGTTTGGTTTTGGTACTTTATTTTCCTTCCATTATAAAAAAAATTAGTGTTGGGATTAGGTTAGGTTAAAAACAGCCTGCCGCAAGTGTTTTGCTAACATACTTTATTTTCCTTCCACTATAAAAAAAAATTAGTGTTGGGAGGATAATGCAAAAGTACTGATACTTTTTATTTGGACATGTTTTTAGCCAACATACCCAACCAACCACAGTGCCAGGGTATTCCTCAATTTTTGTTTTTTCCACCAAAACATGTTAAAACCATTGGTTTCCTGTTTAGGATGAATGTGACCATCGCCATTACAGTAAATTATTGCTTGAAGTGATTTCACCCCCCAACCCCTCCTACAATCTGGGGGGACCACCGGGGGAACCGGGGGTTTTGGGTGGGGGAACACATCACAAGCAATAATTTACTGTAAGAGTGATGGTCAGATTTATCTTAAACAACAGGAAACCAATGGTTTTAGCATGTTTTGGAGGAAAAAACATGTCATGAAACACATCAAAAACCTAGGTTTCATGGAAAACCTAACCTAAAAAATATAAAACCCTATACTGATCAATTTGTGATATGTGATCTTTACGTGGGCCCCACCCCCATACCCCCGAGACCTAAATTATACAAATTGGACACACTATATTTAAAGGGAGAACACCATGTGAGCTCTACTAGTGTCACTGCACATCCGTCATAGACTGAAGCCATTTTCAAACTGAAGTGAATGAACGATACGATAGTAGGGTTGCCAACTCAAAATTTCCTAGATTCATACCCAAAAAAATGTTTTTCATAATTTTCTAACTTCGTTTTTTTGACTATGCGACACATGCAATCAACATATTTTAATGAGAGAAACAACTTTGTCTCTGGTATTTTTTGAAATTTTGCTTAATTAAGTGGTGCCTGTATTCTGAACCATTACCGAAAAGTGCATAACTTAATATGTTATTACTAGGGCGGTCAAAAGTCAATAAAGTCAAATTGCTTCCTATGGGGCACTTTTCGCCGAAACGACTGAAAATGCAATAAAAACACCTGTAGGGGGTATATTACCAAAGTTAATAGGTCAACAAAAGTCAACTTTTACCTGTTAGGTCAAAAAATAGCAATGAGGTAAATAAAGTCAATTTTTTGGAATAAATAATTAAAATAACTAAAAATTGGCATCTTTTTGGTTAACTGGCAACTTCACTGCTCGTATTTGTCTTATTCAGTTATGTCCGTTCTGGACATTGTTCAGAAGGCTAAAGAGTGTTGCTAATGAAAAACTGCCAAAGCAACTAATGTCAATCAAAATGAATTATAGTTTGATTGCTAGCTTAGTGACTAGGATGGAAGCATCTGATTGCACCATTAGAGAGGCATATGAAACCATTTCTTCTATCAACCTTGGCGAAGATATGTGTTCAGTTAAACAAATACATTGAAACAAGACTCAAGACAAATGGTATTTGTGAAATAATTAACCTCAGTAGACCTGAAATCTCACCAACAGTTTATGGTCAGCTTTTGCAATGTCAACCAAACTGCCGCTGTAGAGAGATCTTTCTCCATGCTTAATAAATTATTAAGTAAGGATCGCAATTTTTTGCCAGAAAATGTCGGCAAATACTTCATAATTTACCACAATCGTCAACTGATGTAGAAGAGCAAGAATAAGTAATTAAAGTATCGTTTTTATTATTGAAAGTAAAGGCAACTTTATAAGTCAATTTTTTCAATTCGTAAGGTCAACTTTCTTAATTTTTTCGGTCAACTTTTGACTGCCCTAGTTATTACATTATCATTTGTATAATTTAGGTCTTTGCGGGGTAATGGTTCAGAATATGGGTGCCACTTAATTAAGCAAAATTTCAAAAAATACCATAGAGACAAAGTTGTTTCTCTCATTAAAATACATTGATTGCATGTGTCGCATAGTAAAAAAAATGAAGTTAGAAAATTACGAAAAACATATTTGGGTATGAATCTAGGAAATTTTGAGTTGGCAACCCTACTATCGTATCGTTCACTCACTTCAGTTTGAAAATGGCTTCGGTCTGTGATGGATGTGTGGTGATGCTAGTAGAGCTCGCATGGTGTTCTCTCTTTAAATGTAGTGTGTCCAATTTGTATAATTTAGGTCTCGGGGGTACGGGGGTGGGGCCTACATAAAGATCACATATCATAAATTGATCGGTATAGGGTTTTATATTTTTTAGGTTAGTTAGGTTAGGTTTTTCTCGTAGTTTTTGATGTTTCATGACGTTTTTTCCTCCAAAACATGCTAAAACCATTGGTTTCCTATTGTTTAGGATAAATCTGACCATCACTATTACAGTAAATTATTGCTTGTGCTGTGGTCCCCCCAGATTGTAGGAGGGATTTGGGAGTGGTGAAATCACTTCAAGCAATAATTTACTGTAATGGCGATGGTCACATTCATCCTAAACAACAGGAAACCAATGGTTTTAGCATGTTTTGGTGGAAAAAACAAAAATTGAGGTGGCACCCCTATTCTGAACTGTTACCCTTTGGGGTACAGGGATGGAGCCCCCGTAAAGATCACGCATCACAAATTGATTGGTATAGGGTTCACTTTGTGATGCGTGATCTTTACAGGGGCTCTGCCCCCATACCCCCGAGACCTAAATTATACAAATGATAATGTAATATGTTAAGTTATGCACTTTTTTAGTCAAAAATACATTTTTCTAGGTAGGTTAGGTTAGGTTAAGTTGGTTTGGTTTCTGAAAATAAAGTAATTACATGCTATAAATAAAGGTTTTACATTGATTGTGAAGTAAATTTCATAAAATTGAGGTGAGGGGGATGTTGTATACAATTACTGAAAAGTTGCCTAAGTCTGCTTATGATAAACTCTGGACAAGAAATATGAAACTAAGTTGTAATTAAGAGAAAAGGGGGTATTCAGAAACAAACAGCTGGCCAAAGTGAGCACTCAATCTTAAACTGTTATCCCTTTGACTTTTCTATGCTTGCTATACCAAGCTAGGACTAGGTGACTTGTTTACCTGAATCATATTAATTATCAGATTGGCTGAATGAAAAGCAGCAGTTCAGTGGTCTTCAACTTGTAAACAAACAATTACATGCAATGAAAAAGAGCTCATTGACCTTTGACCATGATCCCTAGCCTAACAGCCTAACCAGTAAAAAAAGATTATTTCAATACATATGTCTTTACCTACATTCAAGAGATGGGGGTAGGAAAAGGTCAGCAGCTTTGAAAGGTGCTACAGTTGCAGGTATAGCCAGCTATACATACGAGTATACTCTCATCAGGTTTCCTGTGCAAATGCCTAGTTTTCAAGATATCTTGGAAACTACACATTTTCACAGGAAATGGATATCACATTTGGGTAATTATTCATTTACACCCAGTCTGTTTTTATGATGAGAAATTTTTCTGGTCAGTTTTGAGGTGTTTTGCATGAATTTGCCATCCATTTCCTGTGTAAATGCGTAGTTTTTGAGATATCATCTCGAAAACTACGCATTTGCATAGGAAATGGATGGCAGTTTTGTACAAAATGCCTCAAAATTAACCAGAAAAGTTTGCTCATCATTTTCATTTAAGCTAATGAAAATATCGCAACTTAACCTAACCAATCATCAAGGGTGTACAGTTGACCTAACTGGGCATTCAATTAACCTAACTGGTTAATATTGGTTATTTCACCTAAATATCTTCTGATCTTTTTGTATTAGGCACTGTCACATTTCGGGCAAGTTAAGGATGAGAGAATAACACCATAATTGATAAAAACATCCAATCCTTTGTCTTCACCTAGGGCACATGATGAATAAAGTTCTCAAAGTCAAAATCACACAAATGGCACGTCATAATTCTATCACAAACACCACTAAACTGAATCCAATTAGAAAAAAAAAGTAGCTAGAACAAAACCTAACCAACTAAGTTGCAGAGTAGTGAAAAAATAGCCCAATCAGGAAAAATATTTTATGAAAAAAAGTATATTATAGCCAAAACAGAAAATATATATTATTAAAAAAAGTATATTTGAACAAATTTGCATAAGATATATATTTTCTTAGTCAGTTTTTAATGGCAATTCAATATATTATACTGTTTTAACCACGTGTGAGTGGGTTAAAAGACGAATATTAACCCACATTTGTGCAAAATGACTCAAAATTGACAAGAAAAATTTGTTCATTTTCGTTTAAATTAACAAAAATATCACGACTTAACCAATCATCAAGGGCATACAGTTGACCTAACTGGGCATTCAATTGGTCATTTTTTGATAGTTGCTGGACAGTATTTTTTAATTTTTCTTTCTTGGCAATCCATACTTTAGACAATAATAAACTTTTCTCCTATGAGTTTCCTCAGTAGACAACTGATTACTGAGATATCCATAGATAAAATTGATATATATCCAAGAATTTTTCTAAGTCCAAAACCATCTTCTCTGTCTTTTGGGACTCTCTCATTTGTGTGTTTCTCAAGGGAATGTAACTGTGCATGCGCATTTGGTAAATATGTAATTTCATGGTTTCATGAATACCAATATTTTAGTCATAAAAACCATAAATATGTATATTTGGAGTGACTGAAGACCATGGCATTAACCCTATTCAAAAATGAACTTTTTCTTATTTTCATAGGTTTCTGTACTTTTTCCCATGCTTTTTGACCTGAAAAGGCCGAAAATCACAACCATTTTGACCTAGGTTGTTGGGAAGCATTGCCACATGGACTCATGGAGCTTTAAGTTTTCTGCCTTGAAATTGGCCAAAAGCACCAGTTCCGGGGTCCCTTGAATCATGTTTTGCACTATAACTTTTTATCTAAACAAGATAGAGCAACAAAATAGGCACCAAATTAAAGTGTTTTTAATCCTCTTTCTAACTTATACAATTATGATAGTCTTGGAACAAGAAATGGCACATTGGTACATACAAAGATTTCAGAAATATCACAAAATTTGTTTTCTCACACTCAAGGCAGACAAGGCGCCTTATTCATGACAAATTTGAGATTAACATTTTGTCACAAGTCTAATCGATCAAGAAGTGAAAGCATTACATGATGATTAATTTCATAATGACATTTACACAGTCAGTTGTTGAGAGTGTTTCTTGAAGCTGTCAAAGCGGCGTCTGTTGAACTCCACAGCTTGAAGGAGATAGTCCCTTTGCTTGACATCTGTTGTTATGACATTTGCAAAGTCGCTCATCATCTTGACACCACGTTCAGCAATGTCATTCACCGCTTTCAGATTCTTAATATAGTCCAACGCTTTTCTGTAGTCCTCATTCTGTGGCCAAGACGTGACAGGTTCCAGAAGCCACTCGGATCCAATGTTCAGTGTGTCCAGCAGGAAATGTGATTCTGGGCCAATGAGATCAACCAGGGTGGTCTTAGCTGTGACTCTCTGGAATAGAGGCTTTCCTGTTCTGAAGCTGTCTGGCTTCTCAGTGGCATGTAACTGGGCAGCAATGTCGTGCTTCAATGTGTCACTCAATCTACTGCTGAACAGGGCAAATGGCACGACTTCCTGCGTCAGGTACCATTTGTGGTTTTCCATCTTAAGTACTGCATCAGCAAGCTCTGGGTCAGTTTTCTTGTACTTCATGTCCTGGATTAGACTTAGATCATTCACGGGAGCATCTGCAGCAGACATTGACATCATCCATACAGGAGTGTAGAACAGCGCAAGGAAGGTGTTGAGTCTTTCCAGCTTTGATACAGTGTCTTCATCGTACTCAAGTTGATCTGCAAACATCAGCATTTTCATGGAGTACAGGTTTCTGGCCATCCATCTGGCCTGATGAATGGCGCCTGGTCGACTCTAGTGAATACCTCGAGGAGGCGTTCCTCCAAGAACAATGACTGTCAGTTCAGCCATTTCCCTGTAGTCGGCTCTTGGAAGCCTTTCTGCTGTTAGAATGTCTTGGAGTATTTCTTCACTGTTCTTCTTTTCCTTCAGCCATTTGCTGTTGATAGCCAGCATCTTTGGGTTTTCCTTGGACAAGTACATCCAAACATCCTTCAGATGCTCAAACCAGGGATTATCTGGCCCCTTCACCTTCCCAAACTGCTCCTACTAGGATTTCCAGGATGTGATGTTGACAGGCCAGATAAAACACCTTTTTGTTCAGCATTTTCTCTAGCAGTTTGGCAGCTCCTCTGTGAACTCCACTGTTACTGGATGTAGTGTCAAAAACAAGGGCAGTAACATTATCCGTAAGTTCCCATGTCTCCAGTAAATCCATTGAAGCCTCAGCCTGAGCTGTGCCAGAAGAATTGTCGATGACAGGTACTCCCAATAACTTTCCTTCAGTGTAGCTATGAAGGTGGACCAGACACTAGAACAGCTAAAGTCTCTGAGGTACTTCCAGGTTCACTGCCCAAGACATCTTTGAGCAACTTTCCATCCCAGTGTAAGGCAGCATACTGTGGGGTTTTTTCACAAAACTTGGACATGTGACTGGCTGATATTATACCTGGACAGCATTCTGTTGCGACGTGTTGTTGAGGTTGCTATAGAAATGGTCAAAATCAATTCAAATCACCTAAAAACACACCAGAAAAACACTGTCTGATGACTATCAAAAATTAACCTAACTGGGGCTTTACAGTAAGTTTGGCCTCTTGTGAGTTTGGCCAATATGTATATGGGCCAAACTTACCATACAATATTGATAGACTAATATGTATATTTCACAATATTTTATGATAGGTACATTATGTATAAATCATTATTAATTTGTGTTATATTTTCTTGTTTTTCTGGTTTCTTATTTTGATTTCCCAGCCGCCTCCCTCTGTGATCAAATGGACACATTGAGGCAAAACATTGTTTGCATTTCATAGGCTAAGTAGTAAACATAAAATTTTTCTTATTTTAGAATTTTCTTATAATTCAACATTTAAATATTAAGATTTTGTAATATATATATATATATATGAACCATTCTGAGTTCATTCCCATATATATATATATATTATATATATATATATATGATGAATAAAACCACGAAGGAAAGGAAACACAAAATGGTGCTCAAGCATTTTGTGTTTCCTTTCCTTCGTGGTTTTATTCATCATAAATATTTTTCATGTGTTACCTTCGTGAAATAATTTTCATATATATATATATATTAGGGTGTCCCAGCCTCACATGTGAAAATAAAAATTTGCAAGAGTCAAATCGCACACCCCTTTAATTAATTACACTTGAAGAAAGGAAAAAATGGGTGAAATTTCATTGGCCTATTAGGAGGGGAAGGGTCCCCTCATTGACCTTGTTTATTCAACCCTATATGAACAAACGTAAATGCTCAGTATTAATCATTCTAGAATGGAAGAATGAAATGTAAATTCTTTCTAATGACTAAATTAAAGGAAATGGAAATTCTTCCTAATGGCACATTTCATTTCGGGGGACAGAGGATCTTTTTGTCTGCTGAGGGGAACTGCTGGCGGTGGTATTCAACGACTTGGTACACGAGCTGCCGTTCCTCCTCATTTTTTGTCAGGCCCTCGTTGAAATCTTCCGCCAGTTTCACTGCCCATTCTGCCGCGTCGTTCACAGACTTCAACGATGGTGCACATCCTTCAAGATCTTTGGGGGTTTTTGGAACCGGCAGCTTCAGGCAATGAAAAAGGTTTTGAGTCCTTTTCGTGACCAAGGTGCTCAAATCCAACCGTCTCACGGTCAAGACACACTTTCCCTCCAGCCGACGTAGATCTTTTGGGTTTTCAGTCTTCTTGTGCAGGTTTTGGAGCATGACCGTCTTCTCTGCATCGGTGGTTTTGGAGGAGAACATAGCGAGTCTAGCTAAATCTTCGCTTAGGTACCAGAGGTGGCCCTCGAACCACCTCTGGAGGTAGATGGTGATGGCAAAGACGTTTATCCTGCGTAGTGACCGGACCTCGTGAGTGGTCAGGTGGAATTGGCTTCGGAAGATGAACATCTTAAGACAGTAAATGCCTTTGGTCATCCACCTGGCCCAGTGGTATGCTCCAGGACGATTGTACCGGGATCTCGTTTGCCATGACCATCGAGGAAGACCAGAGCGAGGATCAGGAACTCCCGGTAATCGTCTCTTGGGTGGCCAATCTGCTCTTTTTTCAAAGCCACCCATTCCGAAAGGATGTCGCTTGGGCCATTGCCGTTGAACGGAGAAGTCTGCTTCCGGTCGATGAACTCCCATTGGGATTTGAAGCGAGTGAACAGCGCAATTTCAGGGAGAGAAGACCTGAAGAACAGGTCAAAGACTGAGGTGATTACCAATTCCATCATGTGGTGTCTGCAAGCCAGGAAAAGAACGCGGCAGTCCATTTGGTCCTGGATAATTGTACAAGCGCCGCTGTGAATACTGGTATTTGCCGCTGTTGTGTCGAAGCAGAGACTGGCAATCCATGGTTGAACTTGTGGCCAATCGTCCAGCACCTTCAGAACAGCTCCAGCCATCCACTGTCCCGTGCTGTCAGGGATTTTTGGGATTGCCAACAACTTCTCAAGATTCTTCCCGCTGACCAGCACTGGTATGCGATCCGATTTCCCTCCATCCAAATCAGGGAGGAGTTTGCCATCAAAGTGGACAAGAAGCAGCGTATCAGGATTGAACTTGGTCTTGATTCCGGCTGCCAAGTTCTTCCTGGACTTCTGCCATGAATGGTGAAGACTTGAGTTGGACAAGGTGACCGAGGATAACTCAACTCCCACGGCAGCCACAATGTGCATCGCTTGGCGTACTGAGGTTCCAGTTCGATCCAGGGCTGCAGCAAAATTGGGATATTGGATGATCCTCCTTGCTGACACTTGGCTGTCCTTGGGAGCGGATCAAGGAGCCGAAGGACCAGGAGAGGAATATTAGACATCATCATTGAATGCTTCGGCCATGGACTCAGAAGAAGACCCACTTTTCACCGTTCCTTTTGCTTGCAGTGAGTCCATCTCTTCGCGGCTTTTTTTCTTCCTCTTCTCTTCAGCTGCTCGGCATTTCTCCCGCTCTGCTGCCCTGCGAGCAAACTCCAGGTCCTCTCCTCCGATGTACATCTTCCACACGGTTCACTGGTCATTCAGAAAGTCTCGATCTTCTGGGACTTGATAGATAGATAGAAAGATAGAATAACCTTTATTAATAATAAAATAAATACAGTAGTCTTTTTACAATTTACAATTTTTACAATGACATAAATAATTGTGAAGCTCGACTATTTATTTATTTTTTTAATTTTTAATTTGGCCCTTAAGCTTTAGGCTTTACTGGGCTCTTATTAAAAATAAGCAGCTGCCATTATAAATTAATAATAATAAAATAAGTAAATAAGTATTATTAATAGTTAAAGCCTGTATTTCAATATTAAACAATATTAATGGACAATATTAAACATTATTAGTGGACATTAATCCAAGATTTTTGTTAGTATCCCATTATTAATCAGGATTTTAACTTGGTTTTAAACAAATTTACATTCGCAATATTTTTTATATCGGCATGCAAGTCATTCCATAGTTTCAATCCAATGAAAATGGGTAGTTTTTGAGATGAAGACAATCTAAATTGAGGTATAACAATCTTTGATCTATTTCTGGTCTGATACGGGTAGATTTCTTGATGAGTTACAAAATATCTATTTACCCATTGTAAATTAATGATTTTGCTCTTACACTTGTAAATAAAAATAAAATGTGCCAGTTTGGTTATATCATTGAGCTTTAGTAGGTTTAGCTCTTTAAATAATGCACTAGAGTGATCAAGGAAATCAGCATCAGATAATAACCTTATTGCTCATTTTTGGATGACAAAGATACCATTTAATGCGTTGTTAGCGGAGTTTCCCCAAACAAGGGTGCAGTATGTTATATAAGGAAGAACAAGAGTATGATAGTCAATAAAACTTGTTTAGGGACTACATTTCTAAGTTTAAACATTATAGCAACGCTCCTTGAAATCTTTTTCGCGATATAATTTACATGATTACTCGATTGCAAATTCTTATCTAGCATTACACCAAGAAATTTTGTTACAGTACACTCCTTTATGGTGATTTCATTAACATTGAGTTCATCAAGATATACATTTCTTTTATTAGTAAACATCATGAAATTTGTTTTACTGGTATTTAGGAAGAGTTTATTGGTGGTCAACCATTTCATTACACTGATGAATTCTGAATGAAATATATTCTTAGCTGTATTAACATCTTTGCAAGAAAAAGAGAATGTTGTATCATCTGCAAACATTATGAAGTTCAGTATATCAGATGAACGTGGAAGGTCATTTATATATAATAAAAATAACAGTGGACCCAGCACTGAGCCCTGTGGCACACCATGTTTGACAAGCTCTTTAGTGGAGCAAACCTTATTTACTGATACAAAATTATATCTACCGGACAAATAACTTTTAAACCAATCACTGATTGCCCCTCTAAAGCCATAACAATACAATTTATTAAGTAGAATATTATGGTCTATTACATCAAACGCCTTACTCAAATCCATAAATATTGACATTATTTCTTTGTTCTCCTTAGCTATATTTACATTTTCCATAAGATTTAAAATAGCCATTTCCGTTGTTTTATTATTACGGAAGCCATATTGATTTGGAGATAATAAATTGTAAGATTCTAAATATCGCTGCATTCTACTTTTTAAAATTTTTTCAAAAACTTTGCTGAACACAGATAATGAACACACCGGCCTGTAATTTGTTGCTAGTGTAGGATCACCCCCTTTAAAAAGGGGTGTTATACAACCAGTTTTTAGCATTGATGGGAATATTCCTTTGGAAATACTTTGATTGATAATTTTAGCCAAAGTTACAGATATCTTATCTTTAACAAGTTTCAATATAGGTACATGAATGTTATTTTTTGTATTTTTTAATTTACGAATAATATTCTGGACCTCAGTAGAGGTAGCAGGAACAAAAGAAAATGAATTTAGTGGGCTGGGTGGCATATATCCTAGAGGTGTGTGATCATTATTTATTAATTGTGAGTGAAGCTTATCTGCTATTGAAGTAAAATGTGCATTTAAAGTCTGCAATAGCAGTATCATCAGTGATTTCTTTATTATCAACATTTAATTTCTCTATTGGATTTTTCTTAATTTGCTTTCCGAGAAGATTGTTTATGGTTGTCCAAGTGTTTTTCATGTCTCCTTTATGTTTGGAAAATTGATTGTTATAATAGTTATATTAATAGTTATATTTGATGAGTTTCATGGCGTTGGCATGAGCTGTTTCGAACAGTGTATTCAGGTTGGCTTGTAATCCCTTTTCCCGCTCCAGTTGCTTCTCTCCCCCACGGTTTCGGTTTCTGGCAACCTTCTCGTAGTCCGTGGAGAGGGCCTTGATCCTCTCGATGCACTTGGGCTTGTGGGAGGTCGGAATAGATGCCCGAGCCCACACCGCCATAACCTCATCAGCTACCACATTGGCAGCTTCCGCCGTGGATGTTTTTTTTCTTCCGAGTGAAGAACAACAGACATCGAAGAACATCTCCCACTGTCGGGAGTTGACACAGCATTTCCAGGGGTTCATTTCGCAATACCCCCACCAACCACACAGTCTCCTGCTTTCTTGTATCCATAACCTGAAAAGAAATATGCTACAATTAGTATAAGGTAGAGAGTAGCCATTCAGCAATAGTAACACATGGTTTGAGGGGACCCTTAAAATTAAAGAACACGAATGAAATTCATCTTGCTGGCATGTTTTCATGAGTGGAAGAAATTAGGGGGGTGTGCATGACAAACTTCAGGAACAAAGAAAATTGGGACACTCTAATAAATATATATTATATATATATTATATATACATATATATAAATATTATTTATTTATATTATATATATATATAATATATATATATATATATATATATATATATATATATATATATAGTCTAGACCTAGCTAATGATGCATTGAGTACTTTGGAGAATTCATTCCTTGGGTTCACTGATTCCATGCCTGGATCACCTCAAGTTCCTCTATCTCAGTCTTGCCGTGTTAGTTTTGGCCCTGTGCATTCAGGATTTACCACATGTCAGGAGATACTAAATGAGTATAGACAAAAGGTTCGTGCCTGGACTAGTCATCATTATTTCCAAACTGAGACCAAGACTTCACGATCAGAGAAACTTAACTTAACCCAGTCAGGGCTCAACTGCCCATTCTCATGCTCCTGTGGCAATCCTGCAGAATTACCAAATGTATAACCACAGACCCTCGAGTACAGAATCAGAGGCAACAGAGTAAACTGAAGTGAAGTATTGTGGGTAAATCTGTTATAAAATACACCTTAAAATGACTAGATTTGGGGGTTTTCTTTCCTGTGAGAGGATACCCAATGTACTCAGCCCTCGAAAGGGATGTAAGAATGGATTATTCACTGATTTCTGTATTTATTTTGGATATATAATCAGGGGAGGGGTAGTTAGTGAACCTTTTGTTCTGAAGGGGTCAATAATTAATTGTTCTAGGGGAGTAAGCAGCAGGGATAAACCTCTGAGGGAAAGATATGGAATGATGCATGCTACTGGCTTACTACTAATTGGCATTCCAGTGGTTTAAAAAAAAAGGCACGGGTAGAGTGAGGGTTTGGCCCATTCTTTTCTTTCATTTGGTTTCCTTTGACAGGAATAAGGTGGCACTTGTAGCCTTGATGTGGTTTTCCTTTTCTTTTTTCACTGTTCCTACTGATACTCTGGTTTAACCCTCCCAACTTGAATTCCCAGATGATTTGTGATTGAATACACCTGGCTAGAGTGGTGGATGAACAAAGGGGTTATTTGCCAGATTTCCCCATGGTATAGTGTGGGAAGAATACTACAGTCAAATTTATGGGTCCTGGTCTCTTGATCCAGTGTTAAGGGAAATAGAGACAGTGAAGTGAATCAAACAAGAAAAACACAGTAAATGTTATGACCCAAAAGGGAGTTGAAGGTGTTCTGGGTGGAAACTGTAAATTGTGCCAGAAACAAGGTTATACCAGTGAACAATGTGTAGGTTAAGTGAAACAAAAGTGGTGCTAAAATAGAAAATGCCAGTATTTACCATGTGCATATTTGGAATTAATGTATAATGTTTAGTGGTACCAAATTGATTAATGGAATAGTGAGATTTGGGCATTTGGTTAAGTTGACTTGGTTATGTAAACCATTTTTCCCTATTTGTTATAATTGGCCAGTTGGAGTGAAGCAATTGATGTTAAATAAGTCTGTCATGATTTATGGTACTATTGAGTGTTAATGTAAGTAAGTTAACTAACTGGGAGGGTCAGCATTGTTTTGATGTAATAACTTTTGTAATGTCAATAGATGCATTATCCTGGTAGAGAACATGGAGGCAGGAAGAATTGTGAGAGGGGTTTTTTCTTAGGGAGAAGGAATGTGAGGGTTGTGAAGTTTCTCACAAACCCCCCACCCACCTACCCCCAAACTTTCAAATCCCCCTTTTGGGGTTGTGGAGTTTTTCACAAAAACCTTACCCTAATTTTCAAGTCCTATCTGGTTCTTCTCGCAAGTTTTTCTCTCCCCACAAGAGTCTAGTTAGTAAGGTTGTTGATTTGTAAAACCCTAGAGGGTAATGTCCAGACTATTTGATCTGGGAAACCTATGAAAAGGTTATGAAACTGGAATAGAAGGTTGGAAGCCAAGTGAGTTTGGAAAGCCTTTAAAGGTATGATGTTAACCTGTTAATGCTGAACATTTTTGTTGGGTTAAGTCTAAATGTGTGTATTTAAAATGGTACGTATTCAACCCAGTTGGTGTTAGAGGGTTAAGTGCTCTAGCTTATAATTATTGTAGCATTGTCATTTGTATTTCACCATCATTATTAATTATTATTATTGAAAGTAGACATATATATATAGGTTGTTGAAACTGTGACTGAGTATAGATAGGTTTGCCACCCTGTCATGTAACTAGCTAGAGAACTGATTATCATTATTATAGGTCACCAGTCACTTTATTCCAGAGTTAGGTTTTTGCCCATGCTTGTTTGGCACTGATTATAGGTTGATTAACTCATGTGAGATAGGTTTGCCATAATTGTCAATGTTTATAGTTATTATTTTTTATGTTGGTTATTTATTATTTATGTACTTTGATTTCATGCGTAAATTATATTTTCCAGTGATCAATTATGAAGTCATGATTCCAGTTAATGTTTGTGATTAATCGCCTGTTATGTTATGTTATTATTGTGATTAATAGTGCCTGGTGCATATACCATATTTTTCGGTGTATAAGGCGCACCCCTATTTTCAAGGCCTTTTTTCAGGAAAAAAATTGACCAACTGCCTTGCTGTCAGAAAATGTCCATAATTTTCTACCAGCGAGGCTGACTTTTGTTAAAGTCCTCCATCAAAAGTATGGTGATACATTTTCTTTCACCCATACTCATTATAAGAAAATAGCATTAAGTATATGGAGACTATATTATGAAACATAAAAGTAAATCATTATGCAATACATACTGTTTTTCTTGTTATCAGTGGGTTGGGAAGAGTAGAAACAGTGTAAAATTGGCCAAACCAATACACAGTCAGGAGGGACTAAGAGGTGATGAATTTTTGTAAAAATCCATCAGTTGATTTTGAGGCCCCTTTTTTTGGAAAAAAAGTGCATCTTATACACCGAAAAATACGGTAACTAATAATCTTGTGTTGTCTAGGCCAGGGCTTCTCAAACTTTTTTCACTTGCGACCCCTTTGGATCAGACAAAAATTTTCACAACCCTTCACACAGTCATAAAAGCAATAGGTACTAACACTATATTTATGAAAAAAATATTATTTTCAAATGTTTCTGCGACCCCAAATAATATTTACACGACCCCTAGTTTGAGAAGCGTGGGTCTAGGCAACCAGTTGGGATTCAACTCACGTGGCCCAGCTTCATCAGGCTTGGATTGTGGATCCAATCCAGTGGGAGCTACGCAGTCCATTGAGGTTGTGTCAACCACTGTTGGCCACTGGGATCTGCCCTGGTCAGGCTGGTAACCCTAACCCTACCTACTAACTAGCCAGTGTATAAAGAAAGTGAAACTCAGGACATAAGAGGAGTCAAGTTTGAAGGGTAACTAGGCTAGGACAGGAGTTAACATTCTGTGCAAGTCTTTCCGGTACTTGTCTCCCACTTGCTTTCTATCCTTTCTGCCAAATCTCACTAAGTGTTATTGGTTTTCCAGAGGTTTTGTTAATTGTGATTCATTGCCAGTCATTTGTTATGTTTATACTGTCACACTGAATACCGTAATTGTTTATTTCAGATATAATAAAGAGAGAAACAAATAGTAGTTTACTTCTATTAGGTCTACCTTTGAATTCCAGCCCTTTCTTGGACTCTGAGTGGTTGGTTCTCCTACTCATTGGAGAGTCAGATTTAGACACCTGAACTGGGGGAAGTCCTTTACAGTTAGTGTGCGAGTCAGACCTGAATAATCTCCTAGAAATAAACCACTGACAAGAGAGGCATTCCTAGATACCAGAGGAGATTACATCTTTGCCCAGTCTCTTGACTATCCCGAACCCAGAAACGTGAAAAAGGTGCTGGGTGGTTCGACAATACAGATACTTGGGGACTATGGCCTACTCAGCCACCACAGTAGTATAGCAATCTTGATGGAGATGACCCTGCTTTCCACACCAGTGGCATAAAGGATGCAAGAGACATTGACCCTTTGTATGCCCTGACTGCTGATAATAGGTACATGTCTTGTGGCCTCTTGGTGCTGCTGCAACTCGCTGAAAGTTATTGGCTGTTGGGTGAGACTGAACCCTAGCGAAGTCTGCTGCAGCTCTCACTTTTCTTCCATTGGGCCCTCTCAGCTTTCCTCGACTGTTTGTTGCAGTAGACTGAGGAGCACCCATGGCAACCATTGGCAGTTCTTGCCTTAATGTAACTGGTGGTGAACTCAGATGTGGTGTGTGTTGACTAGTGTGGGATTTGTTCAGTATATAGTTAGGTGGCTAAGTCCATGAAGGAGGTGGATAAGAACAGCGATTCATTGGGGGCGCTGCTTGAGCTGTAGGAAGGGCTGGTGCTAGATGTGCCACATTGGCCATTTCAGGTTGGGGCTTCACAGAGGATTGGGATGTCTGCCACTAACCCACTGGTGGGGATGTTTCTTGGGTGCCTCTATTGGTGGTTCCAGCTTGACCTGTCAAGGAAGACTCTGTGAAATTTAAGTCTGCTAGTGACACAAGCTTCTCCTAAGAGATCTTCATTCCTAGTAAGGTCCCTTGAGTATGGATGATCCTGGTCAGCTCCTGCCTCGGCTCCAAGGGCAACCCAGAAATAAACCTATCTTTAACTATACAGAGTTGAGTGACATCCATACCAGGGAAGCACTGACAGGCTAGGTTTATTACTCTAAGGGCATAAGCAGACACAGTCTCATGTGAGTGCTTGGTAGCCTCCATAAAGTCATGACTGCCTTTCTTTTCTTTCTTTGCTCTTTCTCATACCAGGATATTAAATGGGCCTTCAATGTCCCATAATCACTAGTAGACTGCCGCATTACTCTATAAATTTCTAAGGCAGAGCCATCAAGGTAATTAGCTAAAAGGGATCCCATCCTTTCAAGGGAACCTGGATATTCTTGCTCAAAATATTTCTCAAGAGTTCTCACAAACCCATGAAAATCATGTCCTTCACTCAGGCAGTATTTTTCTGGTGGAAGAACCTTAGGTGTACGGCTATTAACCAGTATTTGAGACATCATGGCCATGGTCTGAGCATTCTGCATAACCATTTGTTGAAAAATTGCCCATGATGGTTGGTCATTGCCCCCATTCTTAGGTCACTGACATACTGGTCACTGACATACTGGTCACTGACATACTGGTCACTGACATACTGGTCACTGACATACTGGTCACTGACATACTGGTCACTGACATACTGGTCACTGACATACTGGTCACTGACATACTGGTCACTGACATACTGGTCACTGACATACTGGTCACTGACATACTGGTCACTGACATACTGGTCACTGACATACTGGTCACTGACATACTGGTCACTGACATACTGGTCACTGACATACTGGTCACTGACATACTGGTCACTGACATACTGGTCACTGACATACTGGTCACTGACATACTGGTCACTCAGGGGTTGTTCCTATTGGCTGTAAAGTAGCAGCTATTTCCCCACTGCCATCACTGTCATGGTTATATGGGAAATTACTTCCAGCTGTCAGGATGGGGCTAGCTATTGTGCTTACAGTGACTGTTGATGAAGCCATAGCAGTGGTGATAGTGGTGGTAAGTTGACTGGCAAGACCTGTTGTCACCCATTCTTTATTGTTTGCTCTTCTTGCAAATAATTTTGTCTGTCTCTCAATTGTTTTTGTGCAGTGTGGTGAGTGCTGACAATACCAGCAAGAGAATAGGGGCTTCTAGTCAATACTAATGCTCTATATCGATGCTTCCCCTGAATCTTCCCAGGTCTGGGCACCAGTGAAATGGGGGTGTGATGCCGGCAAGTGTTTTGTGTAAAAATGCATTTGTGCTACTCACCTAATGGATACTCTGTTAGTTGGGTCACAGCAGCTGCTGCTGGTTGCCAAGATGAGAGATTGAGCTGCCAGTGAGAACCACCCAGAGGGCCTTCAATTGAGTAAAAATAAATCCTTTGACTTCAGCACCACCTGCACTGCTAAGAATGAGAGAAATGAGGTGAGCAAGTTCCCAATTTTAGTGTGGTTGAGAGTGTCAGATGGGTGGCTCCTACCAATTTGAAACTGGGTTCTCACCTTTAAGATTTCTGGGTCATAGCCAGTCTGCCTCTTTTAAAGACACACTACTCTGCTTATGGTGGGAGGATTTAAGAAAAGTAAAGTGTCCTTCATCTAATTTAATCAATGAAACAAAAATAACATGGTTAATTGTATCAGCAGGCAAGTTTTTACAGGTAACTAAAGAAAATATGAATAATTTTGTTGCTCATACACTAATGTGTATTCAGAACCAACTAAGCACTTGGGCAAAAAAAAACAAAAAAAACTATACTACAAACCAAAAGAAACAAACATTAGTCCCATTCCACGCACAAAAATGTCAACATAAAATAAAACTATTAAATTATTGGCTATCACCAGCCCATTACCACACAAACGAGACAAGACTTACAGAAGAAAATGAACTTAACTAATACAAAAAACAAAGAATATTAGTCACTAGGGCAAGGGCAATGAGTGTTTACCCAAATTGTATAAACCTGATAAGTCCCAGATGTGTCATTTTGAACTACACACACACACACACACACACACACACACACACACACACACTATCATTCATATCACAATCATTAAAGGTATTCTTTGCTCAATCAGTGCAAACAAAAGCAATGTTTATAACAAAAAAAAACATGTGAATACTAGCTTTGAACAGCATTTGTGCAGGTATTGGGGAAGAAAAAGCTTTGTCCAAATTCACTTCAATAAGCAAATGTCCCAGCCAAAAACAAATCCCTGATAAAGATAAAAAAAAAAAATTATTATTTAGAGATTATCCCCCCAGCACTGGCATCAGTGGACCCACAGGAATCCATGAGTGCAATGATACCAGAAAAGGGAGCAAAATTAACAATAATAATAATTAAGGTTCTAAAATTTTGGGATATGTATTTGCATTAATATGTTGCTCATAGGGCAGTTAAAGGTACAATTTAGTTCACAGCCTGAGAAAGGTCAAAATCCATTGTGATGCATATTGATAACTAAAGTTAAGTTTTTCAACAAGGTCTTTATAAAGGAAATCAGGCATTCAAAAATGATTGATATTTACATGATAATTTTAAGTGGTCCAAATATGTTAGACATGGTTTTTATAGCTAATGGTCAAATCTGTTATAATCAATTAAAAAGAGAGAGAAACATTTTTAGTAACTCTGAAGGCCTGGCTTTCTAAGAAAGCTCTGGCCCAGTGGGGATTACTGAAACCTCCCAAGCCCTACTGAGGGGTTTGGGAGCTCTCAGGAATCCTTCCCAATGGTGGAGTTCCCACCAAACTTGGGGTCTTAACCACACCATCTCAATGTAACAATATATGAGGGCTAACTCAGCTATTAGCTATATAACAGACACATTTTTTAATTTAAAATTATAGCATAAAATATGTAAAAATAATATGAAAATAGTATGAAGTAATATATAAAATGGTAGGGCTATATTAACAATATTAACTTTAACAGGAATATATGCATAAACCCCACCATACCCTCACCACCCAGCAGAGCCTCGAGAAGCGAGCGCTTAACATTTTGCAATTAAGTTTACAATTGAATCTTGCATTTGTTTAATTTCATTCCATTTCTGAAAGATACAGTAATGTTTAGGTGAAGAAAATTACCAGAAAGCACCTCAGGAATGTAACCCCTACTTATAACACTAGGCCTATGGTGTTTTTGGTTTCAGTTAGTCACATTTTTTTTGGAACCTAACCCCGATGTTAAACAAGAACCACCTGTCCTTAAAAAAGATTAAACTGCAAAATGAAAACCTCTTATCTAAAATTTAATCAGCAGTTTTAAGGCATGTACCTCACAAAGTCAGTAGACCCATTTGACCCCACCCTTAAGGTTAGATGGGTCTAGCAATTTTTTATTGTCATTGTTGTTTTTAATTTATTTTAGGACTAGAAACTCAGTTTGGTTAGTTTTATAGCTAAAGGGTTCAATGTAAAAATGATCTATTAAATTTTTTCCTAGGTTTTTTTTTTAAATTGTGCATATTAAAATACAAAAAATTAGACCCATTTGACCCCATGTACCATACTTCTCTAATATTTATGACATTTTGAAACAAAATTATTATTAGGCAAAAACACTAATAAAATCTTTGACTATTTAGATTTTTTCTTTCAATAATCTTATTTTTTAATGAAAAATGCCATTTTCCATGAAATTTATTCTAATATTCAATTTACTTTATAGAAGAGCAGTAATACAAAATATAGACTTTTGAAATTGTGATGTAAAGAGTGGCATAACTGATAAGTTGAGATTCAATTCATCATAGAGAGTTCATGGTCTTTACTCACTCCTTGCCTCTTAAAACTTTCATTAGATACCAGAGCTCATGCCCAAGCTCCAAATCCATTAACAGTGAATACTAATACACTTTTAGAGATCCCTATACCAAAAACTCTAAGACAATAGCAAAAACATTTATCTTTTGATATACAGTTGCCCATTGCCATTCGTGGGTATTTCATTCTGTAGAGATCCTCCAAACCATGAAACAAAGGTTCAATGGGAAAAGGGGAGGTTATTACTTTTCTTAATCAGACTACAGGCAGTCCGTGACTTATGAATGAGTTACATTCTTGAACCCTGTTATAAAGTTAAACTGTTCATAACTCAGATTATAAAGAAATAGTGTACATTTGCATGAAATTATAGTAAATACCTGTACCTGCTTATAATAATGTAATAAATATTGTATTCTGAAAAAAATATAGTTAATAAAACAAAGTAACATGAAATGAAAAACAAGCACTTTTAATTAGTATTGTTGGACAGGAAAAACCAATACTGTATGATTTTAGGGGTTTGTAAGTTGGATGTTTATATAGTGGCATTCAAAAAGTTTGCATCCACCTCAGTTTTAGACAATTTTTCTAGAAAATAATACAACTCTGAGAAAGTATGTCCGCTATATTAAGGTACTTTCTTTTACAAGAAATATAGTTTCATATATTCTACTACGTGTGTAAGTAATGTCAATTTTATTTCATAAGAAAGGACACATTAATGAAAATGGTCCTTTTTGGTCCTGTTACATTTTTTTTCTTTGCAGTATAATAATACCAATTTTAACCCAGGGATTGTATTGGTGACAGACCATGGCCAAATATTATTAATCCTCAAACTAGTGTAGTCATACAGTAATTTTAACAACTGGTCAACTGATAAAACCAATTAATGACATTGTAGCAATTTGATTCAAAAATAATCATTTTCTATATTCTCTCTTTACAGGCTGTAATTGAAATGTCTAAAGAACTAAGTTTATCCCAGAGAGGACAAATAATTGCCCTTTCAAGAGAGGGAATTTCCCAATGCCAGATCTTGGCAAAAATTAACATTTCTAAAGGGGCTGTCCAAAGAACTATAAGCAGATATAAAGAATCTGGATAGTGCTCTTCAAAGACAAGATCTGGCAGACCTAATTCCTGATTCTGAGGATCATTACATCAAGGTTCCATCACTGTGTGACAGAAAAGCCACAGATTCAGGTACAGTTGAATGAACAATGAGACTCCAATAAGTACAAGTACTATAAAAAGAAGACTCATAAAAGCTGGTCTCCATGGCAGAGTTGCTTCGTCCAAACCACTACTGAGGAAACAAAATAAGGCTAAAAGATTGGAGTGGGCAAGAGAGTATCAAAATTTTACTGTAAACAACTGGAAAGTTTTTTACTGATGAATCAAAAGTGGAACTTTTTGGGCCTCATAGAAGAGTTTGTTAGATGTAGAACCAATGAAAAACAGATCCCTGCTTAAAACATTCAGTAAAACATGGTAGAGGCAACATTTAACCCCTTGGCCCCAGTGAAGTATGCCCGTACTACATGCATGAGCCATAGCCAGATCCTGTGTAGTATGGTCATACTACATTGCTGCGGTGGTGGCGTAGGCCGTAGTCCCCAAGTATCTGTTTTGTCAAACCACCCAGCACCTTTTCACGTTTCTGGGTTCGGAATAGTCAAGAGACTGGGCAAAGATGTAATCTCCTCTGGTATCTAGGAATGCCTCTCTGGTCAGTGGTTTATTTCCAGATTATTCAGGTCTGACTCGCACATTAACTGTAAAGGACTTCCCCTAGTGCAGGTGTCTCAATCTGACTCTCCACTGAGTAGGAGACCCAACCGCTCAGGGTCCAAGAAAGGGCTAGAATTCAAAGGTAGGCCTAATAGAAGTAAACTACTCGTGTTTTTCTCTCTATTATATCTGAAATAAACAACTATTCAGTGTGACAGTATAAACATAACAAAAGGACTGGCAATGAATCGCACTTGACAAAACACCTGGTGCCCCAATAACCCTTAGTGAGATTTGGCAGAAAGGATAGAAAACAAGTCGGAGACAAGTACTGGAAATGACTTGCACAGATTGTTAACCCTTGTCCCAGCCTAGCTACCCTCCAAACTTGACTCCCCCTTTTATGACCTGAGTTCCAATTCCTTTATTGGCTGGCTAGTTAGTAGGGTTAGGGTCACAGGCCTGATTTCAGGGCAGATCCAGTGGCCAACAGTGGTTGACACAAACTGCGTAGCTCCCACTGGATGGGACCCACAATCCAAGCCTGATGAATCTGGACCACACGAGTTGAATCCCAACTGGTTGCCTAGACAACACAAGATTATTAGTTACATACACCAAGCACCATTAATCACAATAACATAACAGGCAATTAACCACAAACATTAACTGGAATCATGACTTCATAATTGATCACAGGAAAACATAATTTACTCATGAAATCAAAGCACATAAATAATAACCAACATAAAAATAACTATAAACATTGACAATTATGGCAAACCTATCTCACATGAGTTAATCAACCTATAATCAGTGCCAAACAAGCATGGGCAAAAACCTAACTCTGGAATAATGACTAGTGACCTATAATAATAATTGGTTCTCTAGCTAGTTACATGACAGGGTGGCAAACCTATCTATACTCAGTCACAGTTTCAACAACCTATATATATGTCTACTTTTAATAATAATAACCATGATAATGATGGTGAAATACAAATGACACCACCACAATAACTGGGGATAAAGATTATGAACAAATCTATTATACTCTAGCCAAGGATTACAAAGACCTCATACCTTTAAAGGCTTTCCACACTTCCTTGGCTTCCAACAGGACACCTCAGTATTACTGATCATTAGGGTGACACTTATTTTCGAAAGTTTGAATTTTTATCGGGACGGGCGCGTTTCTGGTTCCATTTTGTCAAAAAATATCGTGTGTAAAATATTTTTGAAATAAAACAATATTTAGAACTGCCTCAATACGGTCAAAGTTTGTATATTTTCTCGAAAAGTAGAAATTTTAGATCATGATGTTCTATGCCTCTAGCAAATAAAATATCACTTCTAGTTTGTTCAAGCTACTAATCTTGACCTAAAACATATAACTGGACTTCATACATTCAACTCTAGGTCCCCCTCAACTCGAGTATTAGCCCCTCAAGGGGGGGGGGTATCATGGGCACCCATCTCCCTCTCATTGTTGCCTACTTTGCAGAGGTCACGGTGGACTTGCGGGCGGTTGGGAAGTCACAGCAGTGCTTCTCGACCACTTGTAAGAGGAACTGCCTTTGGTCTTCACTCTTGGTAAGGGCCAGGTTGAAAGACTGCATCAACGCCACCCCGCGCTCCGCGAAGTCATTGACAACTTGAAGGGCCTGGACTCGGCGGGATGCGGTGATGAAGGCTGGGTCCGTCCGCCACTCCTCCGGATCCTTGAGCAGGAAGGCGGTGCTGATGTCCAGAACCTTGAAGAACTCCTTTGATGTAGTCGTTGTGAACTTGGCCAATGTATTGTTGGTGATTGAGGCGGTGGACAGGTCCACATTGATACGCCGCGGGGGATCCTCCGATCCTTCCTCTTCTTCCATCGCTTTAATCATCTCCCGCTTTGTCGCCAAGTCGATACCCTCGTCGAAGATGGCCAGGGTGATGAGGCGCTCGCTCAAGTACCATAGGTGCCTGGCGAAGACTGTCGCCGTCGCCTTGGCCACCGCTGAGTCTCGATAATAGACGAGGGCCTTGAGCAGCGCGAGGTCCGCGGCTGGGGCCGTTGCCGAGAGTGGTGCTTTGTACCAGGCCATCACATAGATGGACACGGCGAAGATGGTGAATCGCCGGATTCCAGCCGCTTCGCCTGACGACATCTGAAACTGTTCCCGGAACAGGAACAGTTTGATGGCATAGATGACTTTTGCCATCCATCGCGCGCGATGGAAGGTGCCGGGACGAGCGAACCGGGCACCCCGCTTGTTCGGACCGCCCAGCACAATTACAGAGAGCTCCAGAAGTTCCCTGTAGTCATCACATGGATGTTGACCATCGAGGAGGCGGCTGAATTCGATCAGCAGGTCGTCGCGGGCATCCTTCAGGTGCTGCGGCATGGTTCCATCCTCGAAGGGCTTCGCTTTGGTTTGATCGATGAAGTCCCACTGGCCGGCAAATCGTTTGAACAGGAGGATGTCAGGACCAGTAGAGGGACCGAGGCATGCCGTGAATGCCTTCTCGCACACCAGTTCGTGGATGTGGTGGCGGCAAGCCAAATGAAGCACTGTCTTCTCGAGTTTCTGCTCAATGATATAGCAAGCTGCTCCTGAGAGTCCTGTGTTTGAGGCGGTGGTGTCAAAAGAGAGGGCACAGATCCGTCCCTTGATGTCCCAATCCTCGAGGGCAGAGAGGACGGCTTCCGCCATGGCGCGGCCGGTGCCGTCGGGGAGGCTGGGCACAGCCAGAAGCTTGTCGACGTTCTCCCCAGACACCAGAACTGGAAGGCGATCTTCAGCAGGGCCTCCGTCAGCCGCTGGTACGATTTTCCCATCCCAGTGAACGGTCAGCGGCACAGTAGGATGGAAGGCTGCCTTCATTTCCACTGCTGCCATAGCACGGAACTTTGCTCGGTCGCGGCGGGAGGATTCGCGGTTCAAGACCAGCTCCTCAGGGTCGTGGCCCAAGCTCCTCGCAGCCGCCGACAGCAAAAAAACACCTCGGTCGGTAAGTTTCGTCCGATCCATCGCTGCGGAGAGATCAGGGGTGATCATCTTTTTCGACGCGCGGAATCGCTTGGGTGGTAAAGGGGTCGTAGATGCTTCTGCATTCGACGTGGACGGGCCCGGGAGAGAGAGCTCTTCCTCTTCTTCTCGGCGACGACGCCGTGTCGGTGACCGAGTCGGGCTGCTTGCACCTGAGCTGGAGCTCGATGCCAGTTCGACGAGTTCTTCTCGGCTCTCTCTGTTCGCCCTTTCATCATCTTGCCGGCGGCTCCTTTCCGCTTCCTGTCTCCTCGCACGCTCCTCCTCAGTGTGCAGCGTCATGTCACGTGTGGAGGAGATGCGGCCGCGCCGCACCTCGGCCCTTTGTCCCGTCAGGAACTCCCTGTCCTCTTCGATTGTGATCATCGACATCGCCTGTTCGTGTGCGATGTCGAAGAGGCGGTCAAGGGATGAGAGGAACTCGGCCTCGTTCCTGATTTGGGTCACAGTGCGCCGTTTCGAGTTCTTGTTCAGAGCCCGCCACTTCTCGTACATTCGGAGAACCTTGTCCCTTGCGCGTTGGTCTTTCTGCGTAGGAATACGGGACCGCTCCCAGAATTCCTTGACTGCGGTCACTGTCTCAGCGGCTGCTTCCTTGATCGGCTTCTTGACGTCAAGGTGAAGGTGGAAAAAGTACTGAAGCGCCTGCTTTCCCGTAGGCAGCATGCTTCCTGTGATGCTGTGGTCCACGGTCCCCAGGAGATAGACTGCTGTTTTAGATCTTGTTGCCGAAGCCATCACGTCGTTTCAGAACTCACTGAAAAAGAGAATGAAACACTGTTAGTATTGGCAAAACTCGTCCCAACCCATTTTCTACTTAGAATAACATGTTCTTTCGCCTGTATCAATATTTGGATAAACTCGTGTTACACCCTGTATAATACCTCATTTTAGTCTTCTGTACACCAGTGCGGAAGACTAAACCAACGACTCTGACCATCCGTCTGTCTGTCTGTTATCATTTTTCAACTCAGAAACTACAGCAGCTATCGAAACGAAAACTGACATGATAACAGAACGCCATGAGTACTTTTCGACAAAAAGTATAAACTTTGACCTCGTTGAGGCAGTTCTAATTATTATTTTATTTCAAAAATATTTTACACACAATGTTTTTAGACAGAATGACACCAGAAATGCGCCTGTCCTGATAGAAATTCCCAAAAAATGAAAAACACCCCAAATAAGTGGCACCCTACTGATCATTTTATACTAATTGAACTCCTGCGGGAGAGAAAACTTGTGAGAAGAACCAGATAGGACTTGAAAATTAGGGTGAGGTTTTTTTTTGTGAAAAACTCCACAACCCCCAAAAAGGGGAATTTGAAAATCAAGGGGGGGTTGTGAGAAACTTCACAACCCCGACATTCCTTCCCCCTAAGGAAAAACCCCTCACAATTCTTTCTTCCTTCATGGTCCCTAACAGGATAATGCATCTCTTGACAATCTAAACATGGGAGTATACATTATAAAAGTTATTGCATCAAAACCATGTTGACCCTCCCACTTGGACTATTTTCCTGAAAATTGCGGGGATTATAGTGAGGAACAGGGTGAACGATTTCACCAAGATATCAAAATAAGGGAAGAGAGGTACCAGGGAAACTGGGATATCAATATGCTGGTGGACTATTGCTGGTGTTTGAAGCGAGACGTGCCCGAAGAAAAACATAGACGGAAAGCCAAAAAAACTTCATTCCTTCCTCAATAAACTTTTTTCCATATTCATTGTATGAATAAAAGTATTTATTCACACAGTGTTTTCATTTTTCACGAATGTTCTTATAATATTACTCGTATCTACAGTGTTTAAGCTAAAAAAATCAATAAATTTAGGGATAAAATTGGACTTATAATAAATGGCCAATAGAGAAAAAACCTGACCTGATTGAGGAAAACCAATGTCATTTTCGAATTCAGCGTGGTCGAATTATATAATATGAGTTGAAAAAACCCTCTCAGCAGACAAAAAAATTTCATATGCATACCAATGTTATTGACCCCTTCAGAACAAAAGGTTCACTAACTACCCCTCCCCTGGTTATACACCCAAAATAAAGCAGAAATCAATGAATAATCCATTCTTACATCCCTTTCGAGTGCTGAGTACATTGGGTCTCCTCTCACAGGAAAGGAAAACCCCAAATCTAGTTATCTTAGGGTGTATTTTATAACAGATTTACCCACAATACTTCACTTCAGTTTACTCTGTTGCCTCTGATTCTGTACTCAAGGGTCTGTGGTTGTACATTTGCTAAATCTGCAGAATTGCCACAGGAGCGTGTGAATGGCCGGTTGAGCCCTGATGGGGGTAAGTTAAGTTTCTCTGATCGTGAAGTCTTGGTCTCAGCTTGGAAATGACTATGATGGCTAGTCCAGGCACGAACCTTTTGTCTATACTCATTTAGTATCTCCTGACATGTGGTGAATCCTGAATGCACAGGGCTAAAACTAACACAGCAAGACTGAGATTGAGGGACTTGAGGTGAGCCAGGCATGGAATCAGTGAACCCAAGGAATGAATTCTCCAGAGTACTCAATGCATCATTAGCTAGGTCTAGCGACCCTACCAAAATCGGAGAGTTCTCATAACCAAGTGAAGGTATATCATTACCTTCTGACTCCTGTATAGTTAAAAAAAAACTTGCTCCCCCACTGGAAGAGCCCCGGCCTGAATCTCCTTAATGGGTGTCTGAAAATCTGTCTCCCCCGAATGCTGAGTAACTGGAGGCACATCTCCACAGTTTAGCTCCACTGGTGGACACCCTTCCATTCCAGCAGTTGTCTCAGCACTAAAATTACTGGTCCCAGCATACTCCCAATACTCTACCAAAGGGTCTCTCCAGGTAATACTTTGTTGCGCATTCAGGAGTGTATTCAACTTGTGATATTTCTCTGAAGAAGAGAGTTCCTCATCTGTATCCGAAGCACTGGTCCCATCACTGGAGTTCCCCATGAAAGCTACCCGGGATTCCACTTTAGGGGTACCAAAGCCCTCAAAGGAATATTCAGGGCCATCATCTAACTCACCCCCTATGCCAGGGAAAGGGTATGTGTGCGGCAATTGATGGTAAGTACGGGATCCAGGTCTCAGGTGTCTCAGGTACTTTCTGCAATTCCTGTTCTCTCCTATGCTTCTGTAGATATTTTGGGGGTTCATGCCAGGCCTTCAAATGGGTATGATGAGCTTTTATAACTCACGGGGTGCCCTCAACAGTTGTAGTCAATTCATAGGATACTCCATTACTGTGCACTTGACTAACCTTGTAAGGACCAGTATACTTGGGGGAGAGCTTCCGTGAGGTGCTCCGGTCACTGGTAATGATCTTCTTAACTACTTTCTGGCCAACCTGGAAGGGTGCAAACCATGGATGGCCCTCCTTCCATATTTCTCGCAATTGAGGGGGAACAACTACCAGGGCTGTGGAGTTGGCACATAAAAAACTGACTCCGACTCCTCAATTTTTTGTCTATCCGACTCCGACTCCGAAGGTATATTAATTCTAAATCTGCTATGATGATAATTACACAAGAGGCATTTCATCACCACCATGTGAAGCATCATCATCTGTGGTCATTGTTACGGTAACTTTGTCTGTAGTAAAGAATCTTGTAAGTGGTGCTTGTCGTTCAGTAGATTTCTGATCTTTTGTTAACTTTGAAGTAGTTGGAAGGTTTTTATTACTATCTTTCTCAATGACAACTTCTAAAATTTTGGGATGGAAACACTGCAAATGTCTTTTCAAATTTGATGCTCTGGTTGGTGCATTTTTATCAGAGCCAGTAAAACCACTGATTTTTGCTTCACATAATTTTTCATCATCATCATCTTCTATCATACACTGACACATGAAATGTTTCCCATCTGTGGTTATTGTAAAATATTAAAAAACTGCAGACTTTGTTGGAAGTGTCTTTGCCATTGTGAAAGGGGTTTTAGACTTGAAAGTTAAAAACTTATGAAATTTAGAAAGAACTTGAAATTAAATAAGCATTAAAAATAAAAAATATTATCTGAAAAGAAAAAATGAATTAATGGCATTAGTGTCTGAAATGGAAAACATTGTGTTTATTATTTAAGTGGTTTAACCACCATAGCTGCCAGTGATATCACACACAAAAACATATTTTATTAAAATTTATATTGAGGTCGGAGTCGGTATATTTTTTCCGACTCCAGCACCACCAAAATTGACTCCGACTCCATGACTCCGACTCCACAGCCCTGACAACTACAGTAGCAATATTCTGGTGACGTTGTTCCAAGAGACAGTCAGCGGGGGTGGTCTTTATTTCAGCATGGAAGGTATTGTTATAGGTAATCACAGCTGTTACCAGATTCATATCCCATTCCACTCCTGTTTGTCCCAAGCTTCTCAAGAACTCTCCAATTGTTCTATTTACACGTTCAACAGCACCATTGCTAGCAGGCTTAAGTGGACTAGTATAAACATGCATAATCCCATAGCGATCAAGGAACTCGTGGAACTCCTCCGAATGGAATTCAGGCCCATTGTCTGTCAGGAGCCTCCGAGGAATTCTTAACAAGTTGGGGAACATATCATGCTCCATCAACTGGATAATGGTAGATGACCTTTTTGTTCTTAATGGGCGAGCCACAACCCACTTGCTAAAATGGTCAACCATCACCAGACAACCAAGGTACCCTAGCTGGGTGCGTGGGAAAACCACAATATCAGCAGCCACTAATTCAAAAGGATGTTCAGTTTTTATCTTCAAGGTTGGTGGGATGATAGGCTGACTAGCTACTTTATACAACTGACAGGTTTCACAGGTAATACAGATGTCACTAGCTACTTTATACAAATCTGGGTGCCACACAAACAGTCGCAACGCTTCCACAAACTTATTACTCCCAATATGTGCCATTTCCATGTGGAAACTGAGGGCCATATCTACGAGCAATGTGGAAGGTACTACACAGCTAATATACCCAGTCCTACTTTGATGTACTATCACCCCACTCCTTAACTGTAATTCCCGCCAGTTCCGCTTAAACTGCCTCAAGGCAGGTTTGCCCTCTGGTAGGGGCTTTGACTGGGCCAATAGTCCATGCACCTGTCACAACAATCGGTTCTGTTTTTGCATTAGAATCACTGATTCTGAGTCAAGCAACTCTCGGTTCACTATCCACTTCTTGCCTTCCTCAAATACTGTACCCAACTCTGGCTCCTCTGCTTTGATGTCTGGTACCTCTTCCTCCATGCAGGCTGCCGCCTCCAAAACATTCCACTAACTCTGGGTCTCCATCCATGCAGCTACATCAAACTTCATTTCAATGTCAGCCATAATTAGATAGTTTGAACCTAACAAGAAACAGTACAGGAGACTATTCTCTGGGGCTACTGCAAAAGGTAGTTGGATCTTTTCATCTCTACCCTGAATAGTCAATTTTACTAGTCCTTGACAGGGTACCAATTTCACACCAATCCCAGTCAAGATTATCTGGCAAGGCTGTACTGATATTTCTTCCTCTTCTCGCTTTTAAACTCTTGACCACTGACTCGGATACTAAGCTAATCTTTGCTCCTGAATCCAACATAGCACAGTAATTGACTGCACCCAACTGTACCCAAGTCCAAGCAACCGGTCCTCCCTGGTGTCCACAAGTGACCCTTTCACCCCTGGCTTCCCGATCTGGGTTCTGCAGTAACAAATTCCCTTCACACTGCTCTATATCACTTTTTCCCACTACCTCCTGGCCAGTTTCCTGCTCCATAGTGTCCACCTGTTCCACCATCAACTCTGCTGGCTCAGCAAACCACTTGTGTGCTATCAGTGGATTGTAATGTACTCCAGATATACACTGCAAATGGACCCTTCTTTCTGGGGTATCAGGGACAGTTACATCCATAACATACACAACTGGCTTTACACCATAGTGAATCCAAACCCTCAAGGAATAACAATGGCTTGCAGCTAACAGTACTTCTGGAGTTACCAATACTCCAGGTTGTCTCATCTTCAGGTCTTTTATGTGGCGGGCATTATTTGACAGGCGATACCTCTTGGGAAAGGTGATCAATTCATCCATCAGCTCTCTCCGTAATTCCAATGGGTATTGGGGAGGATTCCAAGGTGGCCCATGCTCGTAATAATGATCCTGCAACACTTGTACTAGGCTAATAAACAACGAATCACCACCTCCATCAACTTTCATGAGTACTCGCAGTCCAGGTGGTAAGCAATTAGTGAGGTGTTCTATCTTCTCCAGTTGGTCACTCCCAGCAGGTGTTATTCGTGACAATGCATCTGCAGCTCCATTCTCAGTCCCAGGGCGATATTGAATTTCAAACTCAAAGTCAGCGAGATCTTCATAAGTTTGGGCCAATCTACTATCAACAATCTTCATGTTGCTCAGGTATTCCAATGGTTGATGGTCCGTATACAGTACAAAAGGCACACCATATAGAAATGGGTGAAATGTCTTCACACCCCATCTTAGGGCTGCCAACTCCCGTTCTATAATAGAGTACATTCTCTGGGCATTGGAAAAGGTTATTGAGGCATAAGCAATCACCTTAAAATCACCATTCTGTTGTTGTCCCAAACAAGCACCAGCACCAGCACCAACCCTGGAAGCATCCACATACAGTTCCAATTTTTCAGTTTCAGGTCTGTAATCTGAATAGGACATTTGCACTTCCTTAACCAAGGCCTCTTTCACTGTTGTAAAAGCCTTGTCCATCTCTAGTGTCCATTTCAATCTTTCCCTCGATCTACCTCCAGTTAAACGAGACAAAGGACTTATCACTGAACAATCTGGTACAAACTTTCTCTGGAAATTCACTAAACCCAGAAATTCCCTCATCTGTCAAACAGTTTCTGGTTTTGGAAACTCGTGCACCTTCTGCATATATTTGGGGGATTTCCGCAAACCTTCTCTCCTAACCAAGTGTCCCAAAAATGCAACCTCTGACATTTCACAGGTTTGACCTTTATGCCAGACTTCTCCAGAGTATACAGGACTTTATCTACCAGTTGAAGATGTTCTTCAAACGACTCACCCATTATTAGGATATCATCAATGTAGATGATAACTCTACTTCTTGGAAAACCATGTAACACTTCTTGTACCATCCGTTGGAAACTAGCAGGAGCATTCTTTAATCCAAAACTCAGTCGCTTAAACTGCCAATGCCCTCTGGTGGTTGAAAAAGCAGTGCTCTCTCGGCTCTCTTCGCCAATTGGCATTTGATAATAACCTCGGACCATGTCTAGGGGAGTGAAGTAACAGGTTCCATGAAGACTAAAAACTGCATCCGTTAAGTTGGGCATTGGAAATCGGTCTGGTATGGTCACTTCATTCAATTTTTGATAGTCAACACATTCTAATTGAACCATCCTTCTTCTGGATAGGGACAACAGGCGAACTCCATGGGGAAATGCTAGGTTCTATGATATCAAGCAACAGTAATTCCTGGCACTGGGCTTCCACCGCTTCTGCGACTGGTTCTGGGAATCTACAGGGTCATTGTTGGATAGGGGTATCGTTATACAACTCTATCCAGTGTGGTACACAATTCACAAAACCTACATCATCCCCTTGACTCAACACTTTTTCCTGGCGCGCCAACATTTGTAAGACCTTCTCCCTCTCTTCGAACTTCAACTCTGGTGACATGGTTATTTCGGTCCATAGGCATTCTTCTGTCCAGCCTGGTTGTTCAGCTTGGGCTCCAGTCATGAACACCTCAATTCTCTCACTTTCAGCTACTGTAAAGTCCAGTTCTTCTTCGTAGACTATTGATCTTATAGTTCCTATCCGTTCACCTGCCTTGATTCTCTGTGCTTCTGGGGTCAGCTTCATTACCAACACTTCTGTCATCCCACCCTTAGAGTGGATCTTAGGGTCTTTGTTAGCCTTAGCTTCTGTAGATCTGAACCCAGGGTGACCATACCCTTTCCCCTGGAGTCAGGGGTCTCCATCATCATCCTCAAAACAGTACTCCAGTCTTCCTTCACCTTCGATTACATTCAAGCAAGGAAACTGTACAGGAACTCTCTGATATTTGCTGGTACTTAATTTCACATCAGCTGATGCATAACAGGAAACATTCCGGATCACCCTTCTACATGGTGCATTCTCACTCCTCAAGTAAATTTCCTCCATATGCCCATCTTTATAAACTCGTGTTATCCTTTTTCTTTTCACATTAACTCGGAGACTGTTTTCAACAAGAAAATTCATCCCCAATACAACTGGGAACTTCAACCTTTTGACCACTGCAAACAGAACAGGCTCCATTTCCACTCCATGAATTGATAACCCCAGCGTAATCACCCCCAGTGGTTTAACATGGTTGTTCACTCCAATCCCTCGAATCCTCAGGTTACAGCTCTGCATCTCTGGAGTTAACTCCAGTTCCTCTACCACTGAGTGATCCAGGATTCCAACTGTAGCTCTGGAATCAAGTACTGCCAAGTAGTTCTCCGAATGTTCAATCCGTATATCCACCTTCAGTAAAGATTGAGGTGCTAACTGTCCAGACATCTCCTCATCCAACCCATCACTGTCAAAGACATTACTATTTATCAAATACGTTTCAGGAGCATCAGCTTCGGGTTCATTATTCTGGTCAGGGGGTTGCTCCCTATCAGACTCTTCAGGAATATTTACACTCATCCAGACCAAATGGACCTGGATACCCTAGGTTATTACCAGGGATGGGGAGTCAGGAGTCGGAGCTTTTTTGAAGAGTCGGGAGTCAGTAAAAACGACCGACTCCCGACTCTTTGATTCAATTTCTATATGCCAATAATTTACCAGAATACTACTCTGCCCTAAATAAATATCTTCCTGAACTAATTCTAGATTCACATTTCCACATTTGATTTATTGTTCTGGTAAATCTTAGCAAATGAATTTCATATTTCTATTTTCTATTTCAGGATACTAGGTACCATATAAAAATTAGCAATATATTAATTATTAATTTAATTAGCCCCTATTAGTAATGAGTCGTGGGCCTAGTAGAAAATCAGCAGTCTTTCAATATTTTAAGCTAAATGAGGATGAAAGTATTTTTATTTGTCAAGTAGAAAAGGATGGTAAAGAGTGTAATGCAAAAATTAGTGCTTACACTGGGAAACATGCTAATGCTCCAACTCGAGCCTCAAACTTGAAACGCCATCTACAAAACAAACATCCCAATATTTATAAGGTTGTAGATCAGCATGATAAGGAAATCCAGAAACCTACTTCTAGTCAGGCCAGTACCTCTATTTCAAAAAGCAAACAAGTCTCTCTTACAAAATTTTTCCACAGTGAGAGAATTACAATATCAATGACAAAGAAAAATTTTTAAAAATACCTTATAGATTTAGTTGTAAAGAATGGGGTTGCACTTACATTATTTTCCTCCCCAGCTTTCCATGGATTAAATGGAGAAATGGCGGCAAAACTAGGAGTGTCATTAGAGAGACATGATATTCGAAACATGATTTTAAAGGAAGCAGAAAGCCAGAAAACTTTATTGAAAACAATGCTGCAAGGAAAATTCTTCTTTCTTAAGATGGATGCCTGCACGAGACAAAGAATTAATTATATGGCAATAAATGTTCAGTTCATTGATGATGAAGGAAAACTAGTTATACGTACTCTGGCAGTGAAGGACACTGAAGCTCAACATTCAAGCGAATACCTGACCAAGCTAATTGAAACCATCTTGACAGAATATGAAATCACTAAAGAGCAAATATTATCAATTGTTACTGATAATGCTTCAAATATGACAAGTACAGTACAGAAACTTAATGATGGGTGAAGTAAAAGGAGATCTTTTTGAAGACAGTAGTGAAGAAGATACGGATGAAACTGCTGACAAACTTGACAGTGTTGACACTGTAGACAATGATTTTGCTGGATTCTCAAATATCCCCCATATGCGATGTGCAGTCCACACATTGCAACTGGCAATTCGTGATGGGTTAAAAGAAAGGAATGCTGCTAATGTAGTAGGTAGGTTACGCAACATAGTAGTGGCTGCAAGAACGCCTAAACTTGATGCAATATTAAAACGTCGATCCGGAAAAGGTGCAGTTATAGATCAAGCTACACGTTGGGGGAGTACCTATGAAATGATTAAGCGCCTTCTTGAATTGAAGCCATACCTTATCGATATGGCAAACCTAGATGTAACAATGACTGATATCCAGTGGCAGCAGGCAAGTCAACTTGAGGCATTACTTAAGTACCCATATGTGGTTACAAAGAAGTTTCAAGCAGCTGAATTGACACCTGGCACATTTTACAAGAATGGAAAAATATTAATTATAAACTATCTCAAATTGGCGGCATTGTTGCAGATGGTATAAGAATGTCTATGCAGCATAGAGAAGAAAATTTACTGAATAATGACATACTATTGGCTGCAGTTTATGTAGATCCTATTCACAGGGTACTTTTAACTGAAGAACAGATTGCTAGAGGAAAGTCAGCTCTGTGTGATGTAGCTGTGCGAATGAAAATGTTAAATGAAACAGATGCCGCAAGTAATTCAGAATTTGAAAGCTGCTCTAGTCCTGCCATTATGTAAAGCTCCTGCTCAAACTCTGAAGAAGAAATGGATTTTGAAAAATATCTCGATAATGAAGAAAAATCAAAAAAAGTTAAGCGATGCCATTTGGGTCAAGATGATAAACCTATAAAAATAACCCCATTGACCAAATTCAGAGAAGACTTTAATGCAGCTTAAATAAAAATAGAGAAATTTGATCGTTCATTAAAACTTGATGTGATGAATGCCATACCAAAGTATCCTGAATTAGTGCAAGATGTAGCCAGAACTGTTACTGCATTGCCACCAACACAAGTCAGCGTTGAAAGATTATTTTCAGCTCTTCGGTTAATTAAATCCCACCTACAGGCTAAGTTGAAGGAAGACATAATTGATGCTATACTTTTCTTAAGAACAAATTCTCCTTAGAGAGTTAAATTTTAAGTATGTTTTTTTAGCCTTTTTTTAATATTTAGCTTCAATATTAGCATAGCATATAATATAATGGAAACAAAATATTCTTTACCAACTTTTTTTTATTTAGCTACGGTACCGTATGCAACATTAAAATTTTAAAATTATTAACCAAATGAGGTTATAAATATTTTATACGAGATCAATTTCTTTTTCTGTTAATTTTTATTTTTGTGTAATACAACATTAAAATTGTATTAAATTACTAAACTGTATTATTATCGTACCTACTTTATTACATTTATTTATACTTATATATTTGAAAGAGTCAGGAGTTGGGGTCGGTTTTTAAAAATACCGACTCAGGACTCAGGAGTCGGTTGTTTTTGGCAGACTCCCCATCCCTGGTTATTACTAGCAGGTTCGCAATTAACGGGGGACCTATCAGGACAATCAGTACCAGGATTCACAATCAATGATTCATTCCTCCCACCAAAAAATGGGAAAAGCTCTGTTGCCTCATATCTCTGGGAGACAAAAGGAACTGCACTCACATTCATTTTCACAGGCAAAACTGGGTTGACACACACTGGATCTCCCCCCATCTGTACTTCCCCCATAAATTCTTGTTCTGGTATTGGGCCACTAGTTAGGGGCACTATTCGTCCTGCTAGGAGCTCTGGGGGTTCCTCTCTGGCATCAGAGCTCACTGGTTTAAAGGGCTCAGTTCTTGATTTCGCTCAGTCCCTCGTGGGCTGGTCTGGTTAGGCCCAGGAAATGGTTCCCTTGAGATGGTAGGACTCGGTGCTCTTGAACTGGGCCTTCTCTGCTGGCGTGATCGCTGGTTATGACCATACCCATTAGGTGGGTAAGGGCATCGTGACACCCAATGATCTCGCTCACCACACCGCAAACACACACCTAAATGCCGACGACAATCCCGTTCCAGGTGACCTCTCCTTCCACAGTAATTACAGCTCACCCAGGGACGATCAGATGGTGGTGGTGGTGGAGGGGTGGTTAGATGGCTGGCTGGCCCTGAACCCTGCTGCAGGGCCCACAACTGAGGGTGACTGGTGATTTTGTTGGTTTGGGTTCTTTTGGGGCTGACCTTGTATTCGGGCCACCTGGTGGTGGTTGGGGTACCAAAGGAGACATTCCTATGTTCCAGGCCTCCTGCAGGCTGGGGAGAGGTCTAGATAAGGTTAAAGATTTCCCTGGAGGTTCCCTCTCACTAGCTGCCAATTCTCTCACTGCTGGCCAATTCAACTGGGTCCCAGCTCCACGCGTCAGTCGTGCCGTGGCCAGGGCAACTTCAACCTTCACGGAAAATGCATCTGGAACAGTGCTAAGAAATTTTGAAATCAGTTCTCGGCAATTATCCACTTCTACTTCGGGCATTGCAGCCATCCACACAGTTTCTAACCTGGTTGCATACTGGTATAAGGTCTCACTGGGTCGTAATTGAGCATTAGTAAATGCCTCTCTCTTGTCACGGTAGAATGGAGTTCTCTGTAGTAAATCTGCACACTCTTCCTGACAACTCCGTATGGCATCCCTGGTTGGTCAATTAAATCAAAGCCCCCTCTCATCTGTCCCATAAGACTCTCTCGCAATGCCACTTTCCAGTAGTTGTGTCCTCCTCCTACTGTATTCTCAGCATAATCCTCAAACTCCTTCCTAAATTCTTCGAATGTTCTCCCATCTGATATATCAAATGGCAATGGTCGAGGAAAGCAGCACCCATCTAGTTTCTCTAGAGCGTTAGCAAGGCGTTCCAAGAGCTTCTCTGTTGGCAGTGGTTGGCTGGGTGGGTGGGGCCCCTTTCTTGCGGTAAACGTCCCTGGTTCATCCTCCCCATTTGTCTCCCCAAGCTCTCGGTGAAACTTCATAGGAGGTCTCTGGTTGGCTGTTGGTCTGGGCTGGCTTTCTGAATCCTGAGAGGTAGGGGTTGATTTGGCCCACCTTTGGGCTCCTGGTAGTCGGTTCAGGTCTTTGGCTTCTGTCCCAGATGAATCACTCTTCTGGGAGGGACCCATCATTCTCTCTTCTCCCCAGTTCATAGCAGGGCCATTGGCTCCATCTTCTATTCAAAACCTGGGCTGTTCAGGGCTGCTCACTTGTTCTAACCAGTAGTAGACTGGTAATTCAAGAGTTGATTCTCAATATCTCTCAGTGGGGATTGGGTGGCAGATGCCACTGCCCCCTCACCAAGCTGTCCACTAACTACTTCAGCAACATCCATACTCTGGGTCATCTCTGGATTAGACATTCTCCCCTGTTCCCCTTTTAAACTTGACTATCTTCAACCAATCTCTCAACTAATCCCGCTGGGGATGTCAAAAAGTATGCTGCCGCGTAGGCCATAGTCCCCAAGTATCTGTTTTGTCAAACCACCCAGCACTTTTTCACGTTTCTG
>JAJOZX010000884.1:90000-217500 GCA_023014485.1 Bathynomus jamesi | reverse complement strand
AACAACAGCTTAAAGCTCATAAAGCCCAAGCATCTACAAGCAAAGTTCAGATTGAGAAACAGTGAGGAAAAGCAACAGTGATATTGAGGATGAAGAGGGTGATATAGAGGATTACAAACCAAAAAAACACAAAAAAACTCGCCAAGCAACTCGTTCAGGAACAACTGCTTTTAAGTCATGAATACTCAAATCCCATAGGATGGTTTCCCTGTCTACACGCACGAAGATCACACTGGCCCAACAGGCGCATTACCAAAGCCATCATTAAGGAATTAGGAGGTGACACAAAAAATGTTCACCACCCATATTCTACCGCGACAGAGCAAGACGTAAGGTTGGTGAAGAGCTTGCATCATCGGTCAAAGAGGTCCTGGGTTCCACACAGTTCCTGTCTCTTCACTGGGATTCTAAACTGATGTCAACTCTGTCATACCAAACTAAAGCTGAAGAGAGGCTCACTGTAGCAGTTGGCAATTCCTATGACATCAAACTTCTTGGTGTGCCTTCCTACAAGCCAAATACAGATCAGCCAGCTGGTCAAAGCATGCTAATCTCACCATGGAGCTTCTCCGATCATGGAATTGTGTTGACTCAGTAGTGAACATGACTTTTGACAAACAGCTAGTAACACTGGTCATGTGAGTGCTGCCTGTGTAGCCTGCACCAGGACATAGGTCGAGCTTTACTGTGGTCAGCTTGCCGGCATCACGTTGGCGAGGTAATCCTTACACAAGTCTTCAATGATCTGAAATAGAACCACCAATGTCACTAGAAGTTACCATATTCTGTCAGTTCCGAAAGCATTTAGACACAGTTCAACACAACAATAATCAGGCACTTAATTTTTGGATGGTACCTCTTATTCAGATGATGTACAAACCATAATCCATGACTATAGGGCCAGAGCGATTTCATGCGCGCAGTGTTGTGAAGCATCAATATCAATGTGATGACTACAAAGAATTTTCTGATCTTTGTTGCTCTACTTGGATGGGACAAGTAGAGAGTTTTCATTTCGACGTCCTGGTGCTGTACACAAGGCTAGGTGGATGGCCAAGTTTCTCTACTCCATTAAGATGGTGCTGCTGGAGGAGCAGATCAGCTCTCTTCCCTCTGGAACCATTACACGGAAGCACAACAACCCAAACTGCGAGAGTTTGTCAACTTTGTTTGCTTGCTGTACAGCTGGTGGTGGATCACCTGTTCAAGCGCGGTCGAGGCTCCATGGAATGATCTGTCTTTACCAAGACATCCTCAGATATGAAAAACTCAGCCCCAGCATATCATCTAGTGCGATAAAAACTCTCAAGCATCACCTATGTACCTGACTGCTGAGATGGTACCTCTTGCGCTCTTTAATGATGCAGTCCCTGAAGCTGAACGCCGCTATCTGGCTGAGAGACTTATAGCAGTAAAGCCAGCACAAGATCAGGCATCTTTACCACAACATCGATTTGGTACGGGATTTGGGAAACCCAAATTTCCAAACTCCATTTCCAGCACGACAAAGCTTGGCGACTTAATCAACAAAGATCATGGTACATTTCTCTGTTCTGGAACTTGACAGTTCTTTCCTGACTCATAATATCGAAAATTGGCCAGAATTAGCTTCCTTTCAAACATCCAGAGAACACATCTCGGCAGTTAACGTCGTAAATGATTGTGCTGAGCGTGGGGTGAAGCTAAGTTCTAATTTCTCTCAGGCTGCCAGATCAGAACAACATTACCAAATGTCCTACAAGTTGTTGAATCCGACAGAAAGAAGCTTCCTAATCTTCGAAAGAGAAAAACTGGAGACTAAACTAATTGTTCATGTTCATTTACAGCTCTTGAACATTTTTATTAAAGTAGTGTTCTTTTGACTTTGACTTGCTTGTATCACCAATAATGTATATAGTATCAATAATATAATGTATAAACCAGACTGTAATGTCAGACGTCAGAAAGTAATGTAGAAATCAATGCAATGTATCCCTGTTTTGATTATTTAATACATTTTTACTGGTTATGATACTTTGCAAAACGGAAACCGGGATATAAAATGTTTAATTTTTTGGTCAATTTAACTCCAATACTAAATATTGCATCAAGGATGTGGACCCCCTAGATGACCACATAAACTTTGAAATTTGGCCATATGTGCTATTTCAGGCATTGGAACACAGTAATCATAGGGACAGATTGAAATAAAACTTTTTGAAAAATCATGGGAAATTTGATGCACCCTAATATATATAATATATATATATACACACACATACACACATTCAACTGCAAAGAACACGCAGTATAAATAACGTAAAGAACGACGCTTGTATAGGAGATATTCCGCGCAAGACGAGAGAGAGAGAATGAAACAAATGAAAAAATGAGGTAAACCACCTGGGAATCGAACCCGGATCTTCCGATTGCCGTCAGACCGATACCATGTACACCATGGACCTCTCTCTTCCAATGCGTAATTCTTCTACATAATCGCAGAAACCAATGCCCCAAGGGTGGAGGGGACAGTCGAAGTGGAAAAAGACCAAGGACTGCAGGGTCAAGCCCCATCATCCTTGGGTGCTAGGGCCGGGAGGGCGCACGTGAAACCTCCAGGAACAAGCACGTACAAACGAGCACAAAGAGCACTCAAGAGCATGAGCTTAGAACCCCTTGCGGGGGTCTATATATATATATATATACACCCATATATATTTATATATATATATATATATATTTAATATATATATTATTTAAATATATTTAATTATATATATTAGGGTGGTCCACTCTTATAGGGGTGGAATTTTTTTTTTGTGATTTGTTTTTATTGCTGGGTTGTAACTTATGAGGATGGATGAGAAAACACCTCTGGGAAAGTTTTATTTGAATCAGTTAATTTGTAGGGGTAGCACATGTCACTTGAAGTTTTGGTATATCTGAAAATCACAGCAAAGTTAATCTTGGTGACAGTACATGACTATTAGGGTAACTAACAATTCCGAAATGAATTGACTAACAATTCCCTCTGCACCTCATTTGATCTTTGTTTTCTCGCCCAGTTGCCAGGCTGACTTCAGTGGTTGAGGAAACTGCTTCCTGTAGTTAGCAACAACTTTCAGGAGATACTGCAGTTGTTCCTCATTCCTGGTGTGGCAGCCGTTGTATTCATTAATGAGAGCAACCCCCTCTGCATGATTGTTCATGACAGAGAGGTTTGCCACTGATTTCTTCGCTATTTGGTAATCAGGATCACTGTCCCAATCCCGCACCTCCTTCCTCAGGTATCCCACACCTGACCCCAGAGACAAACAGCAGTCTTTTTGAGTTTGCTGTTGCTAGTGACTCGATTGAAGCCCCCCGCAACACCTTTCCTTCTCTTCTGGCAATCAGGCTTTCTTTCAACTTCCTCCATCGCCTTCACCATTGCTGTTTTAGTCTCTTCAGACACCTCAGGATCGAAAATCGTGAGGCCCACCATCTCCTCCGAAAGATACCAAAGATGACTGCTGAGTTTTTTTAATGCCACTTCCGAAATTTTGGGGTCATGGTATTCCCAAAGACTCTGCAGAAGCTGAGGTCGCTGCGGGCGCAGCAGCAGCTATTGGCGCTGTCATCCATACCTGCAGGTAGATGGAAACAGCGAAGACACTGACATCCTTAAGACACTTTTGCTCTCGTGGAGTGAGGGCTGGGATTTGTCCCCTGAACAGCCACATCTTCAATGAATAGATCACCTTAGATAACCATCTGGCTTGGTGCATGGGGCCAGGTCGCTTGAAGGTGTAGTTGTCAATGCTCCCTCCCAAGAAATGATGGACAGATCGAGGAATTCCTGATAGTATCTCGAAAGGATTTTGAGGAGTGTTTTTCCTCAGCAAAGCGGAGAATCCAATCTCTAATGGGGGCCAAGAGTCGATGCACCTCTTCATCATCCCATTTGGTGCCATATGTTCCTGTGTCGATGAAGGTCCATTTGCTCTGAAACCTGCTGAACAATGGAACATCAGGTCCACTCGTTGGGCCATAGCAAGCAGTGAAAACTCCACCGATCATCACTTCCATGATGTGATGACGGCAGGCAAAATGGAGAAGGTCTTTCTTCAACTTCTGCTCCAACAACACACACGCTCCATTCAAACGACCAGCATTGGAGGCAGTGGTGTCGAAACACATCCCCACGACAGATTCTTCGAGGCCCCAATCAGTCAATAATTCAAAAAACTGCGCTGGCTTGGTGTTCTGATCCAGTTGGTATTTTGGGGACTCCAAGGAGCTGAGATTGACCCGAAAAGGAGGAAATGAGCACAGGCAGCCGATCCACATGCGCGCATGGTCTCTGGTGTTGAGGAGGTCTGGAATAAGTTTTCATCCAGTGGATGATTGCAGGACCGGACTGAAAGGAAGCTTTTAGGCTACTGCAGATCATGATCTGATGTCGTTCTCTCTGCCGTTTGATGGAGGTCTGGGTGATGTTAAAATTCATTGGGCTGTGGCCAAGGCTCAATGCAGTCTCTGCTATTATAGGTTGCCATCCTGTCCGTAGTGTGTGTCCGATCTAGGCAGCAGCTAGATTTGATGTTATCACATTCTTGACTCTTTTCACCTGTTTTGGAGGTCGCTTTCCACCTTTTGCCCATTCATCTTCGGTGGAGGATGACTCGTCAGTGACTGAGGATTCTGTTGAGGACACCAATACTGCTGTACCCGATGTTGATGCACCTTCATTGACTGCCTGCAATACAATCGAAGAAAATGGACAATTATTGTTAACGAACAACCTAATCATTGCAATCAAATGAAAGTAGGAATTTGAAGAACAATCTCACCTTTCTCTTTCCCATCTTCCTGTGGGCAGCTTGTTTTTCTTTTTCTGCTATTTTTCTGTCTACTCCCACCATGCATCCCCGTCTTCCAGGCTCTCGCTGGGCCAGCAAGAAGGCCTTGTCTTCTGGGTTTTTGATTAGAGACAAGGCATCAGCATGTGCCATATCAAATAGGTTCCGAAGTGTCTCCTTGAATCCCTCTTTGTTGTACACCTAAATATATATAATATATATATGATAAATGTATTGACTATTGTACAGTATAATATGTCATACTCTCGAGAAACTATTTTATTTATCATTGATCATCCAACTCACCTGCTTCTGGCTCCTCCTCATTCATCCTTTTTTTATTTTGATCCAATCTTGGTGAAGGTCCAAGATCTTTTGGATTCCTTTGTATTTTTCCCTTGTCGGGATTCGAGCTTTGTTCCAAAATAAAATATTTCAAGTTGACCCCACACTACTTGAGCACTTTCCTTCAACTCCTTCTTGAGATTAGTGTGGTGATGAAGGAAGCATGACAATACTTCTCCACATGATGGTAATTTGCTTCCAAGAAGCTTGTCCTTCACTTTATCTCCTTCAAGGAGATAAAAGCAAGAGCTTCGAACTTGAGTCATCATAATCCAACCACTAAACACAACAATGAACACTACACCAATAATCTGTCAAGGAAAAGATGTATTATTGGAACTGGAACATAATATACAAGTAAATCTACTAGGTAGTGCAAAAGTGCAAAAATGAAGTACTGTGTGCTACCCCTAAAAAGTGATTGATTTGGGAAAAAATTGGCCAGAGGTGTTTTCTCATTCATCCTCACAAGTTCACAAGTTACCGCCCGGCAATAACAAAAATCAAAACTTCAATTTTATGGACCACCCTAATATATATTATATATATATATATATATATATATATTTTGTCGTCTGAAATAAGAATAAGGAAGGAGACAAGGAGACCATGCACCTGTGTACAATATTCTAAATATGGCCTAACATATAAATTGTGAAGTTTTGTTATTGGGTCATTCCATATCAGTTCAACAGAATTTTGGGTAAAAAAAACGTGACCATCACTGATTTTTTTTTAAAATTGGCACACTTATAGATCTCAGTGAGAAAAAAAGTGACACTTGTTTCAACACTGTAGGTCATATGGTTCTTGACAGTGCTGGGCACTTGCGCAAACACTTGCGCAAAACACAAATTGCGCAATTGCAAAAGTGTGATTTATTTCGGTTGTGCATTTGCGTTTGCGCCAATTCTTGCGCAAACTTGTGCGCAAATGTGAAAAAAAACACAAATATTAAAAATAGTGGATTTAGCTCATAAATACGTGACTGCCAGACAGGTGGTGCTGCCAGACAGCAGTGAGCACTCAGTATACCAACAACGCTAGTGAAACACGTTTGTTTGATTAGTTGATTTTAATTTTATTTCAGAGTTCAAACTACTAACTACTCTAGTAACTTCTAGAAACTTCGTAAGTCATAACTACTGTCTATAACTAGTGGACCATGGACAGCCTCAGACACCAGTCTCTGTCCAGCCCCACCTCTGCCCCCAGCCTGGCTGGCAGTGTGACCAGCCATGGCTTAGAGCCTCACCAGGAGGAAGAGGACCTCAACAACCCTTGGCCCCACCTGGACACCTTCTTTGGACCTTTGACCAGCAAGAAGAGGGTGGTCTACAGGGGCAGCATCATCTGTAAGAGGTGCAAGGCCAAGGTCAGCTTCAACACCATCAGCATGTACACCCTCAAGAGCCATTACCAGCATGTGAGTTTAAGTTTATTTATAAATTTAAAATTTAAAAAAAAAACTTGATAAGTAGTTAACTTTAGAAATTATTATTTATTAAAATATAATTAAATATTAAATAATAAATTATACTTTGTCTCAATTCAAACACTTCTGTTGTATATCACTGTCATTACAATATAATTTATAATTTTTTTTTCAAGGTTCACCCCAACCAGAGCAAAGACCTCCTCGTTGCCATCACTGGTGGGTCCAAGCGCGGCCGGTCCCTCTCTGGCAACACCAAGGACTCTGGCTCCAAGAGAATGCGCCAGGCCAGCATAGAGTCCTCCTTTGCTGGATCTGCCACCTTCAACAATAGCAAGGCCCAGGACCTTTTGCACAGGTAAATAAATAATAATTATAAATCTTAATTTTATACACTAATAATAGAATAATTTAATAATTTATTAAATATATCAAATATTTATATGATATAAAAATAAAATTCATTGTAAAGATAAATAAAGACTTTCCTTACAATCATACCTAATCTTTTTGTAACATGTTTTAAAATACATTTATTGAAAATGTTCAAAATGAATTTAATTTTCAACTTCTCCACAGGTTCATGGTTGAAGAGATGTTGCCGCCAAAACCACGGAGTCCCCATCTTTCACCAGGTTCCTCAAGTACCTGAACCCCAGCTTCAAGCTCCCCTCCAGGCGGACCTACATGAGGAACCTCAAGAAGAAGGCTGAGGCAGGGAAGACAGAGTTCACCTCCATCCTGGACGAGGTCAACTATGTGGCCACCACTGCTGACTGCTGGACAGCCCACAACCGCTCCTTCCTGGGCATGACTGCCCACTGGATAGAGCCCTCCAACCTCAAGAGGAAGAAGGCCATCCTAACCTGCAGGGAGGTGCCTGTGGCACACACCTATGACGTACTTGGCAACACCCAGGGGTCTGACATCATGAAGCCCAAGAGGTCCAGCCTGACCTCTGAGAACTTTGAGAGGTGTGTGTTCCTGAAGGGCAACATGGATCTGCTCACGATGGAGTTGGAGGAGGACTCTGAGGAGCTTTGAAGTGTTTTTTTTTGTAATATTGTAATTTCTTTTTTTTTATTTATTTATTTATTTAACATTGTAATTTTGTATCTATTCTTTATTGATATATCTATGGATCGTGTGTGTGTTAATAAAGTCTTTTGATTTGATTTACTATAAATTTAATTTTATACAGGGTGTCCCAAAAAAACCTGCACCTATTTTTTTTTGGAAAACCCTGTATATATAAATAGTTTGCGTTTGCGCAAGCGCAAGTTTTGAGAAGTTTACGCATTTGCGCTTGTGCAAGGTATGGGTTTGGGTTTGCGCATTTGCGCAAGTGAATTTTCATTTGTGCTGCCCAGCACTGGTTCTTGAGATATGGCCATTCAAATTTTGTAAAAAAAAGTAAATTTCCAAGGTCATACCATATTTCAACATGAAATATCTCGGCTCCTACTGCACTTACAGAGACCATTTAAACACTATTTTAAAGCTTTTAAGCAGATCTACAACTTTGTTTCTATTCATATTTTACCTCAGTGGTTGAAAAAAAAGTTGATCTTATTTTTGACCTTTGACCTTGTGTAGGTCATTTGATGTCACAACAGATTTTTTTCTCCTTTTACCCAATTTTGGGTACACATGTCTACCTTAACCTAGAACAAGATATTTAGTGTTGATTAAGTTAGTATAGACGCTACAGCCATTTCAGTGGACCATACCTACCTCCATTTTGACCAAGTACCTTTTTCCACCAAACTTTGGAGTGCTGTTTCTTAGGAACTGTTTGAGCTAGTGTTGAGAAAAGTACCATTAGATTTGTCTCACAGAGATCTATAATGTCTGCTATTTTTAAGACAATTTGCCTTTTAATATGTATATTAAAATAACCTATTCCTTTATTTTTAGCAATTGAGTTATAAGAACTGATTCTTGTCTAGCTGGGTGAAACCATGAAAAAAGAGGCATCAACATAACTTTATATTTAAAAAAAGGCAGTTATTAGGTATTTACAATATATTTTATAGAAGCCATTATTGTTATATTTATAATAATAATAAAGTATTTGTATACGCCTTTCAAGGTAATTATTTATCCTACCTGGCAACACACATTCTTTTGGCTGAAGCTCTGCAAATTTTGAAAATCCTATTTTAATTGTTGGATGGTTTGTTTTAAAAAGCTCAAATGCTTCTTTTAGGTTGCATAAGATTAGCAATTTTTTTCTTTTCTGCCTACCATCAGCTCCTTTTACAAAAACATAGTCTTTCAACCCTGGCACTTGTCTACTCACATCTGGCAAATGATAGAAGTCAATTACTTTGGCAGCAGTTTCTCCCTCACCAAACTCTCTGCTTGCCTAGCCATGTAATCTGAGCACTTAAATTCTTCTCTGATCTTGACTTGTGTCCATCTTTTTGGTACGATAGTAAGAATTGTCAGTTTTTCACTTCGACTTGTCACTTGATTAAATTTCTCTTTTAGTTGTAGAAGAATCTCCAGTTCTGTATCATCTGAGTCACTGCATGAAATTGGTTGTTTAGTTGCAAGTTCAAGCTTTCTTTCAACAACTACTTTCCTCAACTTTCTCTTTGCATAACCAGTGCTGTCAGAGAGTTTACATGGTTTTATTGGGGTCTCATCAAGTGTGGCCAATGAAGCATTGAATTTACTAAGCTCATACTACATTTACAAGTGTAAGAGCAAAATCATTAATTTGCAATGGGTAAATAGATATTTTGTAACTCAAGAAATCCACCCGTATCAGACCAGAAATAGATCAAAGATTGTTATACCTCAATTTAGATTGTCTTCATCTCAAAAACTACCCATTTTCATTGGATTGAAACTATGGAATGACTTGCATGCCGATATAAAAAATATTGCGAATGTAAATTTGTTTAAAACCAAGTTAAAATCCCGATTAATAATGGGATACTAACAAAAATCTTGGATTAATGTCCACTAATAATGTTTTATATTGTCCATTAATATTGTTTAATATTGAAATACAGGCTTTAACTATTAATAATACTTATTTACTTATTTTATTATTATTAATTTATAACGGCTAGCTGCTTATTTTTAATGAGAGCCCAGTAAAGCCTAAAGCTTAAGGGCCAAATTAAAAATAAAAAAAATAAATAGTCGAGCTTCACAATTATTTATGTCATTGTAAAAATTGTAAGTTGTAAAAAGACTACTGTATTTATTTTATTATTAATAAAGGTTATTCTATTCTATTCTATTCAAACTACATCTCCAATGGTTTCTAGCTCAGATGGGGTACTTGATGAGGTGGATGATGATTTTTCAAGTGGTTCACCTTCAGGTATTGGGGATGGACAATTTGCTAGTATATTTCAACAGGTTGGACATGCTTTATGATTATTTGTTAGTTTCAATTCAGGATTTTGATCAATCAAATTTTTAGTCAATGCATGAATGCCTTTTTTCACTTTTCCTGTGTGTTTTTTAAATGGGTCACAACAGAACCTGCCCATATTCAAACTGCTGAAATCCATGTTTATCTAAAAAGAAAAAAAAAATATATGTAGCTTAAAAGCCAGGGTTGGGTTCAATTACACAAAATAGAAACAATTAATTTTTTAAATTTTTCTTCAAATTAATTAGTTAGTATTGTACTTCACAATTTCAAGATCAATTACAATTAATTTTGTCTGAATCAATTACATTTACACAAATATAACTATCTATTCTATATATCTAAATATATCTAAAATAAATATATATCTAAGTACTAAATAAACTATCAAAGGTTTATTTTCATTGGATGATGTATGACTGCCAGATCTAGGGGGTATAATTTTTAACAATTGACGTTAATTGATCAATTACATCAGTTACAGCTCTAAAATCAATTATAATTAATGGAAATTAGGATCAATTAATTAAAAATATAATTATAATTATTCATTGTATCCAACCCTGTTAAAAGCTATTTTTGCTTAGATGGCACAAATAAAATTTGGGACCTACTGATCTTGTTTCAGAGGTCTACAATAAGAAAAAATGTGCAGTTTGATTTACAGATTGGAATAAATACAGATGCCAAAAAAATCCTTGCTCCAAGGTTTAAATAAGTTTATTTTCACATGGGTACATACTGTTGTACACAATGAATAAATACACAGTTAAGTAATTCTATTAAACTCATCTAACTCTTAAAACTGAACTTATTCTATAGGGTAGTACCTATAGCCTAGTATAAGGTACTTATATACATACATAGCTTTACCTTTAACACAGGATAGCAGGTTCGAAGTTCTTCACACTTTTGAATGTCCATATAAATTAATTATGTAATTTAAATTACCTATATTATATAATTCTCTGAAATATACAAAAAAAAAATTAAATTTTATAATAGGGTTGGATACTTATTTGACCAAATAACTGGGTTAGGTTAGGTTAGATAATTACCAATTTTTTTGAAAATTAGCAGTCATTATATATATCAGTAAGAAAAATCTAATGGTATTTTTCCCAACACTAGCTCAAACAGTTCCAAAGATACGGTGCTCCAAAGTTTGGTGGAAAAAGGTACCGGGTGTCTCAAAATAGATGGAACCCATTGACATGATAATAATTTATTACTCTGAAAATAAATTCCAAAAAAGATTACATTTCCTGGAAGCTGATATGATAACAATTAAAAACTGAAGATTTGAGGTCTCTAGATCAAAGGATACATTTATTAGAGCACATGTTCCAAATGACTACCGTTGCGCTGCAGACACACTTGAAGCCGACGAGCGAAGTTGTCAATCACCCTGACACCCTGCACAGAGTGCAAGGGCCTCTGAAGCACCTCGTCTGGGGCTTGTGTGCCCCAGAACACATTGTTCTTGCTATTGACATACCCACTGAGCAAGAAGTGTGCTTCGTCGCTGAACCAAATATCATCAAGAAAGTCAGGATCCTCTTCGATCTTGTTCTCGAACCACTGGCACATCACAACACGTTTTGCCATGTCAGCTGGTGAGAGTTTATGCTTGATCTGGATCCTGTATGGGTACAGCTGAAGATCCTTGATCAAGATTCTTTGCACTGACGCACGTGAAAGACCCAGATCTTGGCAACGTCTTCGGATTGACTTTTTCAGACTCCTTCCGACAGAATCTCTCACCGCATTCACATTGTCAGGAGATCTTGCAGTCACCTTCCTGCCAGATCTGGGTGTTTCTGCTTTCTTGTTGAGATTGTTTACTGATCCTGTGGCTTGAAATTGTGTGCCCAACGATAAATTTGGCTTTTCTGGGGATAATTGTTGAAGTTGAACTTCCTGCGAAATTTCGCTTGCACAGTTTTCAATGATTTTGTCTCCAAATAAGTAGTGATGCAAAAAAAATTTTCCTCCTTTGTCCAAGGCATTTTGATTGATAATTATTAGTTGTTATCGTCTCCTCTCTTCAAATCTGAAAAAATAGAACGAGAACATTAATATTGGCAGAATTATTAGTAGTGACATGGGTTGCATGTATATTGAGACACCCTGTACTTGGTCAAAATGGAGGTGGGTATGGTCCACTGAAATGGCTGTAGTGTCTATACTAACTTAATCAACACTAAAAATCTTGTTCTAGGTTAAGGTAGACATGTGTACCCAAAATTGGGTGAAAGGAGAAAAAAATCGCGTTGTGACATCAAATGACCTACACAAGGTCAAAGGCAAAAAATAAGATCTTTTTTTTTACCACTGAGGTAAATTATGAATAGAAACAAAGTTGTAGATCTGCTTAAAAGCTTTAAAATAGCGTTTAAATGGTCTCTGTAAGTGCAATAGGAGCTGAGATATTTCATGTTGAAATATGGTATGACCTTGGAAATTTACCTTTTTTTACAAAATTCGAATGGCCATATCTCCGGAACCATATGACCTAGAGTGTTGAAACAAGTGTCATTCTGTTTTTCTCAGAGAGATCTATAAGTGTGCCAATTTTTAAAAAAAATCGGTGATGGTCACATTTTTTTCACCATTGAATTGACATGGAATTACCTCTTTGCTTTTGTATCTCTCATTCCTATTTATAATGCACAACATTTTATTAGCTTTGTTCCCAGCTTCAAGGTATTGCCTTGATTTAGGAACTTTGGTAATAATTATTCCTAGATCTTTTTCCTCATCTACAACCTCCAACCAATTTCTGCCCATTTCATACCCAAATTTCTTTTTTCCTCTTGACTTTATATGGGGAACCTTACATTTCCAGCAGTTGAGTTGCATTTGCCATTCATCTCCTCAGGCTACAATTTTATTTAAATATATTTGTAATCTTTTGCCTTTTTCATTGGTGTGGTTAGCTTTGTGTCATCTACAAATTTAGAACTTTGTAAAAATTCTACAGAACATATCTGAAATTACATATCAGATAATAATTTTCTGATGCATTGTAGTATGTTTTACACGTTTTTCGTACAATTGAGCAGGTTTTAAGATAAATAATTTTTTCAAAGAAATGTATATCTTAAAAGCTGCTCAATTTCACAAAAAATGGATGGCAGATTCTGTTGTTAAAATGCCTCAAAATACATTAAATACATAGTTTCTAGGATGTAATTTAATTTTCTTTGTAATCTAACAACCTAATCTGACCCAATGAAAATGGTCACAGGAACAAAGAAACAATTATTTGTTGCCAATACTCTCAGCTACCAGTTTTGATTAGATAACATATTAATATGAATTTTTATCTTATTAATATTCATTTGCACAGCATATGAAACATTTTCTTTCATTATTTTTTATAAGTATTTTGTTTTTTTAAGTTTTAGGTGGTGTTCTGTGGAATATTAATCAAACTTTTTTTTATCCATACCATCTTCCAAATCATTTGAATACACTATAAATAGTAAGGGTCCAAAGACTGATCCCTAAGAAACCCCACTGAGCACTTCCTGTTGGTCAGTCTTGTCCCTATTTAGTAATAGTTTTCTGTCCCTTAGCTGCCACTCTACTGAGTTCACTGCCTGCCCTGAGATCCCATGTTTCAGTTTATACAAAAAGTATCCTGTGAGGATCTTTGAGAAGTTTTACTAAAATCTAAACAAAAAATATCAAGATTTCCCTGTTGGCCTACTCTAAGAACTCCAAAAAGGCTTCTTAACACCTGCCTGAATTAAGTTGTGTTCATCTAAGTCAGGGGTCCCCAACCCTGTGCCCGCGGGCACCATGGTGCCCGCCAACCCTTTTGCGTGTGCCCGCCACTGACTGACTACGATTGATAAGTTTTTATTTAAATATTTAATAAAATGTTAAGTATGTTACATATTTTAAATATTTAGTTACTAAATATTTAAAATATGTAACATACTTAACATTTTATTAAATTTTAGTAGTTAATTACAGAAACAGATGCTCATTTATTTGAAAATAATTATTTCTTTAAATAAATTAAGTTATCGTTTTGATAATTTTTCTAAGATTCTTAGTTAGCCCATCCTTATTTTTTTTTGTGTATTATGTTCATTATTTTACATAGGAATTAAATGTTTTTTTTGTGTTTTATGTTCATTATTTTACATAGGAATTAAATGTTTTTTTTGTGTGTTATGTTCATTATTAAGTCCAACTATAAATTTGCCTTGAAAAAGTAAATGGTGCCCGCCGCACTACCGGTAGTCTTGAATGTGCTCTTCGGCACAAAAAGGTTGGGGACCCCTGATCTAAGTGACTCTTGATGCTATTCTTTATTACAGTATTTTCTCAAGAACTTTTCCAACAAGTGATGTTCAGACTAATTAGCCTAAGGTACATAATTCTTTTATTTCCTTTCTTAAAATTAGCCCTCTTCCAATCTTTAGGTATTTCCTCCGCGCTACTATCCTCCGCGCTACTATCCTCCGCAGGGTCATGTCTAAACTTTTCCTAGTAAATTCAGATGCAAAAAAATATTTGTGACATTAATCTATCCTTACCTTTCTCAATGACTGATCCATTACTTCGTAAATAGTCACTACTAACATTGTTTGATAAAATTCCAGAATCCAGACAGTTCAGAGACAGTCCATAATTACAAAACTATTATAAACTCTCTGAATTGTGTCTGGTTTGCCAATTTTTTCTGCTATATTTATAAAAGCTAATTTTTTTCTGACCTTTTTTACCATCTCTGGCTAAATTTATTTCTTATTCATTTTACTCCTAATTTCTGTTTAACTCATTCTTTGTACGTTTGTACCATTCTAAATCTTCCTTCCTATTAACTATAACTTAAAAGATCAAATTATTATTATTTCTAATGAACATCCTTATATCACTATTCCACCGTATTGGCTTCCTGTTTTTACTATTTTTAATCAGTCCGAAAGGTATGCATCTTGTTTGAATGTTACCTAAATGCATTCAAACTCATCCCACATCTTGTATACATTTTATTTGCAAAAAATCCCACCAGTTTACTTATCCTAGTGAGGTCCTGAATTTGTTCTCTCTTTTAGTAAAGTTTAGATTCTTTTCATTGTTGAGGCTGTAATGTTGCAATTAATTTTAGAGCATATTATTTGGTAATCACTATCTCCAAAATTTTTACTTATCATGAGCTTACTAATAAGTTCTTCATGTAGTTATAATTATTATTAAACATACATCTATTGTAGCTTGACCCCAATTTGATTTGAAAGAAGTTATCGTAGGCCCCTTAACGAAGATCTTTAATCAGTCACTCGAAACGGGGATTATTCCTGAAGACTTTAAATTAGCTAACGTCACGCCTATTTTTAAAAAAGGCGACCGCGCGGTAGCTAGCAATTATAGGCCCATTAGCTTAACGTCAATTGTCGGTAAACTTTTGGAATCCATAGTTAGGGATCGTATTATCGATCACTTAGAAAGTAGAGATTTGATTAACAGTAGTCAGAACGGGTTTCGACGCCATAGGTCTTGTTTAACTAATTTGTTAGAATTTTATAATGAAGTAGTGCGCGAATACGATAGGCATAGGGCAGCTGACGTTATTTATTTAGATTTTAAAAAGGTGTTCGATACAGTTCCGCATAGGAGACTAATTGCGAAGGTTAAAGCGCACGGTATACGCGGTCAGGTAGCTAACTGGTTAGAAGAATGGCTTCGTGCTAGGAGGCAGAGGGTCGTAGTTAATGGTAGTGAATCGGGGTGGTTAGATGTAGGTAGCGGTGTCCCACAGGGTTCAGTGTTAGGCCCATTGTTATTCGTAATTTACATTAACGACATAGATGTAGGATTGACTAGTAACGTGTCAAAATTCGCGGACGATACTAAAATAGGCGGTAAGGTTGTTAACGAGGATGATAGAAATAGGATCCAAGACGATGTAGATAGGATTATGGAGTGGATAAGTGGCAGATGCAATTTAACGTAGATAAATGTAAAGTTTTGCATATAGGTTCTCGCAACAATAATTACGCGTACACGATGGATGATAGGGAGTTAGTGAGCGTTGACGAGGAAGTAGATTTAGGCGTACGCGTAACTAAAGATTTAAAGGTTAGGAACCAGTGCCTGGAGTCTTGCGCAAAAGCTAATAGGATGTTAGGCTTCATAGCGCGTAATTTCGAATTTAAATCGAAGGATATTATATTGCCCCTTTACAAGTCCCTAGTCAGGCCTCATTTAGAATATGCCGTTCAGTTTTGGTGCCCGTACTTGCGTGAGGATATTGATAGGTTAGAAAGGGTTCAGCGTCGTGCCACGAAACTTATTCCGTCATTGCGCAATAAGCCTTATGAAGATAGGATTAAAGAGCTAGACCTGTATTCACTCGAAACTAGGAGATTAAGGGGGGAGCTTATTGAAGTTTTCAAAATCATTAATAACATCGATAACGTAAATTTTGACAAATTGTTCACTTTTGATAATAGTAATACTCGCAATAACGGATTTAAGTTGCGTGGCAGGTGTTTTATTACTAATATCGCTAAAAACTTCTTTACGTTTAAAGTAATTGATAAATGGAATAATCTTCCCGCGTCAGTCGTTCATTCTACCAGCGTTAATATGTTTAAGAACCGTCTTGACAGACATTTTAAAGGTATTAACGTTGTTTAATTTAAAAAACAAAGTTAGCAACGGAAGCTCTGGTGGTGGTGCTCGAGGATGAGTCTGTTGACGATGAATGCCAGCTTGTGACATGCCAGCGTGTGATGCCAGCAATAAAATTATAAAAAAAAAAAAAAAAAAAATTAGACTAACACGAATGTAGATGTAGCTCATAGCGTAAACTAACCCACTTTTTGTTTAACTTTACCTACTTTTTTTTTTTTTTTTTCCTTCCTTTGCATGTCTCTAACTCTTTTCTTGCATGTTTGTAGTTTGCATGGTATGACAGTGAGTTAAGACTGTGTTTGCATGGTTTGTAAGCGTTCTTATTTTACTTCTTTTCATCTTTCACCCCTCTCCTATTCTCTCCGACTATCTTTCTGACTTGTCGGCGGATGATGATGGTGAGACACTTTTCCTCTTTTTCTGAATGAATGTTAACCCATGAGTGATAGGTGTTGCTCTTACTTAACCCCTTATTTTCTTCTCTTCTCTTAACCCGCTACTCTTTCCTTTCTCTCGGGCTAACCTTAGAGTGGATCTTAGGGTCTTTGTTAGCCTTAGCTTCTGTAGATCTGTAGATCTTCAGAGTTATTCCAGTTTACTTTTGACAAATTAAAATCCCTTTGATTAGAACATTAATCCTCGTACTGACATTGTGTATCTATTTCTATAGTATGGTAAGCTTTTCATAGCATTTATAGCTTTCATTTGGTTGACTTAAAAAGAAAATATTATTGCTGTCCGTCAGTAGGACCTTAACCAGCTTTATCATAGCAATGTACTCTACTGGAGTGTCTGATTGGTTATAATATAGGAATACTGCTGATGCATATGGCACCTGAGCCTATACAAATTGGCATAGCTAGGCTGAGCTGTTAACAAAAGGATGCTTGACTGAAGTAGGGTTAGATGCCCTGATAACTAACCCCCAAAGCTTATATTTTTGAATTGGTTACTTACCAGAATTCAGATGCAGTTTAGAGAGAGGGTCCATAATAGCTTAGTAATACATTTGATAGGTCAGGTTAGTAATTATGGACTCTCTCTCCAAACATCTGGATTCTAAAATTTTACCTAGAAATTTGTTGACCATAATTTCTCTTCCATATGGTAATCTTACCATTAGATCAGTGGGTACCAATCTTTACTGTTATTCTTTCGTGGTACCCCAGAGGATTATCATCCACTTTTCATCATGGAGCCTTGTGTAACTTCAAACTGAATCAATACAGTTTCTGCATGAATGTCTTGTTTCTTTTAATGTTCAGCAACTTTTCATTTTTTATTTAGTCCCTTACTTGTCATTTTCACTAAATTTGGCAGCATCCTGGTTGAGAAACCACTGCATTAGATTCTTGTTTAGCACTAGTGTTTCCCTGAATATTGCATGTAACTTTGGCTATTATGTAGTTTCATGCCCACCAGCTTCTTGATAAAATTGGAAACCAGCCCATTTCATACATCACACCAATGAAGGTGAATCTTAATCCTAGGTTAGCTAGTTGTACACTAGGCTAGGCAGTCATTCATGGTCAGTTAGTAATTTCCTCCATCACCAACTTTTGCCATTCAGGGGTTTTGGACATTACTGAAAAATAGTTGGCCTTGAAACTGCATATTTATCATAAATTTAGCAATCTAGTTTACTGGCTAATTTTTATATTGTAATTTCAAGATGGCAACCATATACTAACCATTGAACAATTTCTTTAATAAATGACTACCTTTATATCTAATGATTATTCTAATTTATTTTTGTGCTATATAAATAGTGAAATTATGGCCCTGATCAAAAATCTTGGAGGGGCTATGTACTGGATTGCGCTTGTTCATTCATCCATCTGTGTATCACACTTTTGTTGTCTGGGCTATAACTTTTGAATCAACATAAATTGATGAAACTTCATATTCATATGAATGATCATAAGGTGTCATGAGCAAGAATCAGGTTCCTACATCAAAGGTCAAGGTCACAAATGGAGGGCAAAGGTCAAATGGAGCTCCACACCATAATTTTTGAAATGCTCTCCATAAACTGCTCAAACCACTAATAATATATGGCTCATCATAAGACTGTGCGTCAGAACAATACTTGCATGCCTGTACAAAAGGTCAATCACGAATATAGTAAGGGACACTGATGCCATTCCAACATTGTTGTTACGTTATTGAAAAATTTTAAAAATAAATTGTAGTATTTTATTACAGAAGTAAGTATTTTATTGTGTATTACAATTATTCCCAAATTTGTGCACATGATGAAATGACCATTAAGGATAGTGGTGTACTGATCAATCAGCATTGGCCAGGGTTGCCACTATGGCTTAAAAAGCTTTCAATAGCTTTAAATTTTGAAAGTGACAAAAATGGCTTTAGAACAGCTTTATTTGGTTTGGAGAGCTTTAACCCTTTGAGGACCATGGGACATGTGTGTCCCAAGGAAATAATGATATAAATTGTACAATGATGCAACGTTTCTACAAATACATCTACATGTTTATACAGGTATCGTTTAGTTGTCGGAAAATTAACCCAAAATGGGTCATTTAAGTGACTATAGTTACTAATATCTAATTGTAAATAACAATAAAACTTAAACCTTTAAGTTCAAAGAAACGTATACTGGTTGTCAAAGGGTTAAAAGGCTTTAACTGATTTGAAAAAATATTTTTAATATAAATCTAATATCTATTTGGTACCATATGTTATGACCAATAATGTTTAAACTGAATTGGCGCTTTATTTTCAAGAAATCTTGATCCTAGAATTTTGTTTATTCCAAAGAATATAAATGTTTTGTTTCCATAAGCTGAAGGTTATCTGGTTTGTCACTTCCATCCAAAAAGTGTATGTTTTGCGTTTAGTGAAACTTGACACTATATATTTTGTTAATTTCAGATACTCAATATATGTTTTCAAGGAAACTTTAACTTACACACTTCTGCTTATTCCAAAGAATGTAAATTTTTTGTTTTAATTCTTCTGAATAAATGTCACTTACTTTTTCTGATCAAATCACATCTATAGAAGTTCTAAGTTAAATTAAATACTTTCTGGCTTTATACCCTGGACACATTTTGATTTGTTTATTACAAAATTTGCTCCCTTTTTTATTTTTCACTAATTTTGAATGGTACCCACTCTTTAGATGTAATAAGAACTTTAATAATTTTCGTACAATTAACTAGATGTATGACCAGATTTAAAGCAATTAGAACAGATTAAATATATGAATATAAAGCAAAGACATGCTGGAATTATTTTAACTTCAATTTCATTTGGTCTGTTTGTAAGGAATTTATAAAAAACAAACTTCACTTATAAGTTCTAACATGACAGCTTCTGTAATGTACCAATATAAATACTATACAATATATATATATATATATATATATATATAAAATGGGTGTGGCAAAAATAATGCCCTTTTTAGTTTATTCTCTTTTATTGAAGGAAATAAATGAGGAAAACCCAAGGGTTATTTTTGAAGATGGTGTCCCAAATCAAGGGTTAACTTCAGGAGTGAGTAGGGAGGAGGTGAAGGTGGCGTTGAAAGGAATGAAGAAGGGGAAGGCATTGGGACCGGATGGGATACCAGTGGAGGCGTGGAATTGTTTGGGAGATGAGGGTGTAGTGAATACTCTTATTTTAGTTTCAAGATAAATGTTAATTTTACCGTCTTGAATTTCGGAATAGTATAAATTCATTTTAAATTAGTTACCCCATTATAATTCAATTGTGAACCACATTAATACTAATTTTATGTATACTATATTATTTATTGTATGTAAACATAATTAATTATATATCACAATTGTCAGTTAATCATTTATATTCAAATATTTATTTTAATCTAATGCCATGTCCATTTTGCAAATAAATAATAGAAAACCAAAGGTTATATTTTCCACCTTTGGTACTGTCGTAGTTTCGCCTAACGGACTCAATACGGCTAGTGAGATAATCACTGGTTGGCACTTAACTAGCGGCAGTGCTTATGGCTACATCATCCAGGTTAACCTATACCGGATAGATGCGCTACGGTCCCAAGCCGTAGCTTGCCTAGGCCAACGACGACGACGACGTAAACAACAATTGATGACCCCGGAGCTGGATTACCCCTTTTACCCGAACGACTAGGATTAGACTGTAACGTCGTTCGTGCCCATCACCCCCTTCACCCGAACGACTAGGACTAGACTGTAATGTCGTTCGTGCCCATCACCCCCTTCACCCGAGCGACTAGGACCAGACTGTAATGTCGCTCGTGCCCTCTGCCCCTCACCCCTGCCCGTGCGCTCTGTGCCTGCGCTCGTCTCAACCTCCACTCCTTCGTTGGGAACTTGTCGTCTTGCTTGTACGTCAGCAAGCATAGGAGAAGATGCCTGACGACGCTGGTGCCATCTCCCACTTGAGCGTAAAGCTCCCCGTCTTCTGGCCGGGTGATCCATTTATTTGGTTCCACCAAGTGGAATCACAATTCAACTTGGGAAGGATCACCGCTAGCAGGACAAAATACGATCATGTTTTGTCCTCTCTACCAGCGAGCATCATCTCTGAAGTCCGTGACGTCATCGTATCTCCTTCCACGAGTGAGGACCCGTACAACGATCTGAAGTCTGCCATCCTGCGCCGCACCACTGTCTCCGAGCGTGAGAAACTACATCAGTTAATCTCAAAAGAAGAACTTGGAGACCGTAAGCCCACTCAAATGCTGAGGGCTATGCAGTGCGCTCTAGGCGAACGCGCACAAACCTTCGATAAGGACATCTTTAGACAGTTGTTCTTGCAGAAACTTCCTCCATCGGCTCAGCGTGTCTTGGCCACTATGGATCCTGCTACTCCAGTTGATAAACTAGCAGCAACTGCCGACAAAGTAGTGGAGATTGACACAGCTCCGGTCAACAACGTGAACACACAATCGGAACTGGAGTGAAAGTGGAAGAGTTAAGTCAACAACTCAACCACGTTTTTCTCTGCTACAAAATCAACGGCAAAGAAGCCATTCTCGGTCAAGATTTACGAAGAGGCATCGTTCGAGTTCCGGGAAGATCTGCTTCTACCACTCGAAATTTGGAAAGAAGGCTAGGAAGTGCATCTCCCCTTGCAATTTTTCGTCGAAAAACCCCAGCAGCGAGTCCTAATGGCGTCTAGTACTCGCACTGCCAACCTGTTATTCATAAAGGACAGGAACTCTGGTATCAATTTCTTGGTCGATACCGGAGCGTCAGTCAGTGTATTCCCTCAAAAATCTGGTCATACGCACTCGAATCTCCGCCTCTATACGCTGCTAACGGTTCACGCATACCCACGTACGGTACTCAGTCGCGTGAACTAAACTTGGGCCTTCACCGATCCTTCAAGTGGATTTTCATCTGTGCTCAAGTGCAGCATCCCATAATCGGCGCTGACTTCCTCCAGCATTTCAAACTCCTGGTGGATCTTGACAAGCGACGCTTATGCGACCAGGCCACACTGCTTTCTGTTCTTGCCAAACAGGTTGCCCTTCCAGACGCCTCGAACTCTGCACTTTCCCTCGTTCCCCCTAATTCCATGTACCAGTGCCTTTTCCAACGATATCCAGGAATTCTTCAACCTATGCAGATGGGTGATACCATTAAGCACACCGTTACCCATCACATTACAACAAAAGGTCCCCCTGTGTTTGCAAAACCCAGACGTCTTGCCCCGGACAAACTGACAGCTGCCAAATCGGAATTCCAGCTTATGCTGGATCTTGGGATAATAAGACCTTCCAAAAGCAGTTGGTCCTCTCCCTACACCGGTCCAGAAGAAGTCAGGAGACTGGAGACCATGTGGGGATTACCGGTTTTTGAATTCGACAACCATCCCGGACCGATATCCGGTACCAAATGTCCAAGACTTTACTTCTCTTCTCCACGGCAAATCTATCTTCAGTAAAATAGATCTCGTTAAGGCTTTCCACCACATTCCCGTAGAGCCTTCGGATATTCCCAAGACTGCAGTTTGTACACCATTTGGGTTATTCGAATTTGTGAAGATGCCGTTCGGGCTACGGAATGCTGCGCAAACCTTTCAGAGGTTTATAGATGAGGTCACCAGAGGCTTAGACTTTGTTTATGCCTACATCGATGATTTGCTTGTGGCCAGCTCAACGGAAGAGGAACATAAGGAACATCTTTCATCCTCTTTCAACGCTTAGAACAATACGGTGTTACTATTAATGCATCTAAGTGTGTGTTTGCACAGCCAACCTTGGAATTTCTTGGTCACACGATTTCGCGCACGGAATTACCCCCCTTCAGGACAAGTGTGAAGTGATAAAAAATTACCCTATGCCAAGTAATCAGCGTGAGTTACGGCGGTTTCTAGGTTTGGTAAATTATTACCACAAGTTCATTAAGAACTGTGCCAGTGTTCTTGCTCCTCTACACACTATGATCACACACAAACGCAAGGTAACGAAATTGTTATGGTGTAGCGATAGTTTACAGGCGTTCGACAATGCCAAAAATGCTATCAATAGTGCATTGTCTCTGTCATTTCCTATCAGTGATGCCCCCCTAACTCTGACGGTCGATGCCTCAGATGTTGCGATCGGTGGAGTGTTGGAACAAACCATTAACGGTCAACAAGCACCCATCGCGTTTTACTCGAAAAAGCTGCAGCCAGCCCAAACGCGTTATAGTGCTTTCGGACGTGAACTTCTTGCTATTTACTTAAACGTGAAGCATTTTCAACATTTCCTTGAAGGCCGAGAGTTTTGTGTTTTTACCGACCACAAACCTTTGGTCACTGTCTTCTAATAAAAAACAGCTGTAACCACTCTCCAGAGTCATCAGGCAACTCGATTATATCTCGCAATTTACCACAGATATCCGCCACATCAAAGGTGTCTTGAACACTCCAGCGGATGCACTTTCAAGAATAGAGATTACTTCTGTTACCTTCAGCTCTACACTGTGGACTGCTATTGCACAGGATCAAGATAAGGATACGGAACTACAAGACCTGCTCAGAGAAGACTCCACTCACTCACTTTCCCTCAAGAAAATGAGTATGCCAGGATTGTCTGTGCCCCTCTATTGCGACGTATCAACAGCTGCTATTCGCCCATATGTCCCTCCATGTCACAGACAAGCAGTCTTCATGGATCTTCATAAGCCCTCCCATCCTGGTATCCGTGCTTCGCAACACCTGGTTACCTCTCGCTTTGTTTGGCCCTCGATGCGGAAGGATGTCAAACATTGGACCAAAACGTGCCTTGCCTGCCAGCGTGCCAAAGTCCAAAGGCACACCAGGTCCCCCTTTGACGCATTTCCGCCCCCATCCCAGCGATTTGAGGTAATTCATGTAGACATTGTTGGCCCTCTTCCAGTGATTCAAGGCCAACGTTATCTGCTCACCTGTCTCGACCGCTTTTCCAGATGGCCTGAAGCCATCCCACTTCCTGATATCCAAGCGGAAACTGTTGCAAGAGCCTTTCTTCATGGATGGGTATCAAGATTTGGATTGCCGACAAAAGTCATCACTGACCAAGGTCGCCAATTTGAGTCTTCGCTTTGGAAGAAGTTTACCAGCTTGTTGGTACAGTACATGCGCATACCTGTGCGTATCATCCGCAAGCTAACGGCCTCGTCGAACGCTTCCATCGCCAGCTGAAGTCATCCCTTATGTGTCACGAAGACTCCCATTGGATGGATAAGCTTCCACTCGTTTTGCTTGGTATTCGCTCTGCATTTAAGAGTGATCTGAAGACTACAGCGGCTGAACTAGTCTATGGAACAACACTGCGGCTACCAGGTGGCTACTTCACTGCAGGGGATAAGTCATGCGATCCTACGGAATTCGCTCAAACACTTTCCTCTCACATGCAGTCCCTTCAGCCTGTTCCCCCTCGATTGACTAGCCAACAGAACATCTTTGTTTCCCCAGCCCTCCAATCTTGCACCCACGTTTTCGTTCGTGTACCTGTCCCAAAACGGCCTCTCCAATGTCCATATGACGGGCCCTATGAAGTTCTCCGACGTACGCGCAAATCATTCCTCATCCAGCGCGGTTCCAAGGTCGACAAGGTTTCTATCGATCGTCTTAAGCCTGCGTTTTTGGAATCAACCTTAAGTGAGGTACAAGTAGCTACCAAAAAGGTTCAGCGGAAATCTGTGTCGTTCGGAACTCTTTGAACTTCCTCTCTGGTGGGGGAGTGTGTAGTGAATACTCTTATTTAGTTTCAAGATAAATGTTAATTTTACCGTCTTGAATTTCGGAATAGTATAAATTCATTTTAAATTAGTTACCCCATTATAATTCAATTGTGAACCACATTAATACTAATTTTATGTATACTATTATTTTATTGTATGTAAACATAATTAATTATATATCACAATTGTCAGTTAATCATTTATATTCAAATATTTATTTTAATCTAATGCCATGTCCATTTTGCAAATAAATAATAGAAAACCAAAGGTTATATTTTCCACCTTTGGTACTGTCGTAGTTTCGCCTAACGGACTCAATACGGCTAGTGAGATAATCACTGGTTGGCACTTAACTAGCGGCAGTGCTTATGGCTACATCATCCAGGTTAACCTATACCGGATAGATGCGCTACGGTCCCAAGCCGTAGCTTGCCTAGGCCAACGACGACGACGACGTAAACCAACAAGGGCATAGATCTATTGTGGGATCTGATGCAGAAGATATATGAACAAAAGGAAATGCCAGAGGAGTGGGGGGATAGTACACTCGTACCTATCTACAAAGAGAAGGGGGACATCCAGGATTGTGGAAATTATAAGGGAATAAAGCTTATGTCACACACGATGAAGGTTTGGGAAAGGATTATAGAGAAAAGGTTAAGAGAAGAGACAACCGTGGGGGAAGAGCAGTTGGGTTTTATGCCAGGTAGGGGAACAACTGATGCGATTTTTGCACTGAGGCAGTTGATGGAGAAACACCAGGAGCGACAAAAGGGACTGCACATGGTTTTCATCGACCTAGAGAAAGCATATGATAGAGTGCCACGCCAGGAAGTTTGGAGGTGTATGAGAGAGAAAGGTGTGCCGGAGAAGTACGTTAGGTTGGTGCAAAGTATGTATAAAGGAGCAAGGACCCAGGTTAGGAGTAGTGTAGGTGTAACGGAATGGTTCCCCGTGAGGGTTGTTCTACATCAGGGATCTTCTTTGAGCCTGTACCTTTTTGTTTTGATTATGGATGTGTTGGCCCAGGGGATAAAAGATCAATCCCCTTGGTGTATGCTCTTTGCAGACGATATTGTTCTGTGCAGCAACAGGAGAGAAGTAGTAGAAAGAAAATTGGAGGAATGGAGGAGGGCTTTTGAAGACAGGGGTTGAAAATCAGCAGAAAGAAAATGGAGTACCTGAGGTTCTATGAAAATCAAGACTCAGAAATTAGTTTAGAGGGAGCGAGGTTAAAGAGAGTAAGTAAGTTTACGTACTTGGGATCGACAGTGGCTGAGGATGGTGAGCTGGACACAGAAATAACACAGAGTGCAATCTGGTTGGAAAAATTGGAAGAAAGTTTCAGGGGTGTTGTGTGACCGAAGAATAGGCACAAGGGTTAAGGGAAAAGTGTATAAGACTGTGGTAAGACTGGCTATGATGTATGGGGCTGAGTCTTGGGCTATAAAGAAAGATCATGAGAAAAGACTAGATGTAACGGAGATGAGAATGCTGAGATGGATGTGCGGAGTGACAAGGTTGGATAGAGTAAGGAATGAAAGGATAAGGGGCACAACAAAGGTTGGAGAAATCCCGAGGAAGATACAAGAAAGTAGATTGAAATGGTATGGACATGTGATGAGAGGGGACGAAGATTATGTGGGTAAGAGAACGATGAATATGGAGGTGCATGGCAGGAGAAAGAGAGGCAGACCGAAGCGAAGGTGGATGGAGAAGGTGAGGGATGATTTGAGGGAGAAGGGTTTGTCGGAGGAAGAAGCCCAGGACCGGGCTGTGTGGAGGAGGCTGGTCAGAAACGCCGACCCTGCATAGAGGCGGGAACGGGCGAAGAGAGAAAGAAGAAGAAGAAGAATTGAAGGAAATAAATCAATTACAGCATTTTAAGAGAAATAATAAGGTTTTTAAGAAAAATAATAAGTACTTTCTCAGTAAAAACTAAAAAATAACAAAATGATACAATATAAAACTAAAAAATTATACTGTATAAAACTATAAAGATACAATTATTAAAAGGGCGTTACTTTTGCCGCACCCGGTATATATATATGGCTTCAAAACAGCTTTATTTAAAAAAAAAATATGGCTTTATTTTAAATTTTTGGAATGGCAACCCTGGCATCGGCAGAATTGTCCCTTTTTTGGGAATTGGCATCAGCAGAATTGTCCCTTTTTTGGGAATTGGCATCAGCCAGATTGAGCTGATTCTCTCACCAATTCTTTGAATAAAATTTTCATTACAAAGCAAAATCTATATTTATAGAAAATTGAATGGACAAAAAACGCTATGATAATTTATACTCATTTCAAAGTGTAATTATATAAAAATATTTTACATTCATGAAAAAGGCAAAGCTTAATAAGTAAAGTTACCCATAAATTTATATTTTCTCTAACTAGCTAATCTCTAAATATTATAAACTACCAGTATTGTATTCTCCTACTCTATATTAATAATAATTCTATATTAAGTTTTACTTTATAATTTATATACAGGGTGTCCGAGAATTATCTGTACAATTTTTGGCTATTATTAAAAGTCAACCATGAAGTGTAGAAATTCCAGTGTTGTCCCATTTTACAGAGAATCTCATTAAGTTTTTTCTGATACCACGTTTTGACAAGTTTTTTAGAAATGTACGTGGGTGACCTACATTGATGATTTAAAAGCAAGAATCACAGCTGCTATTGAGCGAATTGATGTGGATATGCTGCAGCATACATGGCAACATTTGGAGTATCAATTGGATATTTTGCGAATCACTAATGGTGCACATATCGAATGTTTGTAACAACGTTACTTTAATAAAAGAAACTTTTGAAAATACAGATTCTAAATAATCTTGTTTAAGAATTTTACGTGTGTTATCAAGAATTTTATTAAAAGATGAAATTGTACAGATAATGTTCGGACACACTGGAATTTCTAAAAAACTTGTCAAAACTTGGTATCAGAAAAAACTTAATGAGATTCTCTGTAAAATGGGACAACACTGGAATTTCTACACTTCATGGTTGACTTTTAATAACAGCCAAAAATTGTACAGATAATTCTCGGACACCCTGTATATTAAACCATTTTATTATGTTAACTTTACTTTAAGTATTAATAATTTTATGAACCCAAATTATATATGTATCCATTTTTTTTATTCATTGTTCACCAGAAACGAAATTTTAATGAGAAATTTTGTTGTTTACATTGTTAAAGAAAGAAAATACATTCAACATTAGAAAAAACAATTGCTTAAATATTGATATTCAATTTATGAAACTAAACTAAAATTATTTTATCATTTTACCGAGTAATAAAACTTTTTAACTCATTTTAGCTACGGTATATGAGTATTGGTACTGGTAACAAATTCTGGTGATGTACAGTATATTGTGGAGTGAGCTAAGGAAAAGCATTTAAACAAATTTAAAATGTAAAAATATGAAAATTGAAAGTTTTCATATTAGATTAGTAATATTTAGGAAGGGGGGAGTTTTTAAAATTTAGGCAAAAAATTGGCATTGGCATTGGCATCAGTATTGGCAGTTTTTCATGGAATCACCATCGGCATCAGCACTGGCTAAATTTTGGAATTGGCACATCATAATTAAGGAGTAATAAAGTTATGAAGATGCACATTATCATAGATTCCTAATTTCCTTGTATAAAGATTGCTTATCAGTAGCTAAAAATTATATAGGCCTAATGCATTACGTATGAATGTTTTATGACACCATTGTCACATGATGCCTTGTGTACAATTATTTATTTATTCAAAAATATAATGCTTTGTAAAATTTGCGTATATTTTGCAGTGTCATGCCAATATGCCAACCTATATTTTGTAAACATAGTATCAATCTGTACTGGGAATCTATAGTTTTTAGACTTTTTCTGCTGTACAGTCCATCCCTGTTATCCATTGTCCAGGGTTGGCATGATTGGGTCCAATGGTTTTCTTTGGGCTTTTTAAAAAAAAAAAAAAAAAGTGTGAAAAAAACCTATACAGTTTGGGCTTTTTCAGGAATTTGGGTTTTTTCAATATTTTGCAAATTCTAATACTTGGAAACCTTTTTTTAGTACTTTCAAATCAAGATATAAATATTTTCAGCAACTTACTGCCAATTAGTTTAAAAAATATAATGCTATCTAATAAAGGATAAAAATATAATGAGGAAAGATGAAAATAAAAAGTTTTTTAAATTCATCAATGTAATGCAATTAACTTTCGTAGCATATGCTACTCTTGGATATACTAAATAGGTACTGAAAACCCTAAATAACAATGTACCACCCTTACCATTTAAAGTGAGGCCTTAGCCTAACCAAAATAATTTTTCCTGAGATTCAAAAAAGAAAACTCTAATATCAAGTAAGAAAAACCTCAGACAATTACATAAGCATTGCTATGAAAATTACTAGGAACTGGATGTCTATGATGCCTTATCTACTATTCTGGTGGCTGCCCTACCACTCAAAGTCTGTACTCTCCTCTTGGATCTCTTCTGCAAGAGATGGACTTTTGTTTGCATTTTTGCAGGTATTTGTGCACCTTTACCAGTTTTCCTGCCTTCTCGACACCCAGTCTGTTACGAAGTTTTGTCTAGACTATACCAAAGGTAGAGAAAATCCTTTCTAGAGCTGCTGAGCTTGGAGGACAGCTCAAGAGACTATAGAAGAAGGGGCAGAAATCTACTGGTAGTTTTTTAGCTTTTTCTGTTCTCCTGCCCATCAAAGTCCACCATTGTGATTCCTCCTTGTGATTCTGTGGTCTTGCAGGCATAACCAAAAAGTTTATTTTGGACCAGTTTAACTTTTTTTGGAGTTGGAGACATGACCTCTAATTCTGATCTTGAAGATGTTCCTTGTGATGCCTGCAAGATGCTTGATATAGATGGTAACATTGGTGAGAGAAGTGGAGAATCTACTGGTGAAGCTGTAGACTCTCAACTCTGGTCAGGTGATGTTGATGCATGAGAGCCTCCCTTTGATCCATCATCTTCGTGATGATTCCTATTGTCACAGTTGCTGAGATGTACTCTTATACGTTCTACCTTGGATGTCAGCTCTAATCCACAGTGATTACACTTTACTTTGCTTGAGTTTTCTATTCAGGGCACTTCAAGCCGCTTGCTCGCTTGCTTGCTTGCGACCACTACCTGGTAACCTAGGCATTTTAATACAATATTGGATACGACTTCTGTGATTAAATTTCTGTGTGAGGAAAAATATGATAGAAGTAAACTAGTTACATTGATTTTGAAAACTGCATTGCAAACACAATTTAGTTTTTCTCCAGAAGCAAACACAACCAACACTACTGGTCAGAGTCAGACACAATAGTGACACTTAGCAACTGAGAGTTTGAGGAGTGAGGACTGGTTCAAGGTTGTTTAGCAAATTGAGTACTGTACAGGTGACCCTCGGTATACATGGGGGTTAGGTTCTTGAAAATGCCTGTGTAAACGGAAACTGTGCATACAGGGACTAATACCTTATGGGGAAAAAATACAATCAATCCCTAGACCAACTAACCCCCTCCCTATGACCAACTATATTTCCTCATACATCACTAAAACATGTACAGAAACACCAAAACATACTATACATACATGTATATTTATATATTAACTGCACATAATATTATTACTGCAGTAACAAGAAAAAAATGGTTTAACTTACAAATAAAGGTAGGTAGATTGGGTAGAGTTGCTGCAGACAATGTTTACTGGTGAGAGTATTGTTATTTATTGTGATTATTTGTTATGATTTATTTTTTAATTGTAGTACTAATAAAGTATAAAAATACATTGTAAAGAAGTTAAAATCATTAGAGATGCATATATTTAACATAACGATTAATTAAAATATTGGATTACATCCTTTATGTGATGTATAATTTGTAAATTTGCAAAATTGGTAATAGAGTCCTCGCCACAATTAGATTCAATATTGGGGGATTGGTTAGGGCCATTGTATTGTAGATTGGCGCAACCAGGGTTTCGGAGCCGGTAAAAAAACTTCTGGCTCCGGCTCCGGAGCAGAAATTTTTTACAGTCTGGCTCCGGCTCTTTTATAGTAAATTCTGTTAATTATAAAATAAATATCTAGATTTATATAACTAATTGTCCAATTTAAAATATTGCACAAAAATATTTTATTATTAAATCACTTTAATACTCAAAATTTAAATTTCTTATGATTTTAAATTAGGCAAATATAATGATAGAATGAAGTTATTTAAATAACTAAAGGAAAATGATGAAAACTAAATGATATTAAATATTTATTAACAATGGTAGCTTATATAAATTAGAGAAACTTGCCTCCCAATTAGTTCAAAGTTCAAACTTAAGAATTCTCGTATGGAAAATAGTAACAATCAAACTTTCTGAGATAATATATGCATCTTTTTTTAAGTGTTGAAACTTGAAAGCTTCATGAAAGCCAACTTGGCTTGAAAAAGAGCTGAATATTTCAAAAAATTCAGTTTTTAAATTTTTAATAGGTTATATTATTTACTTAAAGAGAGATTTTCTTTTAGTCAAAAAGTTTTGTAATTTAATTAACAAAAGCAATTCAACTAAAAGTCAAAAGTTCAAACTACTAATACATATTATAAAAGAAAATTTACAAAATCATTTACCCTACGCTTATAAAATCAATACTACTCCTTGTATTAACAAATGAAAACTAATGCAAATTTTTTTTATTCTAGCTAAGGTATAATCAAACTAATTTTAAACATAAAATCAAGATATTCTTCTTGTAAATCTGTTTCCTTAAAATAATTGAAAATGAAAATTACTAAGTTTATTTATAATTTTTTTTTTTAAAACAAGATGGCCTCAATTATATTTTTTTTAAGTGTAACCTTAAATCAGACTTTATCTTTAAAGTTCAAACTACATATTAAAAAATTAAAAAGTTTGCAAATTCAATGATACATTTACAGTATCATAAATCATAATACTCCTTGTATTAAAAAATGAAAGCAAAATAATAACTTTTGCAGAAATTTTTACTAATGTAGCTAAGGTAGGAAACTAATTTTTAAACATAAAATCAAGATATTCTCCTTGTAAATCTGTTTCCATAAAAAAAATTATGAATTAAAATTATTTATCTAAGTTTACTTATAAACATTTGTTCTTAAAAATAACAGCCTCAACAATATCTTCTTTCATACGTGCCCTTAAATCAGATTTTAAAAATTTTCAGTGCTGAAAATAGCCGTTCAACACTGGCTTGTGTTGAAGGCATAGCTACTAGAAGATTTGCAACATCTCTTATAACTTTAGGATACCTTTCTATTACTTGTTCAAAAGACAGTTTTGACGAATGGTCAAATTTTTCAATCTCAGGAAAAGATTCCTCAACTTGCAATTTGAGGGTACACATTGGACTGAGAGGTGGTATTAGTTCACTTTCTAAACGAGAACATTTTGATTTCTTACCATGTTGAATATCAGTAATTTTTTCAAAATCAAACTCGCTGACATCAGAAGTGGTGGAAGGAGATGATGAATTTGATGATGATGCAATAATCTCAGTTCCACATTCCTCTCTTAATAGAGAGACTTTATTTGAAAGGTCTAGGTTGCTTTTCATTCTGATTGCTATATTGCATAGGGCATCCTTGGCTTTAACTACCTGTTCAGATGTTAATAAGCATCTATATCTAGGATCTATATAAACAGCAGCAAGCAATACTTCATTATCAAGTAAAATATTTTCTCTTTTCCATGGAACTTTTAATGTCATCAGCTATGGTGCCTTCTATCTTGGAAAGAAAATACATCAAAGATTTCTACTCTTTCAAAAATTGACCGGGAGTCAAATCTTCACTTTGAATTTTTTTTGTTACTATATATGGCTGGTACAGTACTCTTTCCAATCTTCTTGCTTGTTCCCACATTATTTCTGAAAGATTCACATTTGAATTTGCCATGTCCAAGAGTACAGGTTTTAATTCTAATAAGCGCTCTATCATTAAATAAGTGCTGCCCCATCGAGTAGGTTGATCTAAAATAGCAACCTTGCCTGCACGTCTTTTAATTATTTCTTCCACTTTTGGGTTTCTTGCTGCTACTACAACCTGTCTCAACTTACCTATGAGAGAGGTAGCATGTTTATCTCTCAATCCATCGCAAATAGCAAGTTGCAAGGTATGTGCACCACAACGCATGTGGTTGATTCTGGAGAAGTGTGAAATTTCAGATACAATACTGTCAATTTCTTCTACACAAGATGCCACTTCCTGAGTGTCTGTTGAATCATCATGATGTTCACCAAATGTTTGTATATCATCTTCTGAAGTTGCCTCTTGATTATCATTCAACTTCTCAACAGTTTTAATCATATTTGATGCATTATCACTGACAATGCAGAGCACAAATTCTTTCGGTATGCCGTACTCTTCCAGAGTTCTCATAATTAGATCATGCAGGTAGTCACTAGTTTGCTGAGCATGTGTATCTTTTACTGCTATAGTGCGGGTGAGGATTTTATATCATCATCAATAAATCGGACATTGATGGCAAAATAATGTGTCCGTATTCGTGTGCAACCATCAACTTTTAAATATATGAAGTGCCCTTTTAATTGCTCTTTGAGAGCAAATTTTTCTTCTTTTGATTTTTCTATCACTAAGTGACAGATATTGTCTTTATCTAAACTAATCTTGAATTTCTGAGCCATTTCTTCTAGTAGACTGCGCATAGCTGGCTTTTCAAACATAGATAGAGGCATAGAATCTTTAACAACTAACTCAATTATGCTATTTTTAAAATTATCTGTAGTCATTGAGATAGTGACTTTTTGAGACATCAAAAATTTAGTAATGTTTTGCTGGTTTGCTTTAGTTTTTGAACTGGCAGAAGTACTGGGTCTTGAAAGCTCAAGCATTTGCTTCTTTTCTTCCATCATTTTTGATATTTCAGGATGTAATCGACTCAAGTGTCTTTTCAAATTATATGCTCTTGAGGAGACATCAGGCTTTTTGCTTTGAGGCTTGGTAATTTTAGTTCCACACGTTGAAATATTTCCCGAAGCATCAGAAACTTCACAAATACAAACATAGTGTTTCTTATCTGAACTTTCAGTAAAATACTTGAATATATCAGACTTCTTTATTGAATCTCTATCCATTATGAAGGGTCATAGACTGATAATTATAATTAAAGAATCAAGTACAAATTACAAAATCTGAAAAAAAAGAAATTTAGCAATACAAGATAATTGACCTAAAAATAAAAATAGTTCAATCCAAGTCAGAAGGACCAACCTTACTAGGTATGTATCTAGGTAGTTACCTACTTAGATAAATAGTTAGTACCTACCTACCTAAGGTCTCCACCGCCATAAAAAATTTTTTACCTATATAATTAAGTGTTGTTAAGACAAATCTTCCCAAATATTTAATGGTTAAAAAATGGAAATTTGCAGATTATTCCTGCAACTCCCACACCTCCATAAAATCCAAGAATCCTATGGTACCATTTTTCGTAATATATTACAAGAATTATAATTTGCAACTAAACCTATATTTAACAAATAACAATTTAGGTAGCAATATATCGCCCGGAGCCAGACCATGGAGCCGTATTTTCAAGGTTTCTGGCTCCGGCTCCGGCTCCGGCTCCAGGTAAGCAAAATTCACTGGCTCCACCGACTCCGGCTCCTGCTCCGAAACCCTGTTGGCAACACTGGTAACTGGTGTGCTACTGACTGAGTGAGTGGTGGAGGGGTAGAGCGACAGGCCACACCACACACAGCTGTGTTGGCTCGAGAAACCATGTATGGACAAGATCCCCTCTTGTGTATATGGGGGGTGGGGAGCAATACCAAAACCGTGTATAGCTGAAACCATGTATAGCTGAAACCGTGTATAGAGTCACCTGTACTTGGGAATATTTGTCTCAAATGGGTTGCTAACTCGTTTGCCAAGTTTATTCCTGGTCTACTTTGTATTTTTGGGAAGGGTAATGGCCTAATGGGTATTCAGACAAGGTAAAACCAGTCAGTTTTGATTTTGTTATCTATTTTGATGGCTGTTAATGGTGATTCTTTGTATTATCCTTTAATTTTAGGCACAGTGGAAGCAGGAATACAATACAAGATCATAAAGATGTATACATTTACAATTTGTCAACATTATTATGAAAAACCATGAAAACCTAATTGGGCTGTTTTTTCCTGTTTTTTTGTGAAAAAAACAGAAAAAACATGTGCGTTTTTTTTTTTTCCTAAAAAACCCAAAATTTGGCCAACCCTGCCATTGTCCCATTATCCATTTTTTTGCTTATCATTAATCAATTAATACCATCTCCCCCATATCTATCATGCATTCCCACATCCATTTTTTTGTCCATTAGCCCCCAAGGTGAAGTGCCGTACATTTTGTCATTCATTCATCTGTTCATTGTCTGGGGCAGCATCTAGAACTTTTGAACTTTAACTCTGCCTTCAGTCTGTTCTTTGAATGGTTGTCTTGCATTGCTCTGGTTATTTGGTGAAATAATTGATTAAATTTATTTACAATGGCTTCTAAGCATTCTATTAGTGACTCCAGTGGTTCTACGAGTAAAATGCCCAGGAAATATGACATTGGAAATAAAATTATATTAAGTGTGCACAACAAGGTGAGCATGGTGTGGATATTGCCAAAGTAATTTTTCAACTAATAAAGGCACTTTATACTTAAGACCTGGGGACCTGGGAAAGTAACCCTTATTTATAACACTGGGTCTGTGGGAAATCATTATTCTTTGTCACATTTTCAAGTAACCAATTAATGATAGATATTGGGGATTGACTGTAATGAGTCTTTTTCACTACACAACAAAAAAAAGTGTTTAAGTTCATCTTGTAAATCACTTTGTCTGCAGAATGTCTGAAGTAAAATAATCTACCATAATTTTAAAAAAGGTATTTTATTGCAGTAGAAGTTCCTTCATACATTTTTCTGGACTGGTGGTGTTAATAGATATATATATATATTTTTTTTTTTTTTTTTTTTTTTTTTAGGAAGAACCGATTCGCCTCTATTTAAAGGGCATATCTCAGCGGAAAAACAAAGAAAAAGTGAGAGGAAAGACGGAGGAAAAGAAAGGGTGGAGGGGACAGTCGAAGTGGAAAAAGACCAAGGACTGCAGGGTCGAGCCCCATCATCCTTGGGTGCTAGGGCCAGGAGGGCGCACGTGAAACCTCCAGGAACAAGCACGTACAAACGAGCACAAAGAGCACTCAAGAGCACGAGCTTAGAACCCCCTTGCGGGGATATATATATATATATATATATATATATATATATATATGGTGTTTCAGGAGGAAAGGTCAATACTTCGGGAGGTGATAGTATCAGTCATTGTGAGAAAAAAAAGTTCATATGAACATGTTTAATTCTGAATGGTTACGGAGATAGAGCTGTTTGAATTTGATGCACGCGCAGCTCTTCCTACCCTTCCCTCCTCTATAACCTTGAACCATGTAAGCTGTAATGTAGGCATTATTGCTTGTGGGGGTGGATGAAAAAAGTTTACAAAAAGGTGGATACACGAGACAAATTGCTCACACGCATTTTGGATGCTGCTGCCCACATAAAGGAATGTCAAGATCAACTCAGACGAACAACACGCGATCTTTGCACATGAGTTGCAAAGTGCATTGAGGTTGACGGTGGGATTTTCAAAAATGTATTGTAAACTGTAACAAATTTGTCATTTCTGTGTCTGATACCATTGAAAATGCCAATGTTTAAACATTAAATGTTAGAAACAGTAATTGGTTTCTCTTTCTTGATTACCATTAACAATGCTTTTGTATTTGTAGATTCAAACAGCTCTATCTCCGTAACCATTCAGAATTAGACACATGTTCATATGAACTTTTTTTCTCACAATGACCGATACTATCACCTCCCGAAGTATTGACCTTTCCTCCTGAAACACCCTGTATATAGGGTATCAAGTTTCTATTTTTTTCCTACTTTTTCCTATTTTATCAGCTACAGAACTTGGAAAAGATGAGAAAACTGTACCAAAAAGTTCTAATTACAGAAGAGTTCGTGCCTTGCTGACTAATGAAGAAAAAAGGTGACAAAAGTGCAGCTTAAGTTCTTAAAGGGATGTGCCCCTGTTTTTGAAGAGCTGACTAATTTCCAGAAGAGCAGCCCAACTATTCACTTACTCTATGACTGTGTGTGAATCTCCTGAAGCTCCTGCACAGGTTCATGAAGCCAGAAGCAGTGAAAGGAATACAGGGAGTTCTCAATTTATATTGTACTTAATTCCAAAAAATGTGACATAATTGGAAACAATGTAAATGGAAGCTAATTTTCCCATTGAAAATAACTAATATAGAGGAGTTACATTCCTCAGGCCAACTTTTGCTACCTAAAACCCATTATTTATGTATATAATATGAGCCTGAAACATCTTATTTCTGAATATATTAAATATTAAATAAAAAATAATCAATAAGCAATAAAAACAATTAGAAAAAAAAGAAAAAAATTTAATTCTTGGTTACTTACTGATGACCTCAAAGCAAGATAGATGGTACACTGTTGATGGAAGGAAGTAGGGTACTGGTGATCATCACTGAGCCCCACGAAGAAAAAACAAGTCTAGAGTAGATTGGTTCTTTTTTTCTTTTTTCTTTATAGAGGCTGTGGTAATATCAGATTTTCTTCAGTGATCCTTGATATTTTACTATTGTGTTCTCTGTTAGGGTCATCAGAACAGCAAAAACTTGCAAGTCCTGCTGTATGTAATATAAAAGGCTTCAGCCTTGCGTTTTGTTGTTAAAGTTCAAGCAGGCTGTTTGTCATCATGACCATCTTTTTCCACTTCAGTTTGCTTGGTTAACTCTAGTAATTCCCCATTGGACAACTCTTCAGTGTGAGATTCAAGCACCTCATTGATATCTTGGATCTCTAAGTTTTCAAATCCTACTTCTCTGGTCATATTCACGATATCTCCTTCACCCAGTTGCAGTTGTCGCTTGAAAGCAACACTGCCTGGCAGCAAAATACTGAACTACACAATGTTAAATTGAGTTTGGAGATGTATTTTGAAACTTGTACCTCAAAAAATTTGCAATATTAATCTGAATCAACGTAAATTGGGATGACATAAATTGAGTACTCTCTGTATATGGTGTTAACCTGTCATCAGTTACTATTCAACATTGAAATATTCAGCTTGCTGATAAGCACCTGGTCATCAATGATACCACAAGAAAGGCTCTATCTACATTGAAGCCTGAGGAACAGAAGGTGTGCCTATTCTCAGAATGAGATCATTCTTTAAAATATATTCCTATTTTGCTCCTATTTTTTCAGATGCAAATTTCCTATTTTTCTATTTTTTGAATGGTACTGGGTGCTTGATGCCCTGTATATAACATCACATTTTATCCTGAATTTGATGGTTAATGCCATAGTATACAAATTTGTGCAATTGACTCTAGACTAGTTTTGTTAAATTTTACTTGCATCCTCCTGATAAATATGTTGAACCATTGCTGTTTGACAATTTCTTTGATTAGAATCACTTTTAGGTATAGTAAATATTTTGTAAGTTATAAGGTCTAGTTCTACAAATCATGTGGTAGCAACTAATAATAGGTTTAAAATACTTGGTAATTTAGACTAGTATATAAATTGCAAATTTATCATGGTTGGGCACTCCATCATTAGGAATCAGGACAATGAATTTTGCAATAAAGGAAGGAAAATTTGTGGAAGAATATGTATTCCAGGAGAAAATACTTCTAATGTCATTGAAGTAGTGAAGAAGTTGCCTGAAAGCAGAGGCTTAATTATTGTGCTTGTAGGTATAGGTTAACTGATTTGATAAACAAGGAGAAAGATGGTAGGTTTAAGTTAAAATAGAAATTCAGAAGTAGTTCAATGAAAGTGTAGAGAATTTATTGGTAATTTTAGAAATAGACAGAACAAATGTTTTGTGGTGGGTATTTTACCAATGATTGAGGGGGCAGGGTTAAGCATGGAATTTACAAATAAATTTTAGTCCTAAATGATGAAGCTGTGGAGCAAAGGAGTGAAGTTCATAAATTTATGGGATATTTCAAAGACAGGAGGGATCATTAGAATAAGGATGGATTACATTTGAGTAAAAAGGGAACTGCTTTATATGGCAGATTTTGAGAGAACAATTTGAGTTCTTTGGGGTTTTGAAAGGTAACTTTAGATTAACTGAGGGCATAAACATGATGGTAGCTGTATGTAAAGTTGCCAAAACTGTGGGTTTCAAAGACAAATTGACAGGAACAGGCATATTAGCAATCGAGCAAAAAAAATGGTGAAATTTTTAAAACTGAGGGGTTGAATTGGTGTTTTTATAGAAATGCATGAAGTTTTAGGAATAAGAAAAATGAACTATTTAGTTACCAGGGATGGGGAGTTGGCCAAAAACAACTGACTCCCGACTCCTGAGTCGGTATTTTAAAAAACTGACTCCGACTCCCGACTCTTTCCTTATCATGCTGATCTACAACCTTATAAATATTGGGATGTTTGTTTCGTAGATGGCGTTTCAAGTTTGAGGCTCTAGTTGGAGCATTAGCATGTTTCCCAGTGTAAGCACTAATTTTTGCATTACACTCTTTACCATCCTTTTCTACTTGACAAATAAAAATACTTTCATCCTCATTTAGCTTAAAATATTGAAAGACTGCTGATTTTCTACTAGGCCCACGACTCATTACTAATAGGGGCTAATTAAATTAATAATTAATATATTGCTAATTTTATATGGTACCTAGTATCCTAAAATAGAAATATGAAATTCATTTGCTAAGATTTACCAGAACAATAAATCAAATGTGGAAATGTGAATCTAGAATTAGTTCAGGAAGATATTTATTTAGGGCAGAGTAGTATTCTGGTAAATTGTTGGCATATAGAAATTGAATCAAAGAGTCGGGAGTCGGTCGTTTTTACCGACTCCCGACTCCGACTCCGACTCCCGACTCTTCAAAAAAGCCCCGACTCCCGACTCCGACTCCCCACCTCTGTTAGTTACTGGGGTATATTATTATTGAAAATCTGGATATTATCTGTATTTGTGAGGCATGGATTAGTGATGCAGTATTCTGTGACACTAGAGCAAAGTAGGACCTACCATATGAGTTAAATGGTTATACAATACAGGAAATCCCTGCCATTCATAGGGGGTTACATTCTGACAAAATACCATGATGTGGAAAGCCATGAATGATGGGACTAATACTCTATGGGGGAAAAAAATAGGGTTACATTCCAGAGATCCCAAGAATTACCCTTAAGGCTGTAGTTTCCTACATTAATATATCAGTAAACATAATAAAATACAAACATAATATAATTAGATCCACACAAAACATTACCAGTAATAACAATAAAAACAAAAATGATATGTACTTTAGCACTTACTGGTACCTTAAAGATGAACTTAATTTTGGGAGAGCTTTGCAGGGTCAGGATGAGCATGACTAACTGCAATAGGTAGTGTGTGTGTGTACAAAACCTTAAGCATGGATATGCAAAACTGCGATATGTGAACCAGCAAATGGTGGGGGTTTCCTGTATATATTTATCAGAGAATGGCTAAGCACTTGAGTAGTTTGGTCAAAGTAAAGGTCCAAAGTTTTTGAGATGCCTGGACACACTGCATTTGAAAGATTGGTGGTTGTAGATTGGGGGAAAGATGCATTGGGGACGATTGTTCCAAAGTTGATTGGTTGAGTAGATGAAAGATTGGGAATACTGATTAACCCTTGTGTTGGAGAGTTGGACAGAAAAGGAATGTGTGTCAAAATTCTGATTTAAGTAATGATAGATGTAATGATAGAATATTACTAATTATAGGATATTTCAGCCTACCTCATATAGATTGGAACTTTTTAGGAGGAAATAATAGGGAAGGCAACTTCTTCAATGAGTGCTGTAATGATATCTTTCTAATGCATTTTGTAGATCAGGCAATCTTAGATTTGATTCTATGTAATGATTATAAGGTTATTAGGGAATTTGCAGTAGGATAGTCATTAAGGAATAGTGACCATTCAATCATAACATTTTAAGATAGAATTAAATAGAGATCTAACCAACAATGACCATCTACTGTCTTGTTTCTCAAAGGGTGACAACAGTAAATTTAGGGGTATGTTAGGTTCAGGAAGTTTAAAAGTAGTAATTAGCCTTGTAGATGTGGATAATTACAGGCAGTTAAGAAATGTATTAAATAATTTGATTGGAAATAGTGCAAGGTATAGTGAAGTAAATCTAGCTAGAAATAGCAATAAGGATCCAAAAACATCTTTTACTTTTTATAAATACAATAATAAAAAAATAAAGATAGGATTGGCTCAATAGAACATAAGATATTTGAAAATGATCAGGGTATTGTTGGTATTTTTAATGATTATTTTAGCCCTGATTTTACTGAAGGAATTTTGAGTAACTTTGATTTTAGTTCTTTAGAAGCTCTAAACTCTGGCATTCTTGATAAAATTCATATAAGAAATGATGTTAGGTAAGTAATTAATACAATGAAATTAACTAAAGCTGCTGGTCCTGTAATATTTGATAGGATTCTCAGGGAAGGGGAGGATAGACTCAAGTGACTTTGTTTTTCAAATATAATATACATTTTTTTTTTTAACCAGAAGAGTTTTACAAGGCTGCCACAGCCTCACTTTTTTTAAACAAGTTCATTACATAGGGCCTATTTCAAATTTTGTTTATCATTTCCAAGTTTATAAAAAATTTATGGTTTAATAAAATGTTTTTTTAATTTTATGTATGGTACATCATACTGATACCATTTCCTATTGGCTTAAAGGCCCTACCTAAGCAGTAGTGATGTTTGAAAGTAATATAGACCCAAAGCCTTTTAGAATCAACATGGGTGGCTATGATTTTATCTTATTCCTACGCTGTACTAAAAATGCAAATTCTTGTAGACAAATAGAAATTTTATTGAAGTATAAAGTACGCCTAATATTTTATTGCTATCATCATTTTTCTGCCGGTGTATGATACCATTAATTATAAATGGTTAGTGACTCGCGAGTATGGTAGCCAGCCCATGCCCAAATTAAAAAAAAAAGTATGCCTAGCTGTTGGCTAAAAGTTAGGCTGAAGTTTAGCTTAAGTATCCTAATTAATTTGTTAGCTTGATAAGCTGGACTAACATTTCTTCAAATCTATTTAGCTGTATTTTTATGGAGCCAACATTTAAAAGTCCTCCCCTTCTCTTAAACCTTTGACTCCTTCCAACTGAAATTGCCCGTGGAAAACTATATACTGGTACTTTTAATAATTTTTTTACATTATGGTATAGATTATATCAGTACACTCAATACAGTAGTGAAATTAATTATTCAAGGAATCTTTAAGAAAGCCTAGTTATAGATTATAGGTACTATAGAAAATAGTTGCACTTCAAGAGCTTGATACGCAATAAAGAGCTAGTCATAAACATAGCATTCTGGTGTGTAGGTTAATCAAAAGAACTAATAGGATCAATCAATCACCTGGAAAAGTTGATGTTCTTAAGTCTATGTTTGTCAACCAGCAACAGGCTAAGTAAGAGCAGCTTTTATTTAAAGCAGAAATATGGGTATCCCTTATTTTGTATAATGATTGGCCAAAATTTGGTTTAGCAATCACTACAATGGGCAAAGTTTGGTTTCTGGTACTCCACAGGCGCGTCTCTAACTTCACCTATCTAATTAAAATGGTTACCATATGCAGAAATGGATTTACCCTCCTCCGCACAGCTTGCTCAACCCGCGTGCCCCTAAGTGGCCACTCCCCTGCACTTCCTTCTCACCCTGCCAGTGTTTTGAGTCACTTGCGCTTCTGCATCACACTGCATCATTGTGTAAGATTGCGTATGATTGTGATATTGTTATAATTTGCCACCTTTGTGGAGTGCAAAGCAACATTGTGTGGATTGTTTGGTGCTAATTTGGACTGTGTTAAATGACTGTGAACATTGAAAATGATAGGTAAGTGTGTGGCTGCTTCCCCTGCATCATCGGGTAGGGCTAAGTTCTCTCATAAGTCCTTGACTTTGGAGGACTTCATCCACCTTGAGCAGCAGCAAGCACTGGAGGAGTCTGTCCACAAGCACCATGTAGGAATATTATCCCCTATTAACCTATGTTATAACATCCTCATTTAGCAATTGTTCACTTAGTGATCAGCTTTTCAGGAATGTAACCCAATCGTTAAACAAGGGATACTTGTAGTTCATATAACTTAAATTAAGAATATTAATTTAACTTTTTCTCTACTAAAAAAATATTTACTTAAAAAAAAATGAATTGGTGGTAGCCTTGGTTTTAGTTTACTACACCAATTGTTTACTACAGAATTCCTCTTAATTCACTTTTACTGATATAGGTCTGCTGTAGTTTGGAAAGTTTTCACTGCGGACACTAATTCCTAAGAGGGTGCAAAAATTCCATAACCTCTGTCTTGGATTATTTTGTATTGAAATAGGACTTATAAGTTAAACTGTACAGTAGGCATATTTAGTTTTTTCATACAGGCCAAAACACACGGCTTCCACTGAATGGACTCCTGGATGTCACTAGATACTAAGATAAATTAAACTTAAGTTTAGAAATGGAGATTTTTATTCTGAAATAATCACAATAAAGTAAAATTTACAGAATTAACATTATATCCTTTAAATACCGAGTCAAAAAACTTGGGAGCCCGGCAAAGAATGTCTTTCCACTTCCACTTCTTCCATACTTTTAAAATTGTTCAATAACATATCAAAAGATAAGTGGTGGAATATTCAGCGTATTTAAAAAACCCAACCTGACCCTTTTTAGTCGCATCTCTAGCAACCTTTTGCCGTAGGAAATAAGGGTATAGTGCAACTATCCCCCTTCACTAAATCTTACAAATGAAGAGGGATGCTGTAGTAGGTTGTTCAAATGCTAAAAAATTAAGTAACCCAACTTACTGTAACCTAGGTTGACTGGTGCTTTTGAGCATATTGTAATGGTTAAACTTTGTATAACTCCTTATAACCACACTCAACCTAATTAGGTTAGTTTAATAATGTTAAGAAAATATCATTAGAAATAGTTTCTCAAGTAGGGCCAATGATTTTTGGGTTAAGCCCAAAAATGTCGAATTGTTACCTCCTGATTGATTTTTAACCCTTTATTGTGCAGTGTTACTTTACTGATTTTGTTCTGGTTAATGCCAGACAATTTTATTCAGTCTTGGAAAGACCTCTGTGCAGTTAAGGATTAAGAGATATTTGCTTAATCCTTAACTGCACAGAGGTCTTTCCAAGACTAAATAAAATCATTTGGTGTTAGCCAGAACAAAATCAGTAAAGTACACTGCCTGTTCATTAAAGGGTAAGCAAATTGATTTTTATAAAATACATGAAAAAGTCTGCAAACCCTTAATTGTAGACTTTAAAAAATTGTGCATTTCAATTTTCATTCTAGTATTTTTGCTTAATTTTTTTGTAATGTATACATTTCAGTTGTGGAAAGAGAGATTAAATTAGGCTGTCTAATGACATACTGAATTCATCTATTTGATAATTATTGTAAATAAATATTAGTTATAAAATTTCTAATGAAAGAAAGATGCATCTTTCTTTCTTGCAAATCAAATATGTAAATAATGTGGTTTATTTCTAAATTCACTGATAAAATACGAGGGTGGGCTGAAAAGTAATGCCTCCACTTGAATAATTCTGGATTGTGTAGAGGTAGCCAAATAAAACTGGTTTTGTGTTGTGATTTGATATCTCCACCCCAGTCCAGATTGTGTAGAGGTAACTGGATAAAACAGGTTTTGTGTTATGTATTGATTACAATGGAAAGGAAATGAAGGAGATTAATTTCTGCACAGCACTGTGACAGATGATACGTGGGTCTGCCATTATGACCCTGAAAATAAATGGTGATCCATGAAATATCAGCACAAAAATTCACCACAACCAAAAAAATTCAAAGTTTAAAAATTGGCTGGAAAAGTGATGATGCCTGTTTTTTGGGATATCAATAGTGTTGTTCTTGAAGACTTTGCTCTCCCTCTTTCTGTAATCAACTCTGCACATTATATTGAAACTGAAGAAGTTGGAAAAATGCATTAGGAGGGTTTGCACCCACAAAAATGGAGTCATTGTTCACCATGACAACACATGGTCTCACACCAGTGTTCAAACGTGAGAAGCAATTGAGGATCTGCAGTGCACCATCTTGCCACATCCACCATATAGCCCCAATTTAGCACCATGTGATTTTCACCTCTTTCCTAAACTTAAAGAACATCTCTGGAAATTGCTACAAGTCTGATGAAGCAGTTAAGGCTGCTGTGAAATTTTGTTTTTGTAGTCAAAGCTCTGAGTTTTACCAGGCTGGATTTAAAAAACTCATTTATCATTGGCATAAATGTATTGAGGTAGAGGGTGATTTTATAGTAAATGTATTGTTTTGAAGAATAAACTCTAAGGTACATATCTGCTTTTGTTTTGATAAAATCCTTCAACCTGTTTAAAATTTATTTGAGTGAGGCATTACTTTTCAGCCCATCCTTGTATATAGTGTATAAAAACTCTCAATTTATTCCTGATTTATATAGTGAAAATATAACCCAATTTCTACCATCCAAATTTAAAAAAAATGTCAGAAAATTGTATGCCCTACTTATAAGCCTGTACACAGGCCCTACTTATAAGTCTGTACACAACCTTCTTACCAACTAACTAGGATTGTATAATTTTTTTTTTTTTTTTAATATTTAGCTTTGTAATAAAAAATTTCTCTATATATGAAGGCAAATCCTGAAAGTTATGGGGTGGGACCATATTTGGAAGATTGTGGAGACTTTAAAGTTTCCTTGGAATAACTAGGCTAGCTCATACTAAGATAAAAAGATGAAGTACTCCTTTACTTCCTGGTATAGTTACATTCTTGTAATTTGACCAGATATTATCCAGTTTTCTACCTGTGCTTTGTTTGCATCTTTGGCATTTTAAACACAATAGCTAGCCTATTGTTTTTAGAAATGTTCAATGTTAATTATAGCCTATTTGGTATTTGTAGAGGGCCTCCTAAAATATTTTTTTACTTTAGTCTACACACAAATAATTTTCTGTTAGGAGAAATGTTATCAGTGAAATAGGCTAACCTACAAAAAATATTATGCATAAAGGAATGCTGGCAATAAAATAAAGTAGCTTCAAGACAATAAACTTTAGCTTGTCAAAATAGGTTTTACGCAGCTATGGATTAAGACCTATGTGAGTGTGATACACTTTTGGGTGACTTCCCCTTCCTGGAATGATTAAGAATTAGTAGTCGTAGTTTAATCTCAATACCAATCCCTAGAATTTTCTCGCAAGTGCAGTTACTTTTAGGGACTTTCCACGTTTCTCTTTTTCAATAAAACTAAAATAATAAAATGGTTTAAACCAATTTTTTTAATTGGATTAAACCATAGTATAAACCATTGATTTAAACAAATTGGTTTAAACCCTGCAACCAACCAACCTTAACTAAACTTGAGCCCACTAATTGTCACTTAAGCAGTTACACTGAAATTAAACCTGAGCAAGCCTCGTGTGATGAATCTATGAAACTTCATGTGTGTGTATATCATCATAAGATATGTCATGAGTAAGAATCGGGTTATTGCATTGAAAGTCAAGGCTGTGATAGGAGTCAAATGTCAAATGGAAATTTGTGCTATAACTTTTGAATCACTCAACCTAAATTGTTGAATTGTGTATCACCACAAGACACTTTACAAACAAGAACCAGATTATTGCATCAAAGGTTAAGGTCATTGATAGAGGCCTTTACCACAAATTTTAAACCACTGAATATAAATTGATGTTACTTTATACATGTATAGATTATCACAAGATCATGTAATGAGCAAGAATCAGATCCCTGCATCAGAGATCAAGGTCACAAATATAGGAGGGTGTATTGATGTCATTCCAAAATACAGACAACTTATGAATCATTGTGCTAATGGAGTGGTTGAGGTGTATGATGAAGTGAAAAGTGTGATGTGGAGGTCCATTATAATATAAAATACAGTGTACTTACCTTAATATTTGACATTTACATTAATTAAGGTGTACGTAATTGTGGACGAGATGTATGGAATACAAGCTAGTTTAACATGGTTTGGCTCATCTATAGACTGAAAGGATATTGCTTTATGAAGTTGTTACTTTAAACACATGGTGTCATTTGGCTGGGTTTAATCATTGAATGCCATGTGACTAAGAATGAAGATCATGATCAAATGCTTAACAACTAAAATTAACACTGAAACTTAACATTATCATACTTCACATGTGTGATGAGTATCCAAAATTTCAAAAAGGTGAAAAAATGTGAGTGCAGTGATATGATAATATGGAGGTGATGTTATGTATGATTTGGAGGTTATATGTAGAGGGAGTTAATGCAAAGAAGTGGATGTGCAATGATTCACAAGTCTGTAGTTCCTTTTGAACATTGCTAATGGTTATATACAGGGTGGGCCGAAAGTCTGGATCCATAGGAAAATATTTATTTTAATACATAAATTACAACAAATGGTAAATACTTAAAATGAATATCAACTTTAACTCGTAAATGCGTATCCGTGATCCTATGGATCCAGACTTTCGGCCCACCCTGTATATGTAGTTCTCTTGATTATCCAGGGTAATTCAGTTCATAAGTGTCTCAATTAGGGATGTACCAGATCACAATATAGCCGGATAACCAGATACTGGATATCTGGCTTTTTATTTTTGTTGGATACCAGATAATCTGGCTGGATCAAGAAATGGCTAGATACTGGATAATTGCCAGATATTTGGCTGGATCACGTATTCTTAAGGGCATAAAATTTAAATAATTAGGATATGTGTTACTAGTATGCTTAGAACAGAATTTAAATCAGAAAAAAAAGATAGAAGTATATTAAATTTTCAGACTTAAATTGTCTCAATAGAAATTTAACATTTTCCATATTTTGGGGGGATCACTCCCATTCAATGCTGGAAAGAAAAAAGGCAAAGTTGATTGGACCTAGTTCTGCTAAATTTTAGAGAAATCTAACGTTTAGTGTGTTTTTTGTTTAAAAGAAAATCATCATAAATGTTAAATTTAGCCCTTTATTGCGCACGGCTCTTCCCACAGCTGAATAAAATTGTCTGGCATTAGCCATAATAAAAAAATGAAGTACTGTACACAAAAACTTGAAATATAAAGTTTATCAACAAAATATGATTAAAATGTTAATTAATTATCTGGTATCTGGCTGGATCATACTTGATACCTGGTATCCAGCTGGATACTGAAGAAGTGGCCAGATTGGCCAGATACTGGATCATGATCCAGTATCTGGTGCATCCCGTATCTGGTGCATCCCTAGTCTCAATACATATTAATCTTGGCTATTCAAACAGTACATGAATGGAGACAGTAAATGTAAACATACAAAATTTTATAAAAATTATTACATTTAGATATTTCAATATTATGTATTACTAGAGCCTTTTAATATAAAATATGAAAATTATGAAATGCACAAGAAAATTTATAAAATACATAAGTGATTGTTTTAAATAAAAAGTATGTACATATGTACAACTGTATTGTTCATGCTGTATTTATTTTAGTAATACATACTGTAATAAAATGTGATTTGTGATTGTAATGAGAGCATCACTTAAAGTTGGACTTGGACATGCAGATTAGTTGCTAGGTTGCCTTTGCACTTGGATAGTCTTGGACACAGTAGATTTTGGATAGTCATTCACAACTGGCTCAGTTAATCACTCTCTCAGATAATCAAGATGACTATATATATATTAGGTCATCCCATAAGTAATGCGTCATTTTTTAATTTTTTTTTTTTCCATTTTTATCATTATTTTACGGATAGAAATCAAACAATTCTTTGAAGTTATTTATATTTAAATAAATATTTATTTAAATATAAATAACTTCAAAGAGTTGTTTGATTTCTATCCGTAAAATAATGCTAAAAATGAAAAAAAAAAAATTAAAAAATGCCGCATTACTTATGGGATGACCTAATATATTAGGGGCACTCATTATATTTTGCCCCACCCATTTTTCTTAGCTAAATAATAGGCCATAGTGCTGAAATGTCTTTTGGGCCATAAGTTTGAATTTTCTGTGCTTCACATAACTGGATTTTTCCATTTTGAACCTCCCCTCCTTGTATAAAACTGATGGTTAATGCAGTTTTGAAAATGGTGTCTAACAGTGATGTGCGTCATAAACAGAGCTGTTATCGAGTTCTTAACTGCAGAGGAGGAAACAGTTGGAAATATTCACAAACATCTACAAAACATTTATGGAAATGTTTTTGTTGATCGAAGCACAGTTGGATGCTGGTCTAAACGTGAGAGATCATTGGAGAGAGGGAGAGCCAGCCTCGATGAGCCACACAGTGGTCACCTGGCATCGGCTGTGACATTTCACACTGTGCAATGTGCTAACAGCATCATTTGATCAAATCAGCGTGTCGCATACAAGGAGGTATCACTGGAACTAGGAATTAGTGAAGGAAGTGTGAATACGATAATTCAGCAACTGGAATACTCAAAAGTGTGTTCATGGTTTGTTCCTCACAAACTGACAGAAGATCACCAAGCCCAAAGAAAAGAAATTGCTTCTGAGTTGTTTGTTCGATACAAGACAGAAGGGGATGACTTCCTCTCATGAATTGTCACTGGAGATGAGACTCGGGTACACCACTTTGAACCTAAAACAAAACTCCAATCCATGGAGTGGCATCACGCAGACTCCCCATGCAAGAAAAAGTTTAAAATGGCTCCCTCTGCAGGAAAGGTTATGGCCACTATCTTCTGGGACATGAAAGGGGTGATTCTGGTGGACATTATGAAGAAAGGACAAACACAACTCAGAGGCATATATTGCTACACTACAGAGACTCCAGAGATGTATAAAGCGAGTTTGACTGGAGAGAAAACTGGAAGATGTCCTTCTTTTGCATGATAACGCAAGACCACATAACAGTTTGCAAAGAAGAGAGGCCATCACAAAAATCCACTTAACAGTGTTACCCCACCCTTCATACAGCCTGGATCTGGCACCTTCAACTTCCATTTGTTTGGGCCAATGAAGGATGCTATTCGTGGAAGAAAGTTTGAGTGACAATGAGGTTGTTGAAGAAGTTAAGAGGTGGCTCCAGAGGAACCCAGCAGACTTTTACCAGCAAGGAATACAGGCCCTTATTTCAAGGTGGATGAAAGCCATAGAAAAAGATGGAGACTATGTGGAAAAACAAAAACTTGTAAAAAAGGTATGTGACATACCATATTTGTGTACAAAATTTCTGGAACTTACAAGGAAACTTGGAAAAAAAAAAAAAGTGAGGCAAAATATATTGAGTGGCCCTCGTACACACACACACACACACACACACACACACACACACACACACACCATCACCATCACCATAAGTGCCATATTTTTTTGCGCATGTGCCTGAAACTCAGAGTGTGCAACTGCCTCAAGGATATCTGTAGTTTGAATCCAAATGTCAGTGTGTAATTTCATTTCTCCTATTTTAGGTGAGTTTTTTAATTTTCTTCGCATTTGATGTACTTTTTAGATTATTTTTCGGATAATAGGCTCCATTTAATATTGATTTCAAGGAAATCAATAGTGCAATATATTAAGGAGCTTTTCAGTTATAAATGATGCAAAAACTGTTTGTTTAAGAATTAGTATTTTGTCAGTGAATATTTTATTCAAAATGGCATGGATGTACACTTCCAGACAGTCTTGTCTGGAGGTGTGCATTACTATGTGGAAAATATGTACTACTGTATATGTACCAGTGTGTGTGTGTGTACACACACACACATATATATACACACACACACACACAGTCAACCCTTTACTTACGTAATTAATCTGTTTCGAGATGAGTTACTTAACTCAAAAATGACGTAAGTCGAACCCCAAAATACATGTAAATCGGGTAATCCTTTCCAGGACCCCAAAAAAGTATTGAAAATAATAAAAAAATTAAATTTTTTGATAAAAACTGTATATAAACAGAATTATAATGGTAATTAATAATTATTATTAAGAAACACCATCTGTAAAAGAAAATACATATTAAAAATTAATAATAAAACATTAATTTAGACTTGGAGAGAAAGTTATATAATGCACAGTAAAAATAACAATGAAATAACGTGAAATACCCGGCATCCTGCCAGTGAGTGGTCACGCACTGCATTTGCGATTACGCAGCTATTACGCAACACAAAATAATTATGTAAGACGAATCAAATACAGTCAATGGGGGACTTCTTGTAACTCAAAATTACATAAGATGGTGACGATGTAAGTCGAGGGTCGACTGTATATATATATATGTGTGTGTGTGTGTGTATATATACACACACACTGGTCCACAAAAGTATTTATGAATTGAGAAATATTATCCAGATATTAATGATAGCTTTATTTTTTGCGATTTAGTAAAGTTTATTTTGTTAATATATTTTTTATGGTAATTTATGTTATGCAGAACACAAATAAATTAGTATAAGATAGTAATTATTAGATTAAATATAATATTTGTCCACTTCAAAAGTCATTGTAATTAATTCCCATAGAGTTTCTTCAATATTTTGATAATTTGGCATTGCTAAATTAAAAGTCCTCTAATTTTGAAATTAGTAGCACAGACTATGTGCAGTTTAGTATGCTGTCAGCCTCAATAGGAGAAGGTTCATTTTAACGCTGTTCAATGAAATTTATACTTATATATTTCCAATTTGAGAGGATGGTTAAGACACGCGAGTTATCTAGCCAAGACTTAGGGGAATTGACCACTCTTGTTAAAATAGGTAATTATTCCAATACAAGTTTTACAAAAATGCTGAAGATAAGTGAAGGTACAGTCAGATACTGTAAGAAATATTTTAAACCAAGGAAGGAAATACCTGTAAGTTAGTCTGAACTAGAAGAAAGAGGGTTTTGTCAGTGTGGTGTAAGGCATCTAAACTTTCTGGCTTTGGACAATAGATTTATGACAGCAAATGACTTGAGTAAAGAATTAGTGAAAGTGGGAGAAATGGAAGTTAGTGCTGATATAATGAGGAGGAAGTTAACAGATAATAAAATATTTGCTAGAGTAAGAAAAAACCTTTGTCAAAGAAGAATGTGAAAGCACAATTAGAATTTGCTATTCAACACAAAGATTGGGATGCTGAGAACTGGTCAAAAATTGTATGGAGTGATGAAAGCAGATTTGAAATTTTTGGTAGTGATAAAAGGAGGAAAATTGTTAATGGATAAATAAATTGGTGAAGAAAGTAAGAATGAATGCCTTATTCCGACAGTGAAAAAAGGAGGTGGGGGAATCAATGTGTTGGGCTGCTTCTCATCAAAGGGAGTTGGAAAATTACATCACATCACTGGGAATGAAAATGGACACATGGAACAATATGTATTCAAACATCTATTCACTAATATTGCAATCCCAGCTGTTAAGGAACTTCATGAAGCTTATGCAAGCTTCATATTTCAACAGGATAATGCTCCTAAGCATAGTGCTAAATCATTAAAACAGCTCTACAGTAAGCTTGAAGAAGAAGGGTTTAAAATGTTAGGATGGCCATCTCTGAGTCCAGATTTAAATCCTATTGAACATCTTTGGGATGAGCTTGCAAGAAAAGTAAGAACAAGAGAAGATAAGGCAAAAAATAAAGATTTATGGAGAGTTCGTCAAGAAAAGTGGTATAAAATCAGTCGTGAATCCTGCACAAAGTTGGTTTGACTCAGTGTCTTGGCATCTTGAACTAGTCCGAAAGAACAAGGGTGGCCATACAGGATACTAATTTTCATAAGTATTTATAAATAAATTTTTACAAATATGTATGGTATTTTTCTTTTAGTGGCCTGTTTTATTGTCAAATATATGTAATATTATTATATTACAATTAAATATCTTATGTATACATTCTTATTCCAAATATATTACAACTTACAATTTGTAAATACTTTTGTGGCCCAGCATATATATATAAATATATTTTATTTGTGTATGTATATATGTATATATATATATATGTATCTACCTACCATATGCATTTATATAGGGATATATAGCCTGTATATACAGAATTATATATTATTAAATTTTTTATTTTTCAAGATAGTTCCTTGGCATGTTGGTGACAGAATACAATCAACAAAAGAGCAATAGATGCTACAACAAAATCAAACTTGAGGTTGCATTTGAATCAGTCATGAAGGACAAAATGTCTGTTAGAAAGGCTGCAGATTTACAAGATGTCAAGAGGTTCTCACTACAGGTAACTAATTTGCTATAAATAGGCTTAGACAATCTATGTAACCTAAATTTTGTTTGATAAATATAGGCCTATGAAAGCTTATAGAATTAATATAATATTTTGGCTTATTCATTTTATTTGTCTTGTATGCCTTTCTTTTTCTGTTTCTGTTTCAGGATGCCATCAATCATTCAAAGAAGAATTCAGATGGCTCAGCCTTCAGTCCTTTATAGCAGGTACCCTCCAAATGTGTGTGATTTTCTCCCAGTATCAGGAATCATTGCTGGTGGACTATCTTATTAATGCATCCAATATGTTGTTTGGTTTAACACACAGTCAAACTCGTGTTCTGGCCTATCATTATGCCAAAGTCAATAATATAAATGTTCCCCCAAACTGGGATGAAAATGAGACAGCTGGAAATGATTGGCTTATTAGCTTTATGCAACAGAACAAGAGTCTTAGTATTAGAGCCCCTGAATCAACTTCTTTGGCTAGGGTGAAGGCATTCAATCAGAATACTGCTGGTATATTCCAAACCAAACTGACAAATGTTATGAGTAGATATGATTTTAGTGGTTCCACAGCGCATTGGATCTTCAGTCTAGATGAAACTGGCATTACTGTTACACCTAAGCTCAACAAAGTCATAGCACCTAAGGGTAAACACAAATTTGGTCAAGTAGTTGCACAAGAATGTGGTCAGTTAATTACAATGGTAGGTAAATTGTCTCTGCTAATGGAACACATCTACTACCTTGTTTTGTGTTCCCTAGAGTAAGGTTTGATGAGAGAAAAATGATGTGTGGCACTACTACAGGGTCCATTGGCTTGGTGCACAAATCAGGATGGATGACTGCTGAAAACTTCATAATGTTCTAAAACATTTAGTAAACCATACTAACTAGTAATGACCATAAAATTCTCATTGTTCTGGACAATCATGAGTCTCGCATCAGTGTTGAGTGTATGATTATGCAAGAGATAATGGTATGGTTATCCTGACATTGCCAACCCCACACATCTAACAAATTGCAGCCACTTGATGTCAGTGTTTTTGGCCCATTCAAGAGTGCATACACACACGAAGTAAATGGATGGAATGCAGGGAAAGTATTAGGCGTCTTTAACATACCAAAGCTGGCTTACAGTGCGTGGGATTTAGCTGCCACTCCTTCCAACATCACAGATGTGGATTTCATGAGCTCATATGTGTCAAACAGGCCTATGCCATCAGCATTAAGTTCATATGACACTACAACCTTCAACATCAGCAACATCAAATCTTTCAACAGTTACACCAATGTCTTCAGCATCAAAGCTACATAGTTTCAACACCACTAGCTACTTCATCAAGAACAATTCAATCAGCAATTATCTCACCAGGAAATATCAGACTGTATCCGAAAGCCCCTGCAAGAAAAAATAGTAACAGAGGTAGGAAACCTGGTCATTGTATGATTGCAACTGACACTCCAGAGAAAAACATTCTATTAGAAAGGCAGAGGCAAAAAATTGAAAAACTGGAGAAGAATGCACCTAAGAAAAGGAAGCTCTTACAACAGCAAACTGCTGAAACCATGAATGCTAGCACTGACACAGATGACTCTACTTCTGTAACGATGGATGCTTTGTCTGAATATTCGGATGAATTAGAAGAGTTGTCCACCAGTATATTTCAAGAAAAAATTCCAGCTAAAAATGACTGTGTTGCCTCAAGCTTCAATTAGAAGGAAGAAAGGAAATAAAACATTTTGTTGGCCATTTGTTAAGTGATAAAGATATAGAAAATGCTGAATACACAGTTTTATATCTAAGAATGTCTGAGAAAGTGGCAACTTTTAGATTTCCTCCAATTCCTGAAATTTGTGCTGCAGGTGCAGAATCTATTCTAGGAGTGCTTCCTCCACTGATACAACAGAAAACAGAGAGACTGAATAGCATTCTTCAATTTGGAATTGGTTTTGAAGGCTATAATAATATGGGTTAAATTCTTTTAACATTCTATTATAGGACCTATATGGTCATAATGTGTATTTTCATAAATTTATGGACTAATGTATTCACTTATTCACGCATATATAACTTTTGGAATGTGTCACAAAATAAATTCGAGTTATATATTGTTTATTTAACAATCCCCCCAATGTTTAACTAGGTCAAAATATAATTTTCATGACTAAATTCCAACTGTCCGAAGCTGGACACCCTCAGTCTGGAGGTAGCCCATTGATGAGGTACCTTTGGACACAAGACAGGGGTTACATTTTTGCATTACTATACGCAAACTCCTATTGTCAGATACACATAACTTAGCATGTTTTTAACCAAGAGATTTATGAAGCACATAGCGATGTCAGAATAAAATATATATATATATATATTTACTGATTTTTGGCAAGTATTTGTTAAAATCGTCTGGAGGTGCCCCACTCTCCCTTATACATCAAAAAGTATTCTTGGAAAATAAGTTCTTTGTGGACTAAAATTTCTCTAAAGAATTCCTTGCCTTAGTTCAATGTTATGCGTTTTGTAACCTATGAAATATCAAATAAGTACCGCTTTGGTATGTGGGTTATTAATTGAATTCCTATAGTAAGCTTGGTAGCTAAACCCCTTTAAATTCTTTTAGATAAAAAAAAAGACTACATACATAGATACATTATTAAAATCTCATTTTTCAATGCTTTGGGCTGAGAAGGCAGAAACAGCCTGGATGTAAAAGAATGCTCGAGACTAATGTGTAAAAATAAAAATAGCACTATTAAATAATGGATGTACACTACTCATTTCATAGCTATGTAAACTTTTAAAATTATTTGAAAAATCTTTATTCCCTCAGATTGAATGAAAATGAAACCTCTTCACTCAGATGATGGAATTCAGCCTTCCTATTCAAAGTCATTTGGTGAAGAAGTCTCAAATGACCCAATGATGGAAGAAAGTGAGGAGGATGGTGAATCGCAGGAAATGGAATGTGAAGCAGATTATGAACTAAATAATGAAATTAAAGATGAAGTTATAGAAGATGAAATTGAGTCCAGCGAGGATCCTTCTCCACAAAAGTCATTTTCTCCTCCACAGGTAACCCTAAGCTAAGTCACTGTGTATTCATAAACGATTTGCCTCGTATCTAAGTCTTAAAATAATGAATTTTAAATCTAAATATATCCACTTTTAGCAGCATTGTTTATAATTTGGCCATGCTTTAAGTATTAAATTTATTGTAATTATTATGAATATACAGTATTTAAATTTCATAAATCCTTCATTGGAATGAGTGAGCTACCAAAAGGTCAAAGGTGAACCCTGAACTCTGCTTGGTTTTACAATAGTGACATTGCCATTGTAAATTATTTCTATATAAAGTTTTTTTTTTTTTTATGCAGGTAGGAGGGGCCAAGGGTGAATGTCCAGAAAAATGCCCCCCCCCCCCGAGGAAAAAGGGAACCAAAATAAAGGTCCAAGGTTTTTGAGATGCCTAGACACACTACATTTGAAAGAATGGAGGTCATAGACGGGGGAAGATGGATTGAGGAAGATTGTCTTAGAGTTGCCTGGTTGAGTAGATGAAAGATTAAAAATACTGATTAACCCTTGCATTAGAGAGTTGGACAGAAAAGGAATGAGTGTGTTGAAAGTCTGGTACTGTGTGTCTCCTTAAAGGAGAAGGCATGTAGTTAGAGAGTTCTGAAGAACAGTGTCCATTATCTTGCCAATAAAACTTATCATTATCATAATTATAATACCACTAGTAAAGAGAGAGGGATTGAAGATAGTCAGTAAGGGGCAGGGAATTGATGAGATGAAAAGCCTTTGATTCCACCCAGTTAAGTAATGCTGTGTGGGTTGAGCCACTCCACGCAGGAGAAGCATACTCCATACAGGGGTGGAAAAGACCCCTGTACAGAGACAGCGACTGAGTGGGAGTGAAGAAACTGCGGAGCCAGTACAGCACACCTAACCTCTTAGAAGCTGTTTTGGAAAGAGAATAGGCCCTATGTGATCTTTCCAGAAAAGATGAGAAGAGGAAATGCCAAGAATATTAAGAGGAGGAGGAGGACGACTGAGTTGTGTACCATTTAAGGTAATGGGAAGTTGTGTGGAAATTTGTGACGAGTAGACAGGTGAATGAACTAAGTTTTTGAGGCATTGAAAGCCACAAGGTTTTCTTTGCCCCAGTCAGAGATAGAAAAGAGAGAGAAAGATTAGAGGTCAGGTGCACCATAGCCGTCCTATGCGAAGCATGGCGTAACTGTTGAAAGAGAGAGACTTTGTGAAGTGGAGAATGGAATCATCGGCATAGGAAATGCGACTTAATAGATCATTGATGAATAAAAGGAAGAGAGTGGGTGACAGGACAGAACCCTGAGGAACACCACTATTAATAACTTTAAGAGAACAACAGTGGCCATCTACAACCGCAGCTATAGCTTGGCCAGAAAGGAAATTTGAGATAAAGGTACAGATAGAAGGATAGAAACCGAAGGAGGGCAGTTTCAAAATTAAAGATTTGTGCCAGACTCCATCAAAGGCTTTTGATACGTCTGGCGCAATAGCGCAGGTTTCACCAAAATCTTGAAAGGAGGATGACCAAGAATCAGAGAGATGTGCGAGAAGATTGCCAGTAGAACATCCCTTGTCGAACCCATACTGAGGATCTGAAAGAAGATTGTGGGGAGAGAGGTGTTGAAGAATCGTCCTTTTAAAGATAGATTAAAAAAACCTTAGGGAAGCAAGAAATCATAGCAGTTGGACGATAGTTGAGAGCAGTCACCCCTTTTTTGGGATAGACTTCCAGCAGGAAGTAGTTGTAGTACCGTACCAGATGAAAGACAAAGACGAAAGAGTTTGCTTGGGCAGGGTGTTAGCATAGCAGCATAGTTCTTGAGAACAACAGGAGGGACCCCATCAGGAATGTATGCCTTCCTACAGTTGAGCCCAGATAGGGCAGAAAAAACGTCTTTGGAAGAAATTCTAATTTCAGACAGATTTAAGTCAGATGGAGAAGAAGATAGAGAAACAGCACTAGAGTTATTGGATACATCATTTGCCATTCTAGTTTTTGCATTCTCTCTATGTTAATGCAATGTGAAGTTTTTATCATTGATGATGAAGAGTAAGGACTGCAGAAAAGAATATTAATGAATTTATCACCGAAGTTTTTGCATTTAAAGTATTTTAAGTGTAGAATTGCAAGGTCAAAATAAAAATTTGAAGTTGAAATCGTCATTGTCAAAATTTTGTTAAAATTTAAATAAAATTTGAATTAAAAATTTGATTCACAGTTCTCTTCTCACCCCACCTAAACTTAGCTTATAGTTATTAAGACTAACGCTTTCAAATGCTCTGTGGCAAAGCCTTCATGGGTGGTATTATTGATAATGTAGGGTAATTATTAATTAATATCATTAATCAGCAGTACTGTATTACTTTTATGTCCTAGAGACCTAGACCAAATAAATTTAAATTTGGAGAGGTCTTGTCCGTCCATTCATCACACTTTCGTATCCGGGCTGTAACTTTTGAACCACTTTTCATACAATGATGAAACTTTACACACGTATTGATTATTACAAGACAATATGTTTTGAGCAATACTCTGGGTCCCTATATTAAAAATCAAGGTTACAAATACAGGTCAAAGGTCAAGTGAAAGGTACTTTCCATAATTTTTGAATAACAGCATAAATTCACACACACACACACACACACACATCATGATGATCATCATCGAAACACGATGCGTCACGAGGGAGAGGGACAGAAAGAGATCTGAGAGAGAATTCTTTTTATATTTTTTCTCAGTCTTAACTTAGATTGGATCTTGAGGTCCTTTTTAATCTGTATATAAATGCTGTGACTGAAACTGTTTGTTATAGGCCTACCTGTTATAGTTCTCTCTCTTTAGTTAGGCTCATTTATTATGATAACAATTTTAGTAGTTGTCTACCCCAATATATGTAGGTGTATCATATTTTGAAACCTCATCTATCGTGAATAGGGTGGCCAAACGTCCGGCTTTAGGCGGACAGTCCGCCTTTTGAGCACTGTCCTTAGGGTGGCCATTTCCAAATTTCCAAAAAGGAGGACACTGCGTATGTGGCCGTACGTTAACATATATATATGTTAACGTACGGCCACATACGCAGTGTCGTCCTCTTTAAATGGCCACCCTAATCGTGAAGCAAAACACCAGCCTCAATTAATATTAAGGTTAGATTGTTTAGGGCCTATTTATCTGATTTCGCATGCAGATCGACTTCTAGGTTTTTTATCTTGTTACTTTTAAAGCTACATGATAATTTAGTTGGTTTTTATTGTTACTTTCAAATTTTAGTATGTTGTCAAATAAAAAGGTGTATAAACTATTAAATTTTTTAAAAATTAATTATTTTACAGAATGGTGCCACATCCTCTGGAACAATAGGCTTGTATTCCAGTTTTGATAATATTGTTGGTGGATCCTTCCATGATCGAATAACTGGAGGAAAACCTTCCTTTCATGATGAACCGCCAAAGCTAGATGACCATGATATTAGCTCACATTTGAAGGTACTGAATTGGCCTAAGTTTTAAAATGTTTTCCCAGAGCCTTGGCAAGAAAGAAACAAAAAAATGGGCATTTGATTTTATGTACAAGGCTTGTGTTTAAGCTACAGACAGAATGCTTAGAGCTTTAAATACAGGGTGTACATAAAGTCAGGATCTATTTTTGTGAAGCACTTGGAAATTATATGGAATTCAATCATAAAATGATAGTGGTAACATTTATTAAATAATTAAGAGTAGGATTCGACGTGACGCCCATCAGTATCCCTGCACAGCTCAAATCGTTCCGCAGCATTTCTAAACACATTCTGGAGCATTTGCGGGGTTATGTTATCTGCAGCAGTTCGTATACGTGTAAGTAAGTTTTCAAGACTCGTAATCTTCGTCTGATAGACGTGCGATTTGATAAAGCCCCATGCAAAGAAATCTAAAGGGGTTAAATCCGGTGATCTCGCTGGCCAAGGTCTGTTGCTTCCGCGTCCGATCCAGCGATTTGAAAAACGTCCATTTAGATAAACCTGAACAATTTTGGCATAGTGACAAGGAGCACCATCATGTTGATAGACGACGGTACTAATAATCCTATCCCCGTCGTCTATCAACATGATGGTGCTCCTTGTCACTATGCCAAAATTGTTCAGGATTATCTAAATGGACGTTTTCCAAATCGCTGGATCGGACGCGGAAGCAACAGACCTTGGCCAGCGAGATCACCAGATTTAACCCCTTTAGATTTCTTTGCATGGGCTTTATCAATCGCACGTCTATCAGACGAAGATTACGAGTCTTGAAAACTTACTTACACGTATACGAACTGCTGCAGATAACATAACCCCACAAATGCTCCGGAATGTGTTTAGAAATGCTGCGGAACGATTTGAGCTGTGCAGGGATACTGATGGGCGTCACGTCGAATCCTACTCTTAATTATTTAATAAATGTTACCACTTTATCATTTTATGATTGAATTCCATATAATTTCCAAGTGCTTCACAAAAATAGATCCTGACTTTATGTACACCCTATATATAAATATATCAGTATTACCCATTTTGAGTGTGCGCCCGTGTAGGTAACTGGGCATAAGTGAGGTGGAGTGTGTGATAATTCACAGATGTAGTCGGATAACACTGGTATGCATATGAAATTTTTTTGTCTGCTGTGAGGTTTTTTTCAACTCATATTATATAATTCGACCATGCTGAATTCGAAAATGACATTGGTTTTCCTCAATCAGGTCAGGTTTTTTCTCTATTGGCCATTTATTATAAGTCCAATTTTATCCCCAAATTTATTGATTTTTTTAGCTTAAACACTGTAGATACGAGTAATATTATAAGAACACTCGTGAAAAATGAAAACATTGTGTGAATAAATACTTTTATTCATACAATGAATATGGAAAAAAGTTTATTGAGGAAGGAAGGAAGTTTTTTTGGCTTTCCGTCTGTGTTTTTCTTCGGGCACGTCTCGCTTCAAACACCAGCAATAGTCCGCCAGCATATTGATATCCCAGTTTCCCTGGTACCTCTCTTCCATTATTTTGATGTCTTGGTGAAATCGTTCACCCTGTTCCTCACTATAATCCCCGCAATTTTCAGGAAAATAGTCCAAGTGGGACCACAAAAAGTGCATTTTTATGGACATGCGCGACCCATGAGCTTTGAAAGCTTCCATCAAGTTTTTGACAACGGACTCGTATTCTGGACTTCTACGTTTGCCAAGAAAATCAGTGACAACTGATTTGAATGCCTGCCAGGCATTCTTCTCAGTTGAAGTCATTGCGTTTTCGAACTGAGTATTCTTGATCAAAGTTCGAATTTGAGGACCATCAAAAACCCCAGCATTTAGTTTAGCATCAGATATATGAGGAAATTTACTCTCGAGATATCGGAATGCTGAACCCTCCTTATTCATTGATTTGATGAAATTTTTCATCAAGCCCAGCTTAATATGAAGTGGTGGGAGCAAAATTTTGTTGGTGGTACAAGGGGCACTGAAACGACATTATGCGACCCAGGTTCAAAATTCTCTCTGGATGCCCATTCACGCTATGCATAGTGCTTCTCATCCGCTCGGCTATCCCATTTGCAGAGGAAACATGGGTATTTCGTGTATCCCCCTTGCATTCCCAATACAAATGCCACAATCTGAAAAAAATGAAAATATTTAAAGAATTTAGAGAATTTGTTCTATCAGATAAAAAAATCTATGCATTGGACTGTATCACTTCTGTGGGGAAGTTAAGTGTTCTTATACGCTCTCAAATAACCTTTGGAAAAACAACATAGTCAATAGCAATAGTTTACTTATGATATTAGTATTACCTTCAAATCTCCACAGATCCTCCAGTTATGTTGGTCGTATACGAGAGCATCCAGTAAAATTTTCATGTTATCGTAGCTCTCAGTAAGTTGTACGGAATGTGCTACAGGGACTGATGCAACCCTATTCCCAATGTTGAGAAGTACTGCTTTCAAACTTCGTTTAGACGAGTCTATAAATAGCCTCCATTCTGATGCGTTATATGGCAGGCCCAAGGATTCGATTAGCCCCTCAACATTGCAGCAGTACACTAAGGAAGAGGTATTTTCGTGCACTGCAAAAAACTTGCGGAATTCTTCCTCTCGTTTCCTATACCAGGAGAATGTTGTTCCCGGAGCCAGCAAGTTGTCCTCTCGAAGTCGCGAGCCCAAGATCTCGGCAGCTAATTTGGAAAGTCCTAAATCCCTGGTAAGATCATTAAGTTTGGCGTGGTTGAGAGGCCTCGGCTCATTTGAAGCGGTATTTTGAGGTATATACGACTGGGACTGGTCATTGGCATTGGTCATTGATTCATCATCAGAATCATCGAAGTCCAGGGCTTGAGGTGGGTCGGGTATTGGAATTCCAGGACCATGGGGTACAGGTCTCATAGCAGAAGGAATGTCAGGGTATACAACAATATGTTTATTCTTCTTGTTAACTCCTGAAAATAGAAACACAGAAACATGGATATAAAACTTGCATATGAAATAGAAGAAGCATTCAGACAGTGGCGGCTCGTGAGGGAAGGCTGCGGTCTGTAAGATATGAAATAGGTCGATGGAGTCTGTATATTTTCTTTCTTTTTCATTCATATTGTCCCTTCGGCGACAATATGAATGAAAAAGAAAGAAAATATACAATCATGGTATATGTAAATGTAACTTGTATAACATATGTATGTGTAAATGTATTTTCTATAACAATATGTATATGTAAATGTATGATTACCATTATGGTGAATATTATGCTATATATGGTGAATATTACATTATGGTGAATATTATGTCAAGTTTCATACGAGGATTTCAAAATTTTAAGAAAATAAATTTATAAGCCCACCTTGGAGGTTGTCAAGCAGAAATAGCAATCTGTCACGTGATCCTTTCCTTCTCTCCAAATCATGGGAATTCCAAAAGGCAAGATTTCGCTCTGCCTTTGCTCCATCTTCTCAAATTTCAATGCACGTCCTTGCAGCACATATGAGGGGCGAAATTTTTGTCCTGGTCCCCTAGCTTAATTCCAAAGTAGCTCTATACATTGTCTTCACAAATTTAGTGATTTGGGACTGGTTATTTGGCATGGTAACCGCCCCACATGATGTAGCAGAATCTATTGGGATCATTTTTACACGCTCTATTCATTATGAATATTTTATCTATATGCCTGAAAAGTAAAAAAGATATTATACAAGTGAAACAAGCGATGATAGATGTTACTGTTCCAATTCCGCTTTGAAACATAAACACGAAAAATTCTATTTTACTTATGAGGCCATAGCCGGATAACCTGAGCTGATTGAGAAAAACGGATTGCAGATTCGAAATCAGCAGGAAAAACTCTATAAGAATCACTTACAAAACCCTTGACAGCAAAATTGATGCATCCCAGTGTAATTTTATTTTTGAGGTAACTCTTTTGGTACTTTTGAGCATTAAAAAAAACTGCATAAAAACTACAACATTTTTGTTGGAAAAAAGGTACGTTGGTCCTGGTTAGGTTAGGTTAGGTTAGGTTAGGTTAGGTTAGGTTAGGTTAGGGAGTACCTCACTATTAAATGATTTGACAGAAAACACCGATCGAGCCCGCAGTTGCACCCGAAATATTTATCATGTCTTAACCACTAGGCTACCCATTTATCTACCAACCAATTTTATTGCGTGGGGAAGGATGAGCAGCAGGGCTAGCTGCGCGTTCCCTACCGTTACCGGGAATCGAACTTGGCGCCGGTGGATTCATAGGCAGCGGTGCTAACCACTGTACCACCGATCTATACGGTACCGAGCTGCGTAACTTCGAATAGGTCCGACCGCACCGAATAAAATGGTCTTTGTCGTAATTCGTTCTTAACTTTTTTATTCTTGCCGAAGGGCGCTCTCTCCTTCGGGTTACCGAGCAAAGGAAACGCCCTTAGGATCAGTCGTCCTTACAAGATTATGAAGAGGAGGGGGAGGCCATCGTTCTCGCATCCGAAGAAGTCTTCTCAGAAAGGAGGTCTTCTCGTTCATCGTCCGGTGAAGGCGAACAAAAAGGAGTTGATGAAAAGGGTTGAAAAGAAGATGGAAAGAGAGAAAATTGACCACCTTGACGAGGATCTTCAAGTTGCTTACAGGTGAGGGCATCTTTCATACTCTTGGCTGTTGTTCATAAAAAGGTAAGTTATCCGTATAAATTAATTATCCGTATCAAGGAGAAAATTTCGAAGATTTTTCCGGTGAAATCGTGACTTCATTAAATGGACAATTTTTTCCTCCCTCGTTTAAATCGTGAAAATTTTATATTTTTGTCCATTGCAGAATCACTGTGGAATTAATGGCAGAATCATTGAAAGCGTACAACTCGATATTTATGGAAACTATTGAAATGGATCCAGCGATCAATGGAGATTATTTAGAGGTGGTGAAACAGCCAATTTGGCTACCGAGGAGTAAGTGAAGTTAGAACTTCATTCCGAAGTAGTGTATTTAAGTAGTCGTCTTAATTTTTTGGTGTTTTTTCCCTGAAATATTAAAGAAATTTGAAAATTATTAGAAATAAAAGTTGGCTATATAAAATATATACAGGGTGTACATAAAGTCAGGATCTATTTTTGTGAAGCACTTGGAAATTATATGGAATTCAATCATAAAATGATAAAGTGGTAACATTTATTAAATAATTAAGAGTAGGATTCGACGTGACGCCCATCAGTATCCCTGCCAGCTCAAATCGTTCCGCAGCATTTCTAAACACATTCTGGAGCATTTGCGGGGTTATGTTATCTGCAGCAGTTCGTATACGTGTACGTAAGTTTTCAAGACTCGTAATCTTCGTCTGATAGATGTGCGATTTGATAAAGCCCCATGCAAAGAAATCTAAAGGGGTTAAATCTGGTGATCTCGCTGGCCAAGGTCTGTTGCTCCGCGTCCGATCCAGCGATTTGGAAAACGTCCATTTAGATAATCCTGCACAATTTTGGCATAGTGACAAGGACCACCATCATGTTGATAGACGACGGTACTAACAATCCTATCCCCGTCGTCTATCAACATGATGGTGCTCCTTGTCACTATGCCAAAATTGTGCAGGATTATCTAAATGGACGTTTTTCCAAATCGCTGGATCGGACGCGGAAGCAACAGACCTTGGCCAGCGAGATCACCAGATTTAACCCCTTTAGATTTCTTTGCATGGGGCTTTATCAAATCGCACATCTATCAGACGAAGATTACGAGTCTTGAAACTTACGTACACGTATACGAACTGCTGCAGATAACATAACCCGCAAATGCTCCAGAATGTGTTTAGAAATGCTGCGAACGATTTGAGCTGTGCAGGGATACTGATGGGCGTCACGTCGAATCCTACTCTTAATTATTTAATAAATGTTACCACTTTATCATTTTATGATTGAATTCCATATAATTTCCAAGTGCTTCACAAAAATAGATCCTGACTTTATGTACACCTATTTCGGTATAATGTCTTTTGCATTTAACCCGAACTACTTCCTTACAGTTAAAGAGAAATTACTGAATGGAGAGTTCAAATCTATTACGGAAGTCCTAGCCCAAATACGTCTTATGCTGGAGAACACTTACAGATATTTCGGAACTAACCATTCCTTCAGCCGGAGAGGCCTCAGGATGGAGTACATCTTGGATCAGAAGTTAATGCTCTTGCCCAAGTATGTTTCATAATTCCTTTTATTGTTAATCTGTAGGCAATATGCGAAGTTTCGTATGGGTTCGGTTGGTTGGCTTTTAAACACTATCTTTATAGTTAGGTGTAATATGCCTCCACCTTTGTTTTTGGTGCCTCCAGCTTTGTTTGCGGTCTCCCTTATATATATATATATATATTATATATATATATATATATATATAGGGTGAGTCAGAAGTAGCGCCCGATTTCTGTCAGTTGATTGTTTGTTTGCCATTTGTATTACAGTGTACAAGAAGGTAGAAATAAATGGATGACATGTTTATCTAACCATTTTTCGGGGGGAAATTATTACGGAACTGTACCAAGCTGTTTTACTTGCAATTTTCAAAGTGCCCTCCCTCGTGATCGATGCACAATCTGACAGCCGAAAAAACAGAAATCGGGCGCTACTTTTGACTCACCCTGTATATATATATATATATATATATATATATATATATATATATATATATATATATATATAGGGTGAACCAAATGTAGGTGGGCAGTAAATGATAACGTTTATTTTGAGAATACATATTTAATTTTTTTGTATACTATAATACAAAATAAAATTTAAATAAATTTAGTTATAATATTTAATATAATATAACACAAACACCATAGTTATAATGAACACCATAGTTATAATATATAACACAACACAAACCGTATTCAACCTACTGTCCCACCTACTTTTGGTTCACCGTGTATATATATTATATATATATATATATCGGGTGGTCCGAAAAAAATGACGCATTTTTTAAAAAATAATCTCAGTAACCCCCTTCCTTATCATGACAATTTTTATATGCAAGATACTTTCAAACTTCTTTTTTTGAATGCAAGAAACGGAATTCTGATATCTTTTATAGTTTTCTCGCAATTAACAAAAGTAACAACATGGGTCAAAAAAACAAAAATCGCAATATAATATCCGTTTTTTATACGATATCATTTTTATACGATATCATGCGATATTTTTGCAAGTTATTACAAAACTCTACAGGAATGAACAAGTCAAATTGTGGATATTTTTATTTTTTAACAATTCGTCAGTACCCTTAATGATGTTGTCAGAGGAAGATCGTATTCTCATTAAAAATTGTTACTGTGAAAAAGGATGGAAGACTGGAAGGTTATTGCAAGAGTTTCCCGGCAAAAAGTGGAAAAGGCGTGCAGTGGAAAGACTTAAAGAAGATTCGCGAATCGGGAAGTACTGCCAGAAAAACCAGGAAGCGGTAGACCTAAAACAGCTTCGGTTCCAGAGAAATGTGGATTACATCAACGATAAAATCTGCTCTCAAGAAGATAAACCAGGAAGTCATTTGTCACAAAGAACAATTGCTAAACATTTGAATATTGGAAAGACTTCTGTACACCGAATAATTAAAGCACAAAAACTAAAAGCCTTCAAAAGAATAGTATCTTCTAGAAAAAGTGATACTGTTAAGGATAAAAGAAAAACAAGGTGCAGAAAGTTACTTGATAATTTCTCTGTCGTTGATATTAAAAAGATAGTCTTCACGGATGAAAAAGATTTCACTCTAGAAATTCCGCGAAACCGTCAAAATGATGTTGTCTACGGCGGGTGGTAAAAAGTGTGACATTTCAATAAACAGATTGTATCATGAAACGTCAAGATTCTCCAAAAAGGTTATGATATCTGCAGGGGTCTCTTGGAATGGCAAGACAGATGTTCATTTTATTGAAACTGAAAAGACAAAGGTGAATTCTGCAAATTACATTGAACTTTTAAGAACAAAATTGTTGCCGGATTGTCGTCGCCTGTATCAAGAAAATGATTTCATATTTCAACAAGATGGAGCACCGTCGCATACAGCTACGCCACACAGTCGTTTCTGATTAGCAATACACCAAAATTAATAACGAAAAATGAGTGGCCACCACAAAGCCCAGATTGTAATCCTATGGACTACTCAATTTGGGAGTTACTAAAAGAGAAGGTTTACCGAGGTTGACGAGAAAAATTCATCGAATCAGAATTAAAAAGTAAAATACTTGAATCTTGCAAGAAATTGGCATTAATGAAGTAAGAAGTATTATTTTTGTGTGGAAGAAAAGACTTAGATTAGTGTGTCAACAGAGTGGTGGTCCAATCGATCATTACTGTAAATTAATTAGTTAAATTTCTGATTAAATTTTTCCTTTCTCATGATATTCGTTTTTTTGACCCATGTTGTTACTGTTGTTAATTGCGAGAAAACTATAAAAGATATCAGAATTCCGTTTCTTGCATTCAAAAAAGAAGTTTGAAAGTATCTTGCATATAAAAATTGTCATGATAAGGAAGGGGGTTACTGAGATATTAATTTTTAAAAAATGCGTCATTTTTTTCGGACCACCCGATATATATATATATACACTATATGATCAAAAGTATTCGGACACCCCGGAAAATCCGCATTTCTGCAAATATCACCTTCGCCGAAAGGTATGCTGGGAAAAAGCGTGGCGAAACTATAATGCTGAGGTGTTCTGTTAAGTTATCAGTAACTGTTGTGAAGCCATGCCGCGCGGACGTGAACTCTCCGAGTTCCAACGTGGACTCGTCATCGGATGTTTATTTAAGTAACGTTTCTATACGAAACATTGCAGCCAAACAGGATATACCAAAGTCGACTGTAGCGGATGTTATCATGAGATGGAAGCACGACGGTGCAACTAACGCGAAAAAACGTTCCGGACGACCACGCAAACTGACGGAACGTGATAGAAGAAGTCTGGTACGACATGTCAAGAAGTCCCGCACGTCCTCTGCCGCTTCCATCGCTGAGGAGGTAGGAAGAGCATCCGGTACCTCCGTTAGTACTGTAACTATCCGCAGAGAGATGCACAGACTCGGTTATTATGGTAGAGCAGCTGTACACAAGCCACTGATTACAAAAGTTAATGCCACGCGTCGTTTGGCCTGGTGTGTCTCCCGTCGTTCCTGGACCGTGGAGGACTGGAAAACTGTTCTTTGGAGCGACGAGTCGCGGTATTCACTCTTCCAGTCTGATGGGCATGTTTGGGTGTGGCGACAGCCCGGAGAACGGCTTCTTCCTGACTACGTCCAACGGTGAAGTTCGGTGGAGGGTCCATCATGGTATGGGGTTGTTTCTCCTGGCTAGGGCTCGGCCCGTTGGTTGTTATACCCACTACATGAACGCTGACGTTTATCTCGACGTTCTGGACAATTCGGCCCTCCCTACACTGTGGCAATACTACGGAGATGGCCATTGTTTGTTTCAACAGGATCGAGCTCCCTGCCATACTGCAAGGCGTGTGCAGGACTGGTTTCGTGAAAATAAGGTGGATTTGTTAGACTGGCCTGCTCAGAGCCCCAATCTCAACCCAATCGAGCACATGTGGGACGAACTGGAGCGACGGATACGAAACCGCACAGCACGCCCGGCTTCACTTGCATCTCTTGCATCAGCTCTGCAAGAGGAACGGCGAGCCATTCCTGCACAGACTTACCGAAAACTGGTGGAAAGTATGCCTCGACGTGTTGACGCTGTAATAAAAGCAAAGGGTGGACCTACTGGTTACTAAATGCCATAATAAAACCATTTTTCCCAAAACCATGCGGTGTCCGAATACTTTTGATCATATAGTGTATATATATATATATATATATATATATATATAATATATATATATATATATATATATATATGGTGCAAAAGTAGATACATAATTAGCTATTTTTATCAGGTCATCCCATAAGTAATGTCGTTTTTTACGATAGATTAAGTTTAAACTAGTCCTACTCGGTTTAAGCATAAAGTTCCGAAAGTTATATCTAAGAGGAGATCTATCGTGTTTCGCTACATACTTTACAGACCTTGACCAGTGAAAACGTGTGTTTTGCTTTATGTGAACCCCTCATAAACATAGTGGTATCAGAAGAGCATATCAGGCATATAATGCTTTACGAGTTCAAAAAAGGGAATAGTGTTACTGAAGCAACGCGGAACATTCCGGAAGTTTATGGCAACGATATTCTGCATGTGAGGAAATGTCAAAGATGGTTTCAAAAGTTTAGGAATGGTGACTGCTGTTTGACAGATGCAGCACGCTCTGGACGCCCTGCTGAGTTTGTTGATGACCTGCTGTTAGCCGCACTTGAAGAACTGTTCAACAACTGTCGAAGAATTGGCCCAGAAACTCAATTCATCCCCGTCCACCATCCATCGACATTTGCAACAACTCGGGAAAGTGCCTAAGTTAGGAAAATGGGTGTCACATGAATTGTCGGTCGACAATCTGAGGGTGCGGGTAAACATTCGCACAGCTCTCCATTCCCGTGAACTCCAAGATCCGTTTTTGCACCGTTTAGTGACTGGTGATGAAAAGTGGATACTGTACCAGAATGTTAAGCACCGTCGACAGTGGGTTTGTGCTGGAGAACCAGCGACACCACAGCCAAAACCAAATCTTCACCCTCGGAAGGTGTTGCTGGTGGGATAAAGGTGGTGTAATACACTTTTAAACCTTACCACACAGCCAAACAATCACCGCTCAAGTCTACTGTCAACAGCTGGATCGATTGAACACTGCACTAAAAGAAAGAGACCTTCTTTGGTTAATCGGAAAGGAATCGTGTTCCACCACGACAACGCACGTCCTCATACCGCTCGGATCACTTCTGCAAAAAATTGAGGAGCTTGGGTGGGAAAAACTTCCACATCCTCCATATTCTCCAGACCTTGCGTCTTCAGATTATCATTTCTTCAGGCAGTAGCGTATACAGTGGGGGGGGGGGAAATGGGGCATTCCCCCCCCCTTTGGAGGTGAAGAGGATGTATCTAAGGATAAGTAAATTTCCGTAACATTCAGCAAGCTAAGACAGGTAACTAGGTTTATTTTGTCGTTAATTAATTATGTGAAGAAGTCAAATGATTCAGTACTTTTCACCATTTTTAGTCCATAATTTATGCACTTTAAAAGAAAAATATGGTAAAAATTACTTCTCTGGACCCCGCTGGGGGCTCACAGCACTCCCCCCCCCCCCCCCGACCCCCTAGCTGTATCGCCTCGCTACGCTCGGCAGCACTACTATGCATTTTGCCCCCCCCCCCCCCCCCCCCCCAAAATCCTGGATACGCGCCTCTCTTCAGGAGTCTGCAAAAGTATCTTGACGAGAAACAGTATACTTCTTTAGATGACCTGCACACCAGTCTTTGTACGTTTTTTGCCTCAAAACCGCCTGAATTTTATAAACATGGCATTGAAAAGCTTGTAGGACGTTGGCAGAGTGTCATTGATTCCGATGGAAAATATATACTAGATTAAAAAGTTTGTTGAGTTTTTTTTTGTCCTTCAAATTCTGATCTAAAAAATGACATTACATATGGGATGACCTGATATTTATAGCAAACTATACCTACTTCTGGCAGTCGACGGCCTGTTGCGTGGCACGGTCAGAGTGCCGATCGGCTCCCTGGGCCGGACCTATTCTCATCGTGCTATTTTTTCAATTACAGGGAGCAATTGCGTGCTCCCCGAACTTCTTCGTACTCCATTCCCTTCTTTGTCTTAGTTTGATCTTTTCTACCATCAAATCCGATGCCTTCAATCTGTGTGTTCTCTGATTTCACTTTGTTCTTTTTACCCACACGTATTCTTTCTCTCCACTTTTTTCCTATCCAACATATTGGTTTCGTCTAATATTCCCATATCCTTCAAAGCTGCAGTAGCTCCGTAACTTACACGGTATCTATCTGCTGTTATTGTTAAGTTATCATAAATAATTCTGTTCTGATGGTTTTCTCTCAGCTCAAAATCCGGAACAAAGTCAATATCGTTGCTGTCATCATCAATTTCCATGCTCTCATCTTCCATAATATGTAAAGGGTCCAGTTTGCTGTTTGAGGCGACATTCATATCTAGGCTTATGTTGGCTCTTCTTTCTAATCCTTTAACTCTATCGTGAGTCCTTTTTCTTGCGGAAGTCGTTACTCTGTCGATTGGTCCTAGTTGGTTTTTTCTTTGTTTCTGCCCCACAAAAGACTCCCACTCAGTCATTGGAACTCTAATATCACATCTGCAATCCGTTCGACTGATTTTTTTTATCGTAACAAGTACAAGTGCAAATATTAAACATTTCATCGAATGTCTCCACCTTCTGCTGAAAACTGTTGTTTCTTTGTTTTAATGGTACTTTATTTAGCTTTGCTGCAGATTCTATCAATCATTCAACTTTTATAGCTATTCCTTCAAATCCTATATGTGGAAAGGAAAACTTCTCCCAAATGGCTTCCACATCTTTAGTGACAATTCTGTAACATTCTTTTGCTGTTCTAGAACCTTTCGAAATCAGTTCTCGTTTTCTTACCAATAAATAATGCCTAAATACGTCAGTCCTTGAAGGTGGAAATTCTGCAGGGTGTCCAAATGTTGAATTGTGCGTTTTGCTTCTTGTCGCCATGATTTCACTTATTTAGGCCTAGTAGCATTAATAACAAGAAACTAATTGTTAAATTCTAGCAATTGAATCATTCAATCTGAATTTAATATAACTCATTCAATCATAAACAATCTGAAAGTAAACAAAAAAACGTGACTAATTTATATAGTTCATCTAATCTATCTAAATTAATCTATGTAATCTATTCAATCTATCTAGAACTCTTTCTAAATACTCTCCAAATTAACCTAATCTACTTAATAAGACTTAATATAATGCATGATTGTCACATTTGGGGTTTATATCTGTGGAGAGAGTAAAATGCATACTGTGGAATTGGAGAAACTCGATTTTTGATGTTTCGACCCCCCTTATTACTCATGCTCATTGTTTCATCTTCACTACTCATGCTACTTGATGAAGTCAATTTGTCAGACTTTGTTTCTTCCTCCTTTCTCTTACTTTCCCTACGTGCTAACCGTTCTTTAGCTGACTCTCTCTTTCTTTTACGATCTTCTTTCTCTGATAATGCTTTGTCAACATTAGCCATATATCCTTTTCTTCCCTTCTGTTTTTGAGCTTGGAGGAATTCTGTCTTCTTTAATCTTGATTATCTCGTGCGCTTTTTGGTGAGCATTATTAAAGAGATCGTTTAAACTGTCCTGAAACAATCTCTTTCTCACGCTGAGTTTTGGAGCACCGGAATTTTAATTTTTGGAGCGTTCTATTCCGTATATACTTTTTCAATCATTGGTATAACATTATAATCAGCTCTTGTTGGAATTCTAGCTTGTCCCCAAAATTCAACTACCTCTATGTAAAGTGCTTTAGAAGCTTCTCTTAGAGTTTTCTTTTCCTTAAGTAAATGAAAAAGACGACGGAGCACATCACCTTTGGAAGGAAGTTTTCTCCCACATATCATTTCAATTGGTTGTCCAATGAGCTATATTTCGATATTTCTGCGAGTTTTCATCGAGGAACTTGCCATTTCTAATATGATTATTCACTATTGCAACACTGCAAACGAACTGCAATACACTGCAAACCACTGCAAACGACAGGTTGGCAAAAGACTGAGGCTTGTGAATAAAAAATACGATTGCTATAGGAACGCCCTTTCAACACGTTTACGCAAGATGAGCCTTAATGGGAAAAGTGACGAAATCTATTTCATGAAAAAACGTGAATACAAGTATCAACAGAACAGATGCGATTCTTGCCTCAACGTGTTCAGTACCGCTCATACAATATGTGCTTCGGAATATTTAACCATAATAAGCATACAAAAATCTATATTATGCAAAAAAATGATATATCGAAATATTTTTCGTAGACACACAATAAATCTATATTATGGGGAAGAAGCAAAAAAGGTTTTTAAAAACATCTAAATTCAAATGCGATGTGGTACCACTTCGAATTTTTTGATCTTACTAAAATTTTATATAGAGTTTTTTCAACATATGTAACAATTTTAGGGGGTAAGACCTACGAATTTTCAACATGTATTTTTTTGGACCACCCTAATATATATACAGTATATATATATATATATATATATATATATATATATATGGTAACATTAATTGTATTATCTTGCATGTGTAAGACATTCCTTGCCCAGTATAAGGGACAAATATTATCCAAAATATAGTACTGTTCGGAAAAATTGGGATACTGCTTTTACGTTACCATGTAATGAATTATATATATATATTGTGTTTGGGATTGAAATAAAATAACGGAAGTTTTTTATTCTAATACAATGTGTGGCCCTCCTTTGCTTTTCAAAAACCACTTCAACTCGCCTTGGCATCGACTTTGCAATTGCTTTACAAATGTTGGTAATTTGTGGATCACTCATAAAGGAGTCTTATAAGCTTTACCAAAGTTGAAAAATGTCTTTAGTTTGCATTCGTTTCTTCAAAATTAACATATTTTAATTGGATTCAGATCTGGTGAATTCCTTGGCCAGTCTAATACTTCTTCAGGACTATTTTCTGCAAAAAACTTTTTCACAAATTTTCTGTAAGACAGCGCGAAATCTTGTTGAAACAACCATTTTCTGCGTCCAAACCAGTTGTTAACAAGATGCAACAACTTTTCTTTCAACTTTACTTTTTCACTATTCACTATTCCATTCTCAAAAAACAAATCTGTTCAATGGATTCTGAAGCAAGACCAAACCATAACCTTCTTAGTATGCTTCGTGGCAAATAGTTGAACTCTTGGCGCCCTTCATTTTCCTTACGAAAGGTGTTCGCACTCCGGAAACCAGAAAACGAGACTTATTGCTGAAAATTACTGGAGAAAAAAGAATCGAAATTTTAACGTGTCTCAAGAAGATAAAAACAACACCCCACATAATAAATGTTACTCCGATAAACATGCAAAGCTATTCACAGCTATAATTTCTTTTTAATTTGTAAGGTGTGTGTCTAGTATTTTATAACAGCAAAAGGTTAGTAAGGAATGTCAGTTATATTCTTTTGAGGTGATTGCGAAGTGATAGAATATTCTGAGTCATTCCTGAAAATGAGCCCGCAAACTTTGCACGACTGTTTCTAAAAAAGAGAGGTTCACCTAACCTGTTTTCAGTCGTCTACAGTGAAGTCTGTGTACTTTCGTGCCCATTGCAACGTCTTTACACGCATCACTGCGGTTAACAACGGCTTTTTAAATGATCGAATAAACTTCATACCACGTTCCTTAAGCCGCCACCTCACTGTTCTTGCGGAAATTTTCACCCTAGTTTGCCAACCCCTTGAATGTCCTACGGCGTTTTCCTTGGGTCTTTCTTACTACTTCTTAGCAGTTTTGAGTCGTATTTTGCAATAATTATCCTCTTCCTCCTCACTTTCTCGCGCATCGTGTTCACGACAGTGCCATTGCAATTGTATTGCTGTGTAATTTATGCAAAGCTGATTTTGATATATTTAGGTCGCTAGATATCTGTCGAACTGATTTTTGCAGTAAGTTCATGCAAAGTAGTCATCTTAGCGTTTTTGTAGTTGTTCCTGGTCATTTTTATGTTAATGCTCAGGATATCTAGTAACTCGCGAGTGAAAAAGCCTTCACGGGTTATACATAGCAGTTAACCCCGACCTCATTCATTATTATTATTATTAACTCGCGAATGAGAAGCTTCGCACATATACTAGTAAATACTCGTACAACTTCTAATTACTTAAACTACAGCGTGATTCAGAAGTCCCTATCTACACTGAGCAGCAGAAAAATCGGCCCACTTGGAATATCGCGAAAAGCAAAAAAGTGGGCAAGTTTCTGTTTATGAAAGATTTTAAATTCGAAAGTATAGTCTATGAGGCAACAAAATAACGAGACAAAACAACGTCAGCTGCGAACACACTAGCTGTAACGAATTTTCGACTTCTTTTAAGAATTCGACAGTGACATTCAGTTGCTCTTAGACTGCTAGTGCCACTTTTTTTTCCACTAGTGGCAGTAGGCATTTGCGTTTAGTAACAGACTTTTAATTGTTTGGGGTTTCAGAATTCGACATTTACAATGGATTTGAGTGCCGTGAACGTTGAAGAGTCGTCGCCCTAATTGAAGATGGTCGGAGCCAGCGTTATGTCGCCGATGCGCTAGGAATTCCAAGAACAACGGTTCGACGTGTCTACCAACGTTATGTGGAGACAGGAGAGTACACCCGAAGACCAGCATGAAAGGTCTCGATACATCACTGTATCGGAGCGAACCGTTAGGAGGAGACTTATGGAAAGTGGCTTACATGCTAGACGTCCAGCAATGGGCCTGGAATTGCTCCCACACCACCGCAATGCTCGTCTTGCTTTCGCTCGTGAGCATGTCAATTGGACTATGGTCCAATGGGGACGAGTATTGTTCACGGACGAATCAAGATTTAATCTTCGAACATCCGATGGATGGGAAAGAGAGTGGAGAAGAACAGGAGAAACATTCACCCCGTGCACTTTTACGGAGAGGGTTGCTTTTGTTGCAGGCTCAGTCATGGTCTGGGGTGGCATCACTTGAAACTCGCGCACAGAGCTCGTCGTTGGTGGTGGGTCATTGATGTCCGCAAGATACGTGGAAGAGATCTTGCTGGAGCATGTGGTCCCTTTTGCTCCTTTCGTTGGCGAAGACTTCCTTCTACAGCACTATAAAGCTAGACCCCATGCGGCAAGAGCCGTTAGCGATTTCCTTGATGAAGCTGGAATTCGGAAGTCCGAACCTGAACCCCATAGAACATCTTTGGAACACGATGGGACGGCGTCTTTAGAGTTCATCTAGTAACCCCTAACACTACAGGAACTACAACAAGCTTTAACTGAAGAGTGGGAGGGAATCCAACAGGATGTGATCGCCGATCTCATTTATGGGATGAATCGACGAGTGGCTGCAGTCATTCAAGCTAGGAGAGGCAACACCTCTTATTAAACTTGGATCAGAAGTTTTTTTTTTTTGTACAGTAGTTTTTGATGATAAATTGTATTCAGCGGGTGTTTGAAGATTTTTAATATCCTCATAGATTAAAATTTCGAATTTTAAAACTTTTCTAAACAGAAACTTGCCCACTTTTTTGCTTTTCGCGATATTCCAAGTGGGCCGATTTTTCTGCCGCTCAGTGTATTTTGCTGAAATAATAGTATTTAAGGATGAAAATGTAGTAATATAATTAGATGTATACTTGTTTATCAAACTTAGTTCTAAGATTTTTAACGTAAGCACCATCAGTGTGTCTGCAAATCTCAAATCTGTCCACTGCATTGCGGAACATATTCTCAAGCATCCCTGGGATGATTTTAGCGATTGTCGCGACGATGCGGGTTCACGGATCGTGTAGGTCTGTAACTCTCGTTTTGTAAACCTCAGTCTTTATAAAGCCCCACGCAAAGAAGTCTAATGGTGTTAAATCTGGAGATCGTGCTGCCCAGGGCCTGTTTCCACCACGTCCAATCCGGCGATTTGGTAAGAGCTCATCGAGGTACGCCCGAACGATGTTTGCATAGTGACACGAAGCTCCATCTTGCTGAAAGACAGCAGTGTCGAGAATGTCATCCGAACGAAGCTGGGGTTCAATTAACTGCTGAAGCGTGTCAAGATAAATTGGCCCCGTTACCGTAGCTTCTGCGAAGAAAAAAGGTCCGTAAATCTTTGATCTTGTCATACCCAACTAGACGTTAACTTTAGGAGGATCTCTCCCCCATTCGTAGAACTGGGTTGGTTTTTCACTATCCCAGATACGACAATTATGTCGATTAACCTTTCCACGTGTGTGGAATTGTCGCCTCATCGCTGAAGAGAATGTGGTTTAATAAGTTTTCAGTATGAATGTTTTCAATAAATTCTGTGCATGGCGGCTCGTCTTGGATAATCCTCTTCGTGTAACTCGTGTAGCGCTTGAATATGGTAACTTTTCTTTTCTAATGTTGATTTTAAAATCGTTAGAACGGTCGTTTTTGGTATGCTCAGTCTACGTGATGCTGCGCGAGTTGACATTTTAGGATTTGTTTCGAAGGCATTTCTTACCAATTCGACATTTTCTCTAAAAGTACCTGGATGTCCAGATCTTGCCTCATTCATCTATGGTCCGTAGAAAATAAAATATAATTATTTCGGCAAAATAGGGACTTTTGAACCACCTTGTATAATATATAGATTCATTGGTGTACATCGAATTATAAAAGATATTTATATTTTTACATAGAATACATCGTGTCCCTCTTTTAGTGGCCAGTACTGTATTTGGATTAAAGATGCGAAACCATGCGTTAATTCGATTCTTAGCATTCACCTTGTTGTTCAGTCTTCGCAGCAATTTGTCGTTACATTTTTTGTTGTCAGTCGAAACATTCATTTAGTTACTCGACATCTTCAATTTGTCATAATCAGTAGTTCATGGTGATCAGGATTGCCATTAGGGCTTTAAAAGCTTTAAATTGGCTTTAAATTTTGAATCCAAAAAAATAGCTTTAATATGGCTTTATTTGGTGTGGGGAGCTTTAAAATGGCTTTGTCGAGTTATAATTATTAATGTAGATTTTTTTCTTCGATGTATTTTGAATTTTGTGAGAAAAAATATTCATAACCTGAGATTGTTTTTTTTTCTTAATTTTAACATAATATTGCGAGCAATTATTTCATCAAAAATTGTGCATGTTCTTATCTTACACACACTGCCTTTTGAGCAGCACTCTATAGAAGCTGCTGGCATCCCATCTGAGACTGAATGCCTGACATGTTCCGTGTACAAGAGCATCCTAAATGAGTGGTTCCCCCTCTTATTATGATCATTATTAAAATTATTAAATATACTCATATCTATTGTTACACTACAATATAATCAAATTCAATAATGTCGTGGCATAGGGCAATAATATTCTTACGGCCGTATGCCAAACATTATTGAATCTGACTATACGAGTATCGAGTTTGATGTGAATACAGATTCAAATTTAAAACTATATACGCATCTCCAAATAGTAATTATTTCGGCTTTCATTTCATCTGGCCTATTGATAGTGGTCTTTAAATAAAACTCACATTTCTTATGACGTGGCAAATAATTCCCAAACATTTACAGTTTATTTGACCAGCTGCATGAGCACGCTGCACCACGCGCGCACTTGCTTTTTGCTATCTAGCCGTACTCTTACGCATTTGATTCGTATACTAATTTTTACGTAGGTCTTTCAAATGGTTTTATTTTAAAGAAAATATTGCTTTATTTCAAAATTTTGGCGTGGCAACCCCGATAGTGATTACTTGTTCATATTGAATCTTGTGGCATGTTACTATTTTTTGTATCGCTTTATGCATTGTGTTGTATCATTTATTGTAGCTGAATATTCGTGCGTTATTGTAAATTAAAAGTTAATCGTTATCTGGAATTTTAAAATGTTCTTTCAGAGAAACGAGAATGCAGTGCACTTTAGCCGTCACTAACGGAATCTCAGAAGAGGATACGAAGGATGCTACAAGGACGAAAAGCTCCTCCATAACGGTGAATGGTACGTTTTTTACATTAGTGAAAAGTTGTGTTTACGTCAAATATATTTCGAATGGTCATACTAGATTGCATTTGTCCGTCAGTTTGGTGTCCGCGCCATTTTTGAACATCTCGACAGAATTGATGAAACTTCATACACACATGGATTATCACAAGACGATGTGTCGCGAGCAAGAATCAGGTCCCTGCAGCAAAGGTCAAACGGAGCTTTCTCGCATCCATGCCATAACCTTTGAACTATAAATTGATGAAAGGCTCGCTCACGTAGTGATCGTCACAGCATGATGTGGCGCAAAAAAATGGGTGGTGCGTGAATGGGTATCCTGGGTAGTCTTTTTTTTAGGTAGGAAAGAGTAGCCAAGGCAAATGCCCCCAAAAGCACCCCTTCCATAGAAGAAGAGAGCCAAAATTAAGGTCCGAGGTTTTCGAGATGCCTAGACACTCTGCGTTTGAAAGATGGGAGGTCATAGACAGGAGGAAAGATGGATTGAAGAAGATTGTTCCAGAGTTGACCGGTTGAGTAGATGAAAGACTAAAAATATGGATTAACCCTTGCATTAGATAGTTTGACAGAAAAGGAACGAGGAAGTGTAGAAAGTCTGGTACTGCGTGCTCCTTAAAAGGAGGCGGCATGCAGTTAGAGTGTTCAGAAGAGCAATGTCCGTTATAATAGCGATAGTAAAGAGAGAGAGAGAGAGAGGCAACATTGCGGCGAAGAGAGAGATTGAAGACAATCAGTAAGAGGCGGGGAAATGATGAGACGAAAAGCCTTTGATTCCACCCGGTCAAGTACGGCTGTGGGGGTTGAACCACCTCACACATGAGAAGCATACTCCATACAGGGGCGAACAAGACCCCTGTACAGAGACAGCAACTGAGTAGGGGTGAAGAAACTGTGGAGGCGGTACAACACACTTAACCTTTTAGAAGCTGTTTTAGAAAGAGTATATATATGTGGTCTTTCCAGGAAAGATCATGAGAAAAGGAAACGCCAAAAATGTTAGAGAGGAAGGATTGAGTTGTGTATTGTTGAAAGTAAGGGGATAATCGTGTGGAAGATTGTGACGAGTAGAAAGATGGAGGAACTGAGTTTTTGAGGCATCGAAAGCCACAAGGTTTTCTCTGCCCCAATCAGATAGAGCAGAAAGATCAGAGGTCAAGTGTCCCATAGCCGTCCTCGAATCATGAAGAAGTGAAGAGTGGAATCATCGCATAGGGGTGAATAGAACAGGAAGTGCGAATTAAAAGATCATTAATAAATAAAAGGAAAAGAGTGGAAGACAGGACAGAACCCTGAGGAACTCCGCTGTCTATAGCTTCAGGAGAAAAACTGGCCATCTACAACTGCAACTATAGATCGGCCAGAAAGGAAATTAGAGATGAAGGCATAGATAGAAAGATAAAAACCGAAGGAGGCCAGTTTGGAAATTAAAGACTTGTGCCAAACTCTATCAAAAGCTTTCGATATGTCTAGCGCAATTGCAGAAGTTTCACCGAAATCCCGAAAGGAGGATGACCATGAGTCGGAGAAATATGCAAGAAGATCGCCAGTAGAGCGTCCCTTGCGGCGTCCATACTGACGATCTGAAAGGATTGTGAGAAGAAAGGTGTTTAAGAATCTTTCTATTAAGGATAGATCCAAAAACTTTGGAAAGGCAAGAAATCAAAGCAATTGGACGATAGTTGGAGGGTTGAGAGCGGTCATCCTTCTTTGGGACAGGCTGAATGAAAGCGAACTTCCAGCAGGAAGGAAAAGTACCAGATGAGAGACAAAGACGAAAGAGTTTGCTTAGGCAGGGTGTCAGCACAGAAGCACAGTTCTTAAGAACAACAGGAGGAACACCATCAGGACCATACGCCTTCCTAGAGTTGAGCCCAGATAGGGCAGAAAAACACCATTAGAAGAGATTCTAATTTCTGACATAATAAAGTCAGAGGGAGGAGGAGATGGAGGAGCAGCACCGGTTGAATTGTAAGCGAAAGTTTGAGCGAAAAGTTTAGCTTTGTTAGGAGAAGAGACGGCAACTGTGCCGTCGGAATGGAAAAGAGGAGGGAAAGAAGAAGTAGTAAAGTTGTTGAAGAGGTTCTTAGCTTGATGCCAGAAAGAGCGAGAAGAATTAGAATTGGATAGGTTTTCACATTTTTGTCGGATGAAGGAATTTTTGGCGAGTCGAAGAACAGATTTTGCACGATTCCTGGCAGAAATAGAAGCTGAGAGAGAATCAGGAGTTGGATGGCGATGTTACTTCCTGAAAGCCCCTTCTCTGTTGCGGATAGCATTAGAACAATTAAAGTTAAACCAAGGTTTTTAGCAGTAGTAGTAGTAGTAGGAAGAGAATGTGGAATGTACGCCTCCATGCTCAAGAGAATCACCTCTGTAATGCGCTCTGTGCACTCAGAAAGGCCACGGAAGCAGTAATCATTCCATAGGAAATTATAGAAGTACCGCCTAAGGGCTTCCCAATCAGCGGCGCTGAAGTGCCTCTTCGGAGGATACAAAGGCCGAATTGGAGCGATAGGACAGGAAACGGATAAGATTGTGATCGGAGGAGCCCAACGGAGAGAAAAGTTTCACGGAGTAAGAATGATGAGAGGTAAGAAATAGTCCAGAATGTTGAGCCTATGTCCAAGGCGATTAGGGATACGAATAGGGTGCTGTACAATCTGCTTTTGGTCATTTAGGATAGAAAAGTTGTAAGCTAGTTCACCAGGGATGTCAGTGAAATGAGAGTAAAGCCCAAAGGTGGTGGTCAACATTGAAATCTAAAATGGAGATTTCAGCAAAGGGAGAACGGGAAAAAATGTATTCCACTTTGGAAGTGAGGTTGTCAAAGAATTTTGGATAGTCAGTAGAATTAGGAGAAAGGTAAACAGCGCAGATGTATTTAGTTTGAGATTGGCATGTAAGCCGTAGGCAGAGGGTATAGAATTCGCAAGATTCGAGTTCGGGAATACGACAACAAGTTAGGTCATTGCGTACATATACGCAACATCTACCTTTGGAGTGAAATTGAGTATAGAGAAAATAAGAGGGTACAGAAAAAAAGGGGATGCTGTCAGTCGTCCCAGACACCCGAGTTTGTGAGGAAAAGAAGATGAGGGTTTAGAGGAGGAGAGGTGGTGTTCAACAGATTGAAAATTTGAGAAAAGTCCACGAATGTTGCGGAAGTTTATGAAAAGTGAATCAGACAGAGGTCCAGAACATCTCGAGTGGATGGTAGCAGATCCAGCCCCACTGCTCGTGTCTGCGTTCCCGGTATCGGCAGGGGGGAAGCCAGAAGTAGGGACATTTATGGTCCCCTCCCCAGGGGACTCCGAGGCTCTTGAAGTTAATGCCATTTTTTTTTTTTTTTTTAAATTTTTGAAAAGATTATGTAGTGTGTAAGATGCATGTGTAATTGTGTATGTAGTGAGGAATAGGGAGAGAAGTGTGTGTTAGAGAGCATGCTGGACTGCTCACAAGGTAGATGAGACACGGAAAAAGATCAGCTAAGGAGTACAGTGACAGGAGAAACGGGAGTTCCAGCACCCCCTATCTTTTGTCTAACGTTCCACCCGGAGTACTTCCCTGGTCGATTGGTGTCTACGATCTCCTCCTAGTGGTTAAGACGCTGGGCTGCTGCTGATCTGGAGGTCGAGAGATCGAGTCCGGGCGAAGACTGATTTTTTACCACCCGTGGTCGGTCGTGGTTCGGATTCCACTTTAAGTCTGAAGTGAGGCAACAAGCTTGACCTTCGTCAGAATGAACAGTTCAGGCGGAAGCAAAACCAAGGTTACCAAGGATGTTGAAAGTAACAGCAACGAAAATGCTTGGTTTGCATTATTCTGACATACATCATTATGTAACAGGTTCTTTTTTGTTGAAAATATCCTTCAATTTTTATCATTTTATAAGCGGTTGTGCATCGACTCGGAACGCGAAGTCCTGTGTTCGACTCCCGGCGTTGCCACTTAGGGTTGAGTTACGGGGGGTTACCTATTCTGTAATGCTCGAGTTCGGGTAACTATCAGAGTCCATACTTTACCCCCGCATCCTCCACTTCTGAGTGAAGAAAGAGGGGTCCTTGATGTAACCATTTATAAATCGGTGTTCGCCCATACATCTATTTCGGAAGCGAGCGGCTTGTAGCATTATTGCCGAGTATAGTGTGTCGGTGTGCACTGGCGGCACTTCCTTAGCGAAAGAACAACACTCGTGTTCAGAGTAGTCGTATTCATAGTCTTTTGTCGGCGCGTTCGTCATTAGTTCGCGTTATAAACACTGGGTATCTCGCGTACCGAATTCATCAGGAGCAAGATACTTAGTGAGTTCGTTTCTTCCTCGAGGTCATACACGGGGACCTACGCGACTGTTCTCGTACGTGTATGCCCACATAACGCATCTACATAACCCCTTATCCGATTACAGTATTGAAACACGAGTGGATTACAAATGTATATTTGTGTTTCCTTAGCGTTGTTCTCAACAACCTTTTCCCGCAAGACTGTAGTTTGTTTGAATATTTAAATGTTTAAGTTCCATTTTTACTCTTCACTTTCCGTATCATATTACAACAATTGTTTCGAAAAATAGATACGTATAATAATTAATCCCTAATGTTCCAAAAGTAGGGTTTATAATGCTAGATAATTAATTAAAGCCCTTCTACCCTTCATAATATCTGTGTATCGATGTATTGAAGGAAACTATATTTAAGTACACTGACAGTATTATGTGGGGGCAATGTACTATCAGAATGTTTTGCTAGCTCTTGCGGAGTGAGGCAAGGCTCCTTGCTACCTCCTGTGCTGTTTAATATGTATATTGATGGATTGATTGCTTCACTTAATGAGGCAACAGTCGGATGTTGGACAGATAACACAAGGATGAATAACTTAGTTTATGCCAATGATATGGTGTTAATAAGTCCTTCCGTTAAATTGTCTGCTGAAGTCTGCGAATTATATTCGCAGAAACATATTCTTTTTAATGTTACAAAAACTAAGGTTATGCAATTTCATCCTAAAAGCTCTAATCAGCCAGCTGATATTATTATAGTTTCAAAATGAGAGGTAAAGCAATAGAGGAAGTAAAAGAGTTTTAGTATTTGGGTCAAATTATCATCAGCTCTTTGAGTGATGACTCGTATATAAGAAAACAATATCGAAGCCTCTGTGCTGAAGCGAATATGACTACAAGGAACTTCCGGTTCTGTACAAGTGAAGCTAAAGAAACACACACTGTATTTTCCGCAGTAATATATAGGGACAACAACAACTCTGGGTGAATTATAAAAAAAGGTTCTGGCAGAACCCTAAATTTGCTTTACAACAGATCTTTTAGATTCCTACATAAATTACCCCCCGAGATGCTCAGCTTTGCAAATGTTTGCTACCTACAATGTGTCCCGAGCTTCCCCGAGGTAACAAGACGTGCTCAGTACAATCTAATGCAAAGAATTAAAAAAAAATCAACCAACCCGATTATCCAAGCTATTCGTCAGTCCCGTATGTCTTCTAATCTATGGAATTCCTGGTATGAAAACGTCTGTCTGTAGCTCCACTTAACTTCGACATTACTGTTTCTCATTAATTGTATGTCTATCCTTAGTATTTGAATTGTCATTGTATTGTCAGTTCCTGTTATTAATATTTGTTATATGGACTATGGTCTGCCAATAAACTTTCATTTTCAATAATGTTTGGGGTTGTCTAACCTTTGCTACAGCTTTACGTGGAATTCGAGATCATCGAAGCGGAGGTCATCCATCCAACTAGTAAACTGACCTAATATCGTTTAGCCTAATGAAAGCGTGTGTTCCGACGTGGCCACGACGAAGCCCTATTTATTGTTAAATAATTAACTTATTGTTAATTTTTGTTTTGTGTAATTTCAGGTGAGAATTACTTTTCTCATCTTATGTACAATGTGAGGGGATGTCGTCAAGCGAGAGAGAAAGAGCTAAAAAAGAAGCGAATGGATATGATGAGGCAAGCAAAGCTCTCGAAGGAGATTGAGGTAGTGCAGTGGGAGGAGAACTTGACGCAGGGGCCGCTCGGAGGACCTATTAAGAATATGTGGGAGGTAATTGAATATTAGACATGTACTTTAGATCGTGTTATGGTATCCCATTTAGGTTACGGGTTATTGGTGTCACTTTACTTCTTTGACACGATTTTCTACCAGAAAATTTTATTTAACTGGTGACAGAGGTAGAAAAAAAAGTGTGTGTGTAATATATATATATATATATATATATATAAGCACACCGGACAAAAAATTAGTCACCCCTAATAGCACCGATAGTAGGAAGTTCAAGGTCACACAGAGGGCGCTGATGTAGCATTGGTAAGTGACAAGTAGCGGTGACGTAGCACACAGGATCAGATCTGTTTCGTGAGGTGGTGAAGAACAAAGTGTGTGTTGGATATAGTCTGCAAAATGGGTCGTGAGGCAGACGTTACTCAGTGGCAAAAAGGAGCCATCGTGTTTGGCAGAGCCCACGGACACAAAATGTCTGAAGTAGCCCAATTTGTTGGTGTGTCAACGCGTACTGTCCAGCGAGTTTACAAAGAGTGTAGTAGTTCGCAATCAACTGACAATCGACGGCGTAACTGTGGCCGGAAAACAATTCTCGACAATAGGGGCCGCCGCCATGTTTCTCGTCTAGTAACTGCAAATCGTTTTCAAACCAGAGAACAATTGCTCCAAGAAACCAATGAAGTTCTCCAGCGACCAATTTCCGAACGGACATTGCGACGAGAACTGCATGCGATGGACATCTGGAGCAAGGTACCACGGAAGAGGCCGCTGTTAACAGCAAGTCACAAATTGGCACGTTATAAATGGGCTCAGAGGCACAAAAACTGGACTGCGGCAGATTGGAAACGTGTAATTTGGTCCGATGAGTCCCGTTTTTGTTTGTTCTCCAATGATGGGAGGCGACGAGTACATAGCAGGTCCAATGAAGCCTTTAATCCTGAATGCGTCGAAGGTGTTGTTCAGGCTGGAAACAGAAAGTGAAGCGCGGACTCTGGCGGAACTTCGGGACCGGCTGATGAACGAGTGGCAGCAAATCGATGTTCAGTACATGCACAACCTCGTAGAGTCTCTGCCTCGCCGGATTCGTGCGGTTATCAAGGCCAGAGGCGCCGTCACACGTTATTATATATATTATATATATATATATATATATATATATATATAATATATATATATATATATATATATATATATATTATGGTGTCACTTATTTTTCAACTTTTAAGTTTTCGTGCTCTGACCTCATCAAAGTGTGCCATATGATGTAAAAACACTGTACAAAGTTTTATAGAGATATTTTAATATTTAGAGGTCGCTCAACGGCTTCGAAGTATTGGATACGAGATTCTCAGAAAGTGTAAATATAAACAACTTCCAAATGTATTTAAACAATTTATTATGTTCCTACATTAGCAGGAAGTGCACAAGACATTATCATATTAAGATGAAGTACATTAGCATCAGACAGTAGCGTAATTATGATTCATCATTATTTCCACTCAAGGTATGCTTTTGTCCCCATGTCCAATGCTCGCGATGGTCTTCAACAACCTGGAGAAGAAACTGGAGTTGTTCTTCATCTTTGGTCAGGTATCCAGAAAAATCCTGGATGAGAGCAACTCCACGTTCAGCGAAGTCATTTGTTACATTTAGAGTTTTTACACACTCTTTCGCAGTCTGGTAATGGGTATCCTCTTCTCATTGCTCAGCAGTTTTCTCCAAGAATTCATCTGGGAGGTTGAGCTTCGTCAACAATGATTTTGTGTTTTTTGTTACAAAGTTTTCCAAGCTTTTTTCTTTCACAGTATCCAGGTCAACAACCACACGCTTTGGAGGGTTCTCTTGTCCATGAAAAACTAGTCATAGATATGACCATGCGATTTTTTATATCAGGGAGGACTAAAAGACTAAAATAACACACACTAATGCAAACACATCCTACCATTAAGGCGACTGAAATGATACTTGGGTAAGGCATAGAAAGGAAGAACATTTCAATTTAGGACAAGTAACGACGCGTCATCAAAATTTTAATGACCTTGAGCGACCTCTAAATATTAATATTTTCTCATGAAACTTCATAATCAGCGTTTTTACATGCAATGTCACATTTCTAGAGGGTCAGACAGAAACTTCTTGGTTCAATTCTTACCATACAATTAAGTGACACCCTTATATATATATATATATAATGTAAAGAACGACGCTTGTGTAGAAGAGCGTTCCGCACAAGATGAGGAGGGAGAACGAACAAATGAAAAATGAGGTACCACCCGGCAATCGAACCCGGGATCATCCGATTTCCGGTCAAATATGCTATCCACTACACCATGGACCTCGATCAATCAGAAGTCGTAATTCTCCTACATACGAGCGGAAACCACTGCCCTGAGGGGGCACCTTCGCATGCCGTACATATATACATTTTAACTGCAAACAACACACAGTATAATTAATGTAAAGAACGACGCTTGTGTAGAAGAGCGTTCCGCACAAGATGACTGGCAATCGGATGATCCCGGGTTCGATTCCCGGGTGGTACCTCATTTTTCATTTGTTCGTTCTCCCTCCTCATCTTGTACGGAACGCTCTTCTACCCAAGCGTCGTTCTTTACATTAATTATACTGTGTGTTGTTTGCAATTAAAATGTATATATGTACGGCATGCGAAGGTGCCCCCTCAGGGCATTGGTTTCTGCTCGTATGTAGGAGAATTACGACTTCTGATTGATCGAGGTCCATGGAGGAGTCACTGTAGTGGATAGCAATCTGACCGGAAATCGGATGATCCCGGGTTTGATTCCCGGGTGGTACCTCATTTTTCATTTGTTCGTTCTCCCTCATCTTGTGCGGAACGCTCTTCTACACAAGCGTCGTTCTTTACATTAATTATACTGTGTGTTGTTTGCAGTTAAAATAAAATATATATATATATATATATATATATATATATACATTTAACTGCAAACACGCAGTATAATTAACGTAAAGAACGACGCTTGTATAGGAGATATTCCGCGCAAGATGAGAGAGAGAGAACGAAACAAATGAAAAAATGAGGTAACCACCCGGGAATCGAACCCGAGATCTTCCGATTGCCGGTCAGATATGATAACCATTACACCATGGGCCTCACTCATTCAAATGCCGTAATTCTTCTACATACGCACAGAAACCAATGCCCCAAGGGGGCACCTCCCGCATGCCATAACATTATATACATTTAACTGCAAACACGCAGTTTCGTTCTCTCTCTCATCTTGCGCGGAATATCTCCTATACAAGCGTCGTTCTTTACGTTATTTATACTGCGTGTTTGCAGTTAAATGTATATAATGTTACGGCATGCGGGAGGTGCCCCCTTGGGGCATTGGTTTCTGCGCGTATGTAGAAGAATTACGGCATTTGAATGAGTGAGGCCCATAGTGTAATGGTTATCATATCTGACCGGCAATCGGAAGATCCCGGGTTCGATTCCCGGGTGGTTACCTCATTTTTTCATTTGTTTCGTTCTCTCTCTCATCTTGCGCGGAATATCTCCTATACAAGCGTCGTTCTTTACGTTAATTATACTGCGTGTTTGCAGTTAAATGTATATAATGTTACGGCATGCGGGAGGTGCCCTCTTGGGGCATTGGTTTCTGCGCGTATGTAGAAGAATTACGGCATTTGAATGAGTGAGGCCCATGGTGTAATGGTTATCATCTGACCGGCAATCGGAAGATCCCGGGTTCGATTCCTGGGTGGTTACCTCATTTTTTCATTTGTTTCGTTCTCTCTCTCATCTTGCGCGGAATATCTCCTATACAAGCGTCGTTCTTTACATATATATATATATATATATATATATATATATATATATTATATATATATAATTTAGGCCGGGTCAAAATTTTTGATTTCTTAGGTACATAGTGTGAGGTGGTTCAATCAATCATAGTAACACCCTGGTAAAATATTTTTGAATTCTGAGGACCCCTACCGGTTTCAGTTTTTTCATACAATTCATAAAATTCGAGATAATTTGTGATTTACTTCGAAATTTTTTTATTATTACCAAAGTTCGCTTACAAAACAGTTATATTTATTTTTTAATGAAAAAAAATGTACAAAATACAAAAATGCATGAAAAAAAATTTAATACATAAATTTTTAGCTATTATTGGTAGAAATTTAGAAATTAAGAGAGAAAATTCAATAAAATTTTTGACCTAAAACTAATGGTTTTTTTTTTATTCCTTCCATTGACCTTTCCACTCAAAAGTAGGCAGTTCTTTTCTAGACTAAAGTATTTAAAATAAATTTATGCCGATTAATATAACCAATTCTTTCCTGGCTAGATTTAATTACTAAGTTCATACCCCGTTCAACGCTTTGGCTGTGACATGGAAAATCTAGTATTTCTAGAGGTTTAGTTCTAATCTGAAGCAATTGCTCATTCTGAAGTTTTGGCTAAATTTTCATAGGTATATCTATTTTGAAAAATTTCTATTAATTCTAAGTCTTCTTCATAATCTAAGTCCTCTCTGTCTTGAAAATCGACATCATCATTTTCATTATCATCTATCACTTCTGATGATGCAAATTCCCTTGCTTCTCTTAATTTTTCTTTTGATTTCTTTTCCTTTTCCTGTGCTTTTTGGATTTTGCCCAACTTTCTCAAATTACTTGAAGTAGTTTTTTTATCAATTTTTCCTAACTGATTTTTTCTTTCTTTTTGACCAATAAAAACTTCCCATTCTATAATAGGTATTTTATGTTCACACCTACAAAGTTTTCTATCCCTTATACCTTTATCATAACAGTGGCACGGAGATATGTCAAACATCTCGTCATATTTCTTTAATTTTTCATGTTTTTCATTTCTTTTTATCATAGGGCATTTAGTTAACTTATCAGCATCTTCCATAAGTCTAGTAACTCAACATAAATTCCCTTTGTATCAATTGTTAGGAAATAAATTTTTTGCCAAGTTTCTTTTATATCTTGAACAATTACGTTATAGCAATCATTTTTACTTATTTTACCCTGTGCTTTAGATTCTTCCTCTCTAACAATAAAATGGAAGTGCCTTACAGCATCAGCTTTTGATGGCGTCATGGCAGATGAAAATTTTGCTGGATATCCGAAGGCTGCATTGTGGCTTCTTTTTCTAGTAGCCATAATTTAATTTAATAAGATTTTAACTATATTTTATTTATTACTGATATTTTAAAATTAAATAACATATTTTAATACAAACTTTTAACATTCTAGGTACCTAAATAGGAATCTGGAGAGAAAAAAACAAAAATAATGTAATATTAGGTCTTATATCCGGTGCTATGAGTCAGCACCGGATTTAAGACCCTACCCCCTACCCCCCGATCGCAAAAAAAGTTGGTGAATGGTCTATTCTGATGTAATTCGTGCCGGGAACTCGATTTTGGCCATCCGAAAGCAAAAAAATTAATATTTAGGGTCGATTTTTACGATTTTCGATTTTTGGCCTATTTCCCATACAAATTCATATGGAAAAACGTGAGTATCGGTAGGGGGGGGTTAGCGAAGGTCCCACAGCCTTGATTTTTAGTGTGGATACTACTATTACAAAATGATCAACCTCACAATATGTACCTAAGCAAAATCTTGACCTTGACCCCTTTTCGACCCGGCCTAAATTTATATATATATATATATATATATATTAGGTCATCCCATAAGTAATGTCATTTTTTTACCTTTATTTCATAAAAATAAAACTATATCAAAATAAATGTTAATCATTTATATATTTTCCTTCACTTTCTATGACTGCCACCTCTCTACAAGCATTTCAATTCCATGTTGATAAAATTCCTTCAGCTTAGAAGCGAAAAACTCGGAGAGGGCAATGTTGATAGCCTCGAAACTTTCAAGTTCTTTCTCGTCAAGATAGTTTTGAACACTTCTGAATAGGTGGTAATCTGATGGTGTAAGGTCTGGTGAATATGGAGGATGTTGAATTTTTTCCCAACCAAGCTGTTCAATTAAATTGGCAGTGGTGATTCGAGCAGTATGAGGACGCGCGTTGTCCTGTTGAAACACAACCCTCGCAACTGGCCAAAGAAGGCCATTTTGTTTGCAATGCAGCGCTGTCTTTAAAGTTACTGACAGTAGACTTCGGCTGTAATGGTTTGATTGGGCTGCAACAGTTCAAAATAAACCGCTTGAATATCCCACCAAACGCGCAGCAAAACCTTCCTCGGGTGTGGATGTCCTCTTGTCTGTGGTGTAGCAGATTTCCCAGCACTAACACACTGCCGATGACGCTTAACATTATGATAAAGCACCCATTTTTCATCCCCAATAATGAGTCGATTTAGAAACTTTGCTTGAAGTTGCGGAGAGTGCAATGAAGAGCATATATTCACACGATCTCTACAGTTGTCTAGTGACAACGTGTGGGAAACCCACTTCCCAAGTTTCGACACTTTTCTCAGCCGTTGAGGGTGGCGATGAACTGTGGAACTATTGTATCTATTTTTTCTAAGGTTTTGCTGCTTTCACTGAAATGTTTACCGATTTTTTAGATATTAAATGGGCCCGCTACTAAGCGAGACTTAATTTCATAGAGGTAAAAATGAAAATAATAGTTGATACATCATTGGTTACACAACACGCTATCTAATCTATAGCCTTTATAGAAATATCTATAAGATACATTGCTCATAAGTCCTATTTTATAAGTAGTGTCTATCTTAGTATATTTTGCATAGATAGGATAGGAGCTTTACGTGTCTTATAAGTTTTAATTTTGTTTACTTATTTAGTATCTACCCGTCTTAATCCTCTTAAACCTTATTTCTTACAGGATTAAACATTTTAGCTTCACTACACGCAAAATATGAGATAACGGGCCCTAAGGTATATAATTAATTAACTATTGGTTAATGGTTCATCACAAATAAATTTGACTGAGCCAAAAAAGGAGTTGCCGCACGATTGAATCGGTCCTGGGGAAGTCTGCACGAATATTTTCAATGTTTTTTTTCCATTACGTGGTCGCTCATGGACCCGGGTACTAGCCAATACGCGTTGTTTAATCGTATAGTTGCTGCTATCACACATTTCAAATGGGTCTGAAAGAAAAGCGAAAATCAGTATTTTACTGGAGCGACAAGACATTGTGGACACCCTGTACATTGGTCCTTCCAGTCAGAAAGCAACTTCATTACTACCACTTTCTTGATGAAACCTAATAGTAATACATAAAACCTAATTGTAGAATCTGACAAAAGGAGTCGAGGTTATTATTTAATTTTAATTGTCAAGGTGAAGTTGTAAGAGAAGCGGGTAATGTACAAAATCATTTCTTAACTTTGTGTTACTTGAGCCTGAATAAAGTGAATGTTTTATTTGAATTGCACTTAATTTTGTCCTTTGGAATTAAATTTTAGGTGAATTTTTTTAGGAAAATCTTTTGAAATTATTTAAGCGTAATACGGGTTTATTAAATTTCTGGTGTTAATGTTGTACTGGTTTTTTTTAAGAAACGCCGCGAATTTTGATTCAAAGACAGTTTTGATCATTTGGAAAGACTTCTCGTGTTTCTTATATGTATTTATTATTAGCTTGATTCGGTCAGTGAGAGGCAAAGTTATTCCGAGGATTATTTCTAATTTACCGTTATAATTGCGTTCGTGGCCCGACTCGAATCATCCTCTATGAATTAACTTAATCTTTACAGATTGTTCAGCTAAATCAGTTTCTCTTCTTGAGTCTCAAAGTGCTGAACATTAGCGGCGTTTCCCAGTATGAGATGGAAAGGATACTCATGATTCCCGAAGCCTCGATGACTTTACGTATGCTCATGACGTCACTCGTATTGTCCCGCCAGCAGAGGGCGAAGTTGGCCGAGAAACCTTGCATGCCCTACAGCGTCTGGGCACGACGCCTCGCCAACAAGACATTCCACTGGTATAGGGTTTACTCGAGAGAATTGAATAATGCAAATAAAGTGAGTTCTCTACCATTGTTAGGCAAAAAGGAACGTCATTAACGGGTTAATTAATATTTTAACAATCGCTAAGAGTAGTCTTCATTTTAAAATCTTTCTTAAAATAAAGGAATATTATTAACGTTTCTTCGGAAGTTTAGAATTAAAAACATTAGTATTTTTGTTGAAAATCAAGGCATAGTTAAATCTTTCTTAGTCTTAATACCCCAAGAACGTGCTAAAGAGTTAAATGAAAAAATATTTTGATGTTGAGAGGTATGATTCGGATATTTTGAAATATGAAATGTCGTAGAATCTTAAATTTATTACTATATTTTGTAGGACTCGTCAATGACACCCATTTATTTGCCATTTTTAACCCAACATCTCGAGTAACGATAACTTTATTTTCAGGTGTTTGATCAATTAGGAATTGAACCAAAGTTCTGGTTGGTTTGCGGCCACAAAAATCCTTTTGGAAATCGCTTATTTCACGAGATGACTCTCTATCAACGTGTGTGGCTTCTTAAAACACTTTGCGATTATATTGCTGTAAGTTCATAATTGGGTATTTTTTTTTATTTTAATTTATTTCTACCAAGATATTAAAATGTATTAGGCTACTTGATTTCGGTATTAAAACCATAGGAAAGAGAGTTCATAATATGCATATAGTAATTGGTAGGAAATTAACTAAGGAAATTAGTTCAGATATCATTTTTCAAGTGGCGAATGTAGTGAAGTCTCGTTTCAGATTTTACTGAAACAAACATCGTAGGGCAGAAAGGGAAAGTTTGCTACATGCCATGTCTCTGCAACGCGCTGCATGTACCAGACTTTCCCTTTCTGCCATTATATATATATATATATATATTCACCCCCTCCCCGCGGGCGGTCTTTCTGGGGTGGATCGCCCGCGGGCTCCTGCCTCCATGTGGCGAGGGGGGTCAGCCGCGGCTGGGGGCCCTGCCGGGTCCCCCGCCCGGTTGCGAAGTAGACTTTTAACATACCCTGCTATCCTACAGCCCCCTCTTTCCTGTCTTCCCCTCTTTCCTGTCTTCCCCTCTTTCCCCTCTTTCCCCTCTTCCTTGCCCCCTCTGTTTTTTTCTGCTTTCTCTTTTCACTTCGCGCGCCCCGTGGGCTGCCGGGGCTGATCGCTGGGGGTCTCGCTCCCATGGTCGGGGCCGGACTAAGTTGGCTGGTAGGGTGCCCGGGCCTGGGACCCTGGGGGGCCTTGGTCTTTGCTGCCGGCGGGGGAGAACTCTCGATGCTGCAAGGGCCCCTTTTGAAACGGGGGCACCCGCATGGGACGAGGCACCCATCCCCCGCCGGCGTGCGCTTGGTCCCCTTGGGCCCCGGGTAATCGGTTCCCCGCGGCCCCGGGCGCGAAACAACAATAAAATGTTTTGTATGGAAACATTTACAAATCTAAAGGACCTCGTTGACGACCCGGCTTGTGCATATGACCTCCCTCTGACTACCTCTTTGGACCGTGGGTCTGGTAAGGGCAGTCGGCAGCCCTCGCCCACCCCGTCTGCTCTTCTTGCCGACACCTCCTCTCCCTCTCTTCCCCAGGCTCGTGGCGCCGCTTCCCGACCCCCGCCAGTAGCGGATGGACCTGCAGTGGACCCCCCGACCCCTGGATCCCCCCATATTCCACGTCCCGATAGGGACCCACCTGCTTTTTCGCCCTCAGGTGGGAGGCCCGTGGCCCCGGTCGCCTCCCACTCCGGTCGGGCCTCATCGCCCCCGGCCCCCTCGGCCCCTGGGGGACGTGGGACCCGACGTCGCCGTCCGCCTTTCTCGTCTTCCCGCACCCTCGAAGTTCCGGTGGTGTTTGGCCAGACGGCTTCACTCGGCCTTAGGACGATGGACAAGTTCCTCGTCCTCCGCCCCTCCTCCTCCAAGCCCCTCCCCACTAACCACGAACGCCTCTTTCGAGCGATCCATGGGAAGACGGGGACGGCGCGTTTTGACCTTCGGCCTCAGAGGGATGGCTCCATTTTGATAAGGTCGCGTTCCTCTGCCGAAACCTCTTCTCTGCTCGCTATCCCCGATGTCCTGGGCTGCGGGATCACGGTGACTCCCCACCCCCGCCTCAATCAGTGCCAGGGCACGATCTACGCTGCTCGTCTTCTACCCATCCCGGTGGAGGACCTCCAGACTGACCTCGCCTCCCAGGGTGTGGTGAGAATATACCGTTTTCCCGACAGATCGCGATCCCCAGCCGTCCCTTCTCCTCGCCTTCTCCTTACTTTTGACTCACTGGTGCCCCCCGTTTCGGTATTCTGGGGCTTTGGTGAGAGACGAGCATGCGAATTCTCGGTTCGGCCATACGTGCCAGATCCTACGCGCTGTTTTCGGTGTAATAGGTTTGGCCACGTGAGCAGTTCCTGCCGTCAGCCGGCCCCGTTGTGTGTCCGCTGCGGCGGCCCTCCCCACCCCTTGCCCTGTACTGCTCCGCCTTCCTGCACCAACTGTCATGAACCGCACCCTGCTTCATCCCGCTCTTGCCCGTCCTTCCTCTTTGAGAGGGAGGTTCGGGCCCTCTGTTCATCAGAATTTCTCAGCGCTCGGGAGGCGCGGGACCGGTTGCGTGGCCGCGAGGCCCGGCGTGGTACCTCGTACGCCGAGGCTCTCCGTCCCCGGCCGCCGCCGGCCCAGACCCCGTCCTCACCGGCGGTTCCCGACGCGCCTCCACCCACCGTGTCCGCTACTCCCTGTCTATCCTCTGCCGCCCAGCGGACTCCCGCCGCGGCTCCCTGTACTACCAGCGCGTCCCCACGTGCTCCCTCCGCGAACGCCGATGCTTCGTCGGCAACCCCCCCTGCCCCTTCTACGCCCTCTCCACCGGCGCTTTCGGCCACCCCCATTCCGGACCGTGACCCGCCGTCGCCCATGCGGGCCGCACGACGGAGGGGAACGGGCCGCAAGCGCCGCGCCAATAGTGACCCCGAAAGGTTCGAGGCCATAGGCCTCGCATCACCTTCCTCTCCCAGACACAAACGCCCTCTTCACCCTACCATCCCGGTGTCCTCACCGTCCCCGCTGCGCAACCGTTATGGACGCTCCCCCCTGGGGTCCCCGACGACCCTCGTGGTGGGGGCGGAGATACATCCCTCACCGGTTCGGTCGATGGACCCACTGGAGGGGGAACTCGCCCGCCTGGTCGGCGTGGGTGGGATGAGCACGCCCCCGCGCGTGACGTACCCCACCTCTCTCCTGACCTGCCTATGCATCCGGGTGAGGTATCCTTTTCCACTCCCCCTTGTAGTCCAGCCTCCCCTGCACCTCCGGTGAAGGGAGGGGCCTTCTGGATACCCCTCACATCCGCTTCTCTGCATCGCTCTCCCCCGGGCGTCCGGGTGACTCCTCTTCAGGAGGATTTGCCGGCGTCAGTTTCCACATCGCCCCCCCGTCGGGGTGACCCTCGCCTTCGCCCACGTTCGGCGTCCCCCGTTGGGCCCCGGGGCTTTCCAATCCCCTTGTTAATCTCGGGCCGCCCGATCGGCCCACCCACCCCATAACCATCCGTTTCGCAGACTTTCCTACCCCTCCATATACTTCGCTCCTGCAGTGGAACATTCGCGGGCTCCTGGTAGGCCTCGAGAGTCTCTCTTCTCTCCTGGCCTCCAGGTGTCCGGCGTGTTTCTGCCTTCAGGAGACGATACCGGGCTCCCGTTCCCTCCCTCGAGTGTCCGGCTACTGCGGGCTCCCTTCCCCGCCTCTCGATGGGGCGGGTAGTGGGGGCTCCGCGGTCTTCGTGCGCCGCTCCGTCCCTTTCCGCCCCCTCCCGCTCCGTACTGTCTTGCAAGCTGTGGCCGTGCGCCTTTCTTTGTGGCGTCAGCTCACGGTCTGCTCTCTTTACCTCTCCCCTAACGTACGCCCTCCACCCGATTCTCTCCGTGACCTAATTCTGCAACTTCCCCGCCCTTTCCTGCTTCTCGGGGACTTCAACAGTCGGGACCCGGCCTGGGGGGACGTTTGCTCCACTTTTCTCTCCGGGACCCTTCTCTCCCTTATGGACGAGCTAGAGTTCACCTTTCTGAACGATGGCTCCCCAACCTGCCTCCACTCGGCCCATGACAGTTTCACCTGTATTGATCTTTCCCTGGTTTCCCTCGATATCGTGACGGAGTTCACCTGGGAGGTCCTGCCGGATTCTTCCGGCAGTGACCATTTCCCTGTGTGTCTTACCCACCCCCCCCCCCCCACACACACACACACCTCTGTCCGCCCGCGCTGGCTGTTCGCCCGAGCGAAATGGGCCTCATACACGAGGTGCACGGCGATCTCGCCGTCCATTCCTGCCTTTCCCTCCGTTAGTGAGGCCCTCGCCTTTCTCGAAAGCAAGATCCTCTCGGCTGCCACCAGTTGCATCCCCCGTACCTCAGGCTCCCCCAGGCCGCGCAGCGTCCCATGGTGGACCCCAGAGTGCTCCCGTGCCGTTCAGGAGCGGCGCCGTGCTGGCCGTCGCTTCTACCGGACCCGCCAGCCGGAGCATAAGATGGCGTTTCAGCGCCTGAAGGCAGTGGCTCGTCGGGTCTTGAAACTAGCCCGGCGTACCTCCTGGCGGAGTTAAGTGTCCGGGATCTCCTCCTCGACCGCCCCCTCGACTGTTTGGCGCAAGGTGCGTAGCTTTGAGGGGACCCGTGTCCCCCCTCGACCCCCGGTGCTTCGGGTCGGGGACGACGAGTTCGTGTCCGATCCGGAGGCCGTCGCGAACGCACTCGCGGCGCACTTCGCAGCCATCTCCAGTTCCGATTCCCCCCACTCCCGCCGCGACCCACCGGAATTTCCACCTCATAGGGATGACCCCTATAATCACCTCTTCCACATGACAGAGCTTCGGGAGGCCCCGCCCCCGACGCTCCTCCGCCCCCGGCCCCGATAATATCCCCTATGACTTGTTACGGCACCTCCACCCCTCTGCTCTCAGCTTTCTACTGGACCTCTATAACCGGATTTGGTTGGAGGGTTCATTTCCGGACCGATGGCGTGAGTCCATCGTCGTCCCCATCCCGAAGCCCGATAAAGACCCCTCACTCCCGTCGAACTATCGCCCCATTTCCCTAACATGCTGTGCCTGCAAGGTGATGGAGGCGATGGTCGCCTCGCGGCTGTCCTTTACCTTGGAGGCGAGTGACCAGTACCCTGCTACCCAGGCTGGTTTCCGGCGCTTCCGGTCTACCACCGACCCCCTCCTTCTCCTTAGCCATGACGTGCAGGAGGCTTTCTCCCAGCGTCAATTTGTACTCGCCGTCTTTTTCGACCTCCAGAAGGCCTACGATACTACCCGGCGGAGCGCGGTCTTCGACTGCTTACGCTCCCTGGGTTTCGTAGGCTTTCTCCCTTCCTTTATTTATAACTTCTTGTCCGCCCGTTCTTTCCGCGTCCGCATCGGTTCTGCCCTCTCTGACCGCTTTCCGTTGGAGGAGGGTGTCCCTCAGGGTAGTGTCCTTAGCGTCTTGTGTTTCTCACTCGTGATGAACACAGTCGCTACGGTCCTGCCTACATCCGTTCGTAGCTCCCTCTATGCCGATGACCTAGCTATCTATTGCTCTGGCCGCCTCCCGTCTTTGGCTGAACGTCGGCTCCAGCTAGCCATCAACGCGGTGGTTCGCTGGGCGTCCTCGGTTGGCTATGCTTTCTCACCCTCTAAGTCTTCCAGTATGCCTTTCCGTCCTCGGCGCCTCCGTCTGTCGCATACCTTCGCCCTTACCCTTGCCGGCACTCCTCTTCCCCTCGTCCCATCCGTTAGATTCCTGGGTATGACCCTCGACGGATTTTTCGGTTGGGTTCCACACCTTAGGCGGTTGCGGCAAACATCTCGCCGCACCCTCTCCCTTTTGGGTCATCTGTCCCACACGACCTGGGGGGCGGACAGGCGTACTCTGCTGCGCCTGTACACCTCCCTGGTGCAATCCCGTGTCGACTACGGCTGTGTGGTCTACAGCTCCGCCTCCTCTCCGGCACTCCGTATGCTGGATCCTCTTCTCCACCGTGGCCTTCGCCTGGCGTCGGGTGCCTTCCGCTCGTCCCCTGTCGCTAGTCTTCAGGTGGACTGTGGACACCCCCCCCTGCCCCTTCGCCGGGGCCTTCTCATGGCGAAGTGTTACCTTCGCATCTGCCGCCTTCCGATGTCCCTACTCTTCTCCGCGATCTCCCAGGCGCTACCCCGGCCTGACACGTGGTATTTCGCTGCCTCTCTGGCCGAGATTTTCTCGTCCCTGGGGATCCCCCCACCCTCTATTCTGCCGTTCTCCTTCGATCTGTCGCCCCCCCTGGCGGAACACCCCTATCTGCCGTTGCCAGGCGCTCCGTGTCCTGCGTAAGGAGTCTCCTCCTGCCGTCCTCCGGTCTTCTTTTCTGGCCCATCTTCCCGTCCATTCGGACGACGTTCCCGTCTACACCGACGGCTCGCGCTCCCCTGCAGGTGTCGCGGCCGCCGTCTTCTCTCCGTCATTGTCACCTATCTCCCGGGGTATCCCCCTGCCGGTTCAGGCCTCCATCTTTTCCGCGGAGCTCTTTGCCCTTCTGGAAGCCCTCCGTCTGGTATCGGGTTGTTCGCTGTCCTCCTGTACCATTTTTTCGGACTCGCTGAGCGCCCTTCAGGCGCTCGAGCGCTATGATTCCCCGGACCCCCTCGTACGCCTTATTCAACAGGAGTACCATGTCCTGCACACCGTTCACCGGATCCGGGTCACCTTCTGCTGGGTTCCCGCCCATGTTGGTGTTTCCGGTAATGAGGCGGCGGACCGCATAGCCCGGTCCACCGCCTCGCTGCCTCCCCTCCCCCGCCCGTTCCCCTTCTCAGACTATGTGCAGGTCTTTCGTTCCTTTTACGACCGCATGTGGCAACAGTCCTGGGACGATGCCACAGGAAATAAACTCTGGTCCATCCGCCCCCGTCTGTCATATTGGGTGTCCTCTTTCCACCGCTCCAGACACAAAGAGGTCGTCCTTGCGCGGCTTCGCATCGGCCATACGCGCCTCACGCACGGCTATCTTATGTTCCGGCAGGAGGCTCCTCGTTGCGCCTCCTGCCAGTCGCCCCTCACCGTCTCTCACATCCTTGTGGAATGCCCCACCCTGTCGTCAGTACGTCGTCGCGCCTTCCCGTTCCTTTCTGATTTCCCCCTCCCCGAACGTTTACGCCTTATGCTCGCTGAGAGCCCTCTCTTCTCGCTTGACCGTCTTTTCCTCTTCCTCTCCCAATCTCGCATCCTATCTGAGCTTTAGGTGACTTCTCACCTGTAGTCCGCTGTTCTCCCTTTTCTAGTGCCTTTTCTCCGTCTCCGTTTCTCTTTCTCGTATTCCGCCTCGCCATGATATCCGCTACCATATAGCGGGAAGTGGCGGTAAACGCCCCAATACAAAAAAAAAAAATATATATATATATATATATATATATATATATATATATATATATATATATACTGTATATATACATATATATACTGTATTATATATATATATACTGTATATATATATCTATCTATCTATCGTGTTCACTGTTCTGAGTTCGATAGGATTATTTTTGTTCGCCGACCACCAAAGGTCGAAGTATAAATACTAGTTTGTCCAACTCTGAAAGTTTTTTTACTCGCTTCTCTTCATAAGGGAATGAGACTTTGGTTTGGGATAAACAAAATGCCAGATAAACCATTTGTTTCGCATTACTTAATCACGCTTCTACGAGCTTTGCTAAATAGAAAAAATAAGGGATGTTCCTATATAGGACATCGGGAAAACTGCGCTTTATTTCATCATCAGTAAAACTTCGCATTACAATATAGAAATGTATCTACTGTTTTTGTCGTTTAAATAAATGGGGCTTTTTTTTTCCACTGGTGCGGGAATTAGAGCAAGGCCCGTGTTATTTAACCCTTTCGCTCCGAGGACGTACGCGGTACGTCCCCATTTAAGGGCTCGAGGACGCGCATTTAAAAAATACTGGCGCGAAAGGGTTAATCCTTTAACTATGAAACACCATATCCCTGTCTAGGAGTGGGGCTCAATATTTTCCGGTGAAAGGGTGAAGAGAAATGGCAGTTTTTCCCGGTAGTTTTGACGTTTTGCAACCGTATCCTAGGATTTATTGGTAATTTTGGGAATCTCATTCTTGCGTTAGTTAAACAGATTTTTCTAAAGTAGTTAGTTTTTAATTAAAATTTATAAATATTTTAAGTGCAGTTATGTGTAGTTCGACTTCATAAAAAATATAAGACGAAATCCAATGAATAATATTAATCAATGCACGAAAATATCTTTAAAGAGTGAATTGTGCGCCATTCATTATCGTCAGTGTGCCAAAATTACACGATTTAAAAGTCAAATAAGCCTCTTTTTTTTTTTTAAACTGTAATTGACAACCGGATTATTTGTTTATACTTAATGAATAGTTAGAGACGTATCTGCATTTCATTCATTCGTATTCAGGGCGATTTTCATCACATTATGAAGCGATATATACTGCACACACACACACACACACACACACACACCACACACACACACACATATATATATATATATATATATATATATATATAAGCAAACAACCACAGGGAAAAGGAAACACGAAGTCCGAGCGCTTTCGTGATATATTCGCATTATCAAGGAGAAACAGAAAATATATATATATATATGTTAATTGTGATAAAATTCAGTCGCATTGACTTGTCTCAAACTAGAAAATTGGCTCTGGAAACGCATTTATAATGCACGAGGCTCTGGTCTTTGTGAAATGCATGTTAAGTTCAAATTCTCTTACCTGTAATAAGTAAAAGTATAAATTGCTAAATATGCTACATACGAACTTTCACTTAGTAACTGTTGTATGATGATTTAAAAGAATTTATCTTGCTTCGCCAGATCGAAATTTTTAATAACAGAAAATTTGTGAAATCGGATGGGCCGACTAGATGTTGAAAATATTCCTTTGTCGTAAACTATATACAGGGTGCTTCAAAAAAATGTTACCACTTTGTATGGGGGTGCTTCAAAAATATATTTCAATACTGTGTACTCGTGTTTATTATTATTAAAAATATTACTAAAAACAAGCAAATAAACATAAATACATACTCCCCCTAAAGTATAAGTGGTAAGCAATGACATATTAGCGCCATATAAGTGGTAACATTTTTTGAAGCACCGCAAATAAACATAAATATACCCCCCCCCCAAAACCAGAAAGTATAAGTGGTAAGCAGTGACATATTAACGCCATATAAGTGGTAACATTTTTTGAAGCACCCTGTATATATATAATTTTAATTTAAACCAAAATTGAAACTGACGCACGTATACTTTTAATAATAATATCTGGCTGTAGCCGAGTGGTTTCACATTGCCCATATTTAATGTACATTATAGTTTACTCTTGTTCATTGCCTTGCTGGAAAACTTGTATATTCACAAACACGAGACAAGATTTGAATCGTTCTTATTTAACGTTGTCTACGGATGTTCATAAGTGCGGATTAATTTAAAAGAAAATCGTTACAGGTGTTATTAGTTTTGTGAATACTTTATTTGAAATTTTAATGAACAAATGTAGAATCAAACGGCGAAAAGAAGATCCTCACTCGAGCAATTGTGGAAGGACCGACCCATTACTGGTGGTCGATGATGGCCACATTTGTTGACTTAACGACTTTCCATGGACCTCTTGAATTGGCCATCTCGATCAATCGTATATACCAGTTACTTCCGGATTAATAGATTCAGTTTTAGCAGTTTGAGAGGACTTTAAAATTTTCCTAACAAAGAGCATAAATCCAGCGTGACCGCCGAAGCTTTTGACCACTCATTTTATCTAATCATGTCATTCCCAACCTTATATTGAAGTTTGATTGAACGATTTCCAATGTATCCGCAGGTCAGAATTAGGTGGACTAATGAAAAATATTGAACAATGATAAAACAATGAGGCGTTTTCTTTATCACTGTTTAGTGTAATGTTGCTCAGTTGTTCCTTTTGCTGATGCTTATTATCCGTGAACAGCACACTCATAAATCTGTGCAGGAGGCAATCGCCGAACAGCCTGAAGAGAACATGAGAGAGAAAATCCTTGGCAAGGACAAGAAAGGCTACGAGTACATTCATTTCCCTCAATTCATTGGAACTGACGTCCGCATCTACAGGAGGACCAGAGTGAGGTTCATGGGACTTGAAAGCGAACTTGAGAAGGAGGAAAACAACCAAGGAAAAGTGTTCTCTAAAGATCAAATTAGATCATTCCGCAAACTGATCAAAAAACTTAAAAAAGTAAGTTACTTTTTCAATACTTTTCTATTCCCTGGCTCCGGGTCGTCTCGAGTTCGATTCCCGTCCCCGCCTCGGGTTGAGTTGCTAATGCTCGGCTCAGGTGACTGAATTATGAGCCACCTCCTCCTCCGTTTAAGGGATACGGGTTTGAGATGTTACTTCACGAGGAACTTGATCCTTTTTGTTTGGAAATAATTTTTATTTTAATGTTTTATGATTTTTTTTAAGTCATCGCGAGGTAGTTTCAGAGCTCCTACTTCTCCACGCAAGGGGGTGGTGGGTCTGAACTCGGGAGTTACCTCAGTCGGGAGACGTGTCGAACCCCCGGACCTTTAGAGTCCGAGTCCAATCTTTAACCAACTGAACCGAGTCATCGTAAGATTAGTAAATTTATGGTTGATCAGTTTGTTTTCATAGTATTATTGTACAATATCGATGTGAAGGTAAATGATCCACCGGTATCGAACCGTGTTTTGTTTAGTGGTGTTTTCTTTTCATTCTTTTGCGTGATTTTGTTTTTTCTTCTTTCTCAGAATAGAGAGAGGGACGAGGACTGGGAGGACGAGCAAAGGAGGCGTAGAAACCGTCTGCCCAAAAAGCGGGGTCGAAAACCCCATTCCTTCACGCTAACCATGACCCCGACTGTCTCCCCGGAGAAGAGGACGCGACCGGAGCGGTTGCGGCAGACTCCAAAACCACGCTATAACCTCCTTTCTCTCGAGTCTTGCTTCGACGAGGAAATAGAGGAGGAAGAGGAGTTGGTGAAATATTATTCCTCATGGAGGAAGAAGAGGAAGGAGAGGGAGAAAGAGAGTGCGGGGGAGGATGATGAGGACGACGACAATGAGGAGGAGGAGGACGACGATGAGGAGGAGGAGGAGGAGGAGGAGGAGGAAAGGGAGAGGAAAGAGGAAGAGGGGATAAAGAAGGAAAAAAAAGAAGAGGAAGAAGAGAGAGAGAATGAGAAGACTGAAAAACTGAAGAAGAAGAAGAAGAAAAAGAAGAAAGGAAGCAGAAGCGTAAGACATTTCTTTATTTCCATATTTGGACACATCTCTAATGAAGGATTTTAAAATTCGTCCTTCTTTTTAATCCTAATTCAAAGTTTTGATTTATAATTTTTTCAAAAATTAAGTTTTACTTTAGTTTACAAGAGAAGAAATTACAGATAAGTTGGATGGTCTATCATCATCATCGAGTTAAGATTGTGTTTGTATGGTTTGTAAGCGTTCTTATTTTACTTCTTTTCATCTTTCACCCCTTTTCTATTCGCTTTGACTATTTTTCCGACTTGTCGGCAGTGGCCGGTGGATGATGATGGTGAGTCGTTCTCTCTTTCTCTGAATGAATGTTAACCCACGAATGATAGTTTTGCTATTTAACCCCTTATTCTCTTCTTTGAACACACACCCTTATTCTCTTCTTTGAACACACACCCTTATTCTCTTCTTTGAACACACACCCTTATTCTCTTCTTTGAACACACACCCTTATTCTCTTCTTTGAACACACACCCTTATTCCTTCTTTGAACACACACCCTTATTCTCTTCTTTGAACACACACCCTTATTCTCTTCTTTGAACACACACCCTTATTCTCTTCTTTGAACACACACCCTTATTCTCTTCTTTGAACACACACCCTTATTCTCTTCTTTGAACACACACCCTTATTCTCTTCTTTGAACACACACCCTTATTCTCTTCTTTGAACACACACCCTTATTCTCTTCTTTGAACACACACCCTTATTCTCTTCTTTGAACACACACCCTTATTCTCTTCTTTGAACACACACCCTTATTCTCTTCTTTGAACACACACCCTTATTCTCTTCTTTGAACACACACCCTTATTCTCTTCTTTGAACACACACCCGTATTCTCTTCTTTGAACACACACCCGTATTCTCTTCTTTGAACACACACACACCCCTTATTCTCTTCTTTGAACACACACACACCCCTTATTCTCTTCTTTGAACACACACACACCCCTTATTCTCTTCTTTGAACACACACACACCCCTTATTCTCTTCTTTGAACACACACACACCCCTTATTCTCTTCTTTGAACACATACACACCCCTTATTCTCTTCTTTGAACACACACCACACCCCTTATTCTCTTCTTTGAACACACACACACCCCTTATTCTCTTCTTTGAACACACACACACCCCTTATTCTCTTCTTTGAACACACACACACCCCTTATTCTCTTCTTTGAACACACACACCCCTTATTCTCTTCTTTGAACACACACACCCCTTATTCTCTTCTTTGACACACACACACACACACCCCTTATTATCTTCTTTGAACACACACACACACACCCCTTATTATCTTCTTTGAACACACACACACACACCCCTTATTATCTTCTTTGAACACACACACACACCCTTATTCTCTTCTTTGAACACACACACACACACACCCCTTATTCTCTTCTTTGAACACACACACACACACACACCCCTTATTCTCTTCTTTGAACACACACACACACACACACCCTTATTCTCTTCTTTGAACACACACACACACACCCCTTATTCTCTTCTTTGAACACACACACCCCTTATTCTCTTTCTCTCAGGCTAACCTTAGAGTGGATCTTAGGGTCTTTGTTAGCCTCAGCTTCTGTAGATCATCGTCTCCGTTCACTGTTCATACACAGTACATAAACTAATACACCACACACGAGGGTAATTCAATAAGTATCCGCAATTTTTATTTACACAATTTTATTTTCACATCTGATAGATTATAAACACATCAATTCTCAACATAGTCTCCCTGTTTCTCAATACATTTAGTCCAGTGATGTACAAGCTTCCTAATGCCATCACAAAAGAATGTTTTTGGCTGTTTGCGTATCCAGTCATGCACCGCCTTCATCATCATCGCCAGTTGACAGAAGAGTACAAGCGTTATCGTATGGACGTCTGCTCTCGTCTTTTGGCGCGGTATCATAATGAAGGTGAAAACTTTTTGGAGCACATTATCACTGGCGATGAAACATGGATCTATCACTATGAACCAGAAAGCAAACGACAGAGCATGCAATGGAAGCATTCAACATCTCCCGTTGCAAGGAAGTTCAAAGCGCAGCCGTCAGCAGGTAAAGTTATGCCAACACTGTTTTGGGATACACGAGGCCCGATCCTTGAACATTATCTAGAGCGTGGAACTACGGTAACAACTGCATCGTATTCTGACATGCTTCGGAATGAGTTAAAACAAGCAATTCGCACAAAACGGAGAGGGAGATTGTCGGAAGGTGTTATTCTGTTACACGATAATGCGCGCCCTTATACCGCTGCACAGACTAGAAAATGCCTTCAAGAACTTAAATTTGACGTTCTCGATCATCCAGCCTTCAGTCGAGACCTGGCACCTTCGGATTTTTACCTGTTTGGACCACTAAAAGACGCTTTGAGAGGTCAGCGATTCCAAGGCGATGATGACTGGCTACGCACACAGCCAAAAACATTCTTTTGTGATGGCATTAGGAAGCTTGTAAATCGCTGGACTAAGTGTATTGAGAAACAGGGAGACTATGTTGAAAAATGATGTGTTTATAATCTATCAGATGTGAAAAAAAGTGCGGATACTTATTGAATTACCCTTATATATATATATATATATATTATTATATATATATATATATATATATATATATATATATATATATATATATATATATATATATCGTAAAGAACGACGCTTGTATAGGAGATATTCCGCGCAAGCGTCGTTCTTTACGTTATTTATACTGCGTGTTCTTTGCAGTTGAATGTGTATATATATATATATATATAATATATATATATATATATATATAATAAGCACACCGGACAAAAAATTAGTCACCCCTAATAGCACCGATAGTAGGAAGTTCAAGGTCACACAGAGGGAGCTGATGTAGCATTGGTAAGTGACAAGTAGCGGTGACGTAGCACACAGGATCAGATCTGTTTCGTGAGGTGGTGAAGAACAAAGTGTGTGTTGGATATAGTCTGCAAAATGGGTCGTGAGGCAGACGTTACTCAGTGGCAAAAAGGAGCCATCGTGTTTGGCAGAGCCCACGGACACAAAATGTCTGAAGTAGCCCAATTTGTTGGTGTGTCAACGCGTACTGTCCAGCGAGTTTACAAAGAGTGTAGTAGTTCGCAATCAACTGACAATCGACGGCGTAACTGTGGCCGGAAAACAATTCTCGACAATAGGGGCCGCCGCCATGTTTCTCGTCTAGTAACTGCAAATCGTTTTCAAACCAGAGAACAATTGCTCCAAGAAACCAATGAGGTTCTCCAGCGACCAATTTCCGAACGGACATTGCGACGAGAACTGCATGCGATGAACATCTGGAGCAGGGTACCACGGAAGAGGCCGCTGTTAACAGCAAGTCACAAATTGGCACGTTATAAATGGGCTCAGAGGCACAAAAACTGGACTGCGGCAGATTGGAAACGTGTAATTTGGTCCGATGAGTCCCGTTTTTGTTTGTTCTCCAATGATGGGAGGCGACGAGTAAATCGCAGGTCCAATGAAGCCTTTAATCCTGAATGCGTCGAAGGTGTTGTTCAGGCTGGAAACAGAAAGTTTCCAGCCTGAACAACACCTTCGACGCATTCAGGATTAAAGGCTTCATTGGACCTGCGATGTACTCGTCGCCTCCCATCATTGGAGAACAAACAAAAACGGGACTCATCGGACCAAATTACACGTTTCCAATCTGCCGCAGTCCAGTTTTTGTGCCTCTGAGCCCATTTATAACGTGCCAATTTGTGACTTGCTGTTAACAGCGGCCTCTTCCGTGGTACCCTGCTCCAGATGTTCATCGCATGCAGTTCTCGTCGCAATGTCCGTTCGGAAATTGGTCGCTGGAGAACCTCATTGGTTTCTTGGAGCAATTGTTCTCTGGTTTGAAAACGATTTGCAGTTACTAGACGAGAAACATGGCGGCGGCCCCTATTGTCGAGAATTGTTTTCCGGCCACAGTTACGCCGTCGATTGTCAGTTGATTGCGAACTACACCACTCTTTGTAAACTCGCTGGACAGTACGCGTTGACACACCAACAAATTGGGCTACTTCAGACATTTTGTGTCCGTGGGCTCTGCCAAACACGATGGCTCCTTTTTGTCACTGAGTAACGTCTGCCTCACGACCCATTTTGCAGACTATATCCAACACACACTTTGTTCTTCACCACCTCACGAAACAGATCTGATCCTGTGTGCTACGTCACCGTTACTTGTCACTTACCAATGCTACATCAGCGCCCTCTGTGTGACCTTGAACTTCCTACTATCGGTGCTATTAGGGGTGACTAATTTTTTGTCCGGTGTGCTTATATATATATATATATATATACACACACACACAGTACACATATATACAGTATATATAAAAATTTTTTTTTAACCTTTTCGCATCTTTATACATACAATTTCGCTTGTCAGTAAGGGTTTTATATTTTTTTAGACGGCATGCCAAACGTGTGGGAAGACCTTTGGCTCTAAGTCTGCCATGTACGGACATACGGCGATGCACGTGAGAAAGAAGGACAAGGTAGGTCTTTTGCTGGTGTACATTTAATTAAATTTTTATATTTTGAGTTTTTTCGTTTAAATTTCATTTTAGAGTTAACATCGACATAAAATTTAAAATTAAGTTTTATTTTTCTCTGAAGTTGAAACCGACGCAGACAGAAGAGAAAGAGGAAAAAGTGGAGGCTTTAAATATCAAGGAAGAAAAAGGTGAGAAAAATAACCTCATAAAAAACAGTGAAATAAAGGAAGAATTAAAAGAAAGCAAAGAATTAAAGAAGGTTCAAATCAAATCCGAAGTTGAGATGAATGAAATTGGAGGTTCGGTTAATTCAGTTGAAGGGGCAAAAAATCAAATGGAGAATGGTGATATAAATGAAGATGAGCCAAGTTTGAAGGAGAGAGTATCTCATTCGGTTCGAGTAGATAAAATAAGTTGGCTGAAAAAGGAAGCCGACACTTTGGCACGAGTGAAGTCGGATGAGATGAGGATTCCAAATGGTGACGATGAAGGTGAAAGGCAAAGGATTGAAAATGGAGATAAAAATGAAAATGAACTAATTGGAAATGATGATTTTGATAAAAATGATAACTTAAAAGGTGAAAGTGAGGAAAATGTTAAAGATGAATTAAAAGAGGAAATTCAGTTAAATGGTGATGTTGGTATGAGGGGAGGGACAATTTCCTTAAATTCTCTCCTCAGACAAAATGAAAAAGATACCCATAATGAGAGCGACAAACCAGATGAACCCAGTAGAAGCGGGTCGCCTTCGGATGACACGGGTGAAAATGAGTCATCCATCGGTACACCAGTTGAAGCAGATTCCAAAGGAATGTTGACTGAACCGGATTTGAAGGAATTTGAATTGGTGGCAGCCTCATTCACGGAACTTCGTAATTTGATTCTCAAGTTTGGCTTGTTGCCCCCGAAGTACGCCAAAGAAAGGAAGGTCTTACAGGAAGGTGACGAAAAGCAGGAGCAGGAGCAGGAGCAGGAACAGGAACAGGAGCAGGAGCAGGAGCAGCAGGAGGAGGAGGAGGACACGGAGGAAGAAAATGAGGCGATTCAAATAAAAGAACAGGTTAGTGTTTATTTTTTATGGTAGGCTGAAGTGCTATGATAGTGGCAATTGCTGTAAAGATTCTCAAATTGGTTTGTTCAGTTTGACACTATTTTATTTCATGCTACCATTAATCCCTAAAATAATAATAATAATAATAATTACCATCGTTGTGTAGGCGCCCCACCAACACGGTTTTCCCTTGGCAAATACAGTCGTTCACCAGTCCTCAGCTAGTGAGGTATAGGAACCACTATCAGGGTTAGATTCACTGATATAGTATTCAGTAGCTTGGAGGGGCTTTCTTTTGCGAAGGTCTGTCCTTGGGTTCCTAGATATCTCCCTAATTATTATTATTATTATTATTATTGTAAGGTTTAATGATTCCCTAATAACTCTTTAAACAACCTTATAATTCTCGAGAACATTGAAAGGAAGGCTCTCTATTAATGATTGCGAATTTATTCAGTGGAATTTAACAACCCTTTTTATTAGCATGGTAAATAATAATAATAGTAATAATAATAATAATAATAATAATTTCTGCTTTGATATATCGCCACAAAATTTGTCCATAACGTATGGAAATAAAATTTTGATGATTGCAGTAGAGCCAACACGCTCTATCCTAATCTAGCGAACTTTTGGCAGAAGTATTAGGCTGATATTTTGCGCTTATAAAGGTATAAATAAAAGCAAGTAGACGGAAGTTGTTACCACCAAGACACGCCGGCTTTCCTCCCCTTGACTCTCTCTGTGCGGAACTAAAGACTCGCACCCCTGATTCATAGAGTGATTGCATGACCGGAGCTAAGGATTGGAACTTCTCCCCGCGTTAAAAAAATGAGCAAGGATGGGTGGAAAAGGGAAGGGAGCGAGCTTGGCAGGATAGGAACGGAACTCTGTTGTTTAACATTCAATTGGCAAGAAAGATTTTGGCAGCTAGAAAAAAAAATGTGTATATATATTTATACAGGGTGGGCCGTAAGTTTCCATACATAGGAAAAATAAACATTTTTTTATGGACAACCATTTTTATTTATATAATATGCTCTACATGGTTGCCATTGTTTTGAAAACATTTCAATACGTGTTCCCCACTGTTGATGAACACGCATTAGCACAGTTGACGTTATGCTTGTAATGGCGTTGGTGATACGTTCCTTTAGATGATTTATGTCTCGTATCTTTTCCTGATACACCATGGCCTTCAAGTGCCCCCAAAGATAGAAATCAAGGGGGGTGAGATCTGGGGATCTGGGAGGCCACTCCACAGGACCACGCCGACCAATCCAAGCATCCGGAAACTGCTGATCCAAATACCGACGCACGTGAAGACCATAAGTTTAAATTTTTCTATGTATGGAAACTTACGGCCCACCCTGTATATTTATGAATTACATGAAGGGCTAGAAACTGAATTAGTATTGTATTGTACAGGCATAATTGAAGGGCAAAAATGGGAAGCCTGCTACCTGTCATGTCCTTAAAACGGCATGTAGCAGACTTTCCCTTTTTGCCCTTCAATTGTGGAAATGAACTTGTTTAACTTTTTATAAAGGCAAATAGGACGTTCCAACCTGTTTTCTTTGTAAACTTCCCCACCGCACCTCTTAGTTCTTCAGGACATCTAGCTTTGCTCAAAACCTGTCTGTAAATTTACTCGTGTTACTTATATTGCACAATTTTAGTTACATCCTCAAATGCTAAAAAGATAGAAGCAAGATGGTATCGAACAACTGAATTAATTTTTAATAACAAAAATAAAGATGGGATGTTAGCTTTCTCATTTCAGAGAAAAAACGGTTTATAATCCACTTGTGCCATTTTGTTTTTCACTAATTTTAATTGGTTTTGAACAGTTCACTACAGTATTTTTCACAGTCTAATCAAACTACTCGAGCTATTTGGCATTTTATAACCGACAGTATAGAACTAAAATTATGTATAATGGTAGTATGGAGTAGTACCTTAGTACTGATTATTTTTAGGATGGAAGTTATTTCCGATATAGTTCATTTAAGCAAATGAAATAAAAATCATTTAACGGCTTCTAGTTGGTGAATGCTTCTCTTTAGATGTAGAACATTTTAGGAAGGAAGGAAGGAGTGCGTTTCGTGTGGAGATTCATTATAGTTTGCTTATGCATACTCTGCTTTCGCAGGAGGTTAATATTAAAGAGGAGAAGGATGAAAATTATCCAAAATGTGAGCAGAAACTTCATCGATCTCTGTGCCGACTGCTAATTCATTTGGCTCCATTTGAGAGTAAAATGACTGCTGCTAATCGACAAATGAGAAAGAAGTTATGGAATGAATATTTGGACTGGTCTAAAAGGTTGGATTCGTTTGCATTATTTCTGTTGCCCATATTTGCTCTTATAATAATTAATCCATGTTGAAAAGAGTTGGTCCAGTTTTAGATATTTAAAAGTTGTAAGTGTAAAGCATACGGATGGAAATATGTAGGCTTGTAGATGTATAGTACCAAGTACAATGATGGTACAGTTTGGGGGGAAATTTATTTTAATAAAGTACTCCACCCACCACGCAAAACTGTGTTCGTTCATAAACGTTTATAAAACGACTATGAACGTTCTAAAGAAGTGAAAACCACTGTTTGGAGGGGGAGCAACACTACCTCACTCGCAAATTTTGTATTCGTGGAATGGTAACCAAATTGAGTAGAATGGTACCGGTAGAAATTAAATTTTTTCTTCCTTGATTGATGCACGCGTTTTCTCGCGTCATGAGTGAGAACTACGTTATCTCAAACAGTGTATGACTGTGATAAAAACAATCGCGAAGTTAGCGGAATGCAATTATAAAAAGTCATTTGGGAAGAGTAGTTATAATTACTTCGTGATCGAGTGTTAATCTTGATTAATCTATTTAGAGATGCCTCGTACGTTGACCCGGCTGAAGAGGCATGGAATAGCGACCCAGAACCCGAACCAATTCCTTCAGCCACACAAACGCCAAAACAGTCGTCGTCTTCATCGTCCAGTGAGGAAACCTTCTATGGTATGTTGGATTCTTAGATGTTGAGTTTTCACATCTATTATCTGATTATTAACCAGTTTTACGCTTGTATTTTACTTAATAGATAATTTAAATTATGTTTTGGTCTGCAGAAGACGGATCGCGTAAGCGCAAACTGCGGAAAAGAAGAGTGAAACGCGTGCCCAATGAGCCGCCTCCACCTGTTTCTACACCGGATCTGTGTGTCCCATCCCCTCCTAACGCGCCTGTAGAAGACACTATCGCAGTCTCGTCCCGCGGTCGCGTCAGGAAGGTAAAGCGCATTGTGAACTACGACCGGTTGGACTTCGATAAGTTGGCGCAGCAGGCAGAAAAGGAGGCGATGGCAGAGAGGGAGCGGAAGAAGAAGAGGAGAGAAGAGGAGATGGTGAGTAACACGAACAGGGAGAAGGCGCTCCAGGAAGCCGCCCAGTCCCTTCACATCCCTTCCTCCGGCGTGAGGAGGTATATCATCTCGAAAGGAGGCGAAGTCGTTGGTTATATTGGTAATGATGGGCAAGTACATTCTGGCCCAGTGAAACAAACGAAAGAGGAAACTCCCGTGAAAGAATTCCTTACAAGGAGTCCCATTAAGGAAGTACCCAAAGTTCCATTGCTGAAGGAGGAGGTTGACAAGACCCCTAAAGTGGTTGTCTCAGCCTTGAATGAAGCTGGAACACCCGTCTATGTTCGCATGGTTGGAGCGCAAGCGTTGGAACTCATGAAGCTTATTGAGGCTTCTAAAAACGATCCGCCGCGTCAGGTGAAGCTTCAAAGGTTTTCTCAAACTTATACTTTCAATACCAACTCTTACGTCATGACTCAGAACATTCCTGGTTATCCTGACTCTGACACCTCCAACCCCCAGTTCCTTTCATCTCTTCCCTCTCCAAAAATGGCTTCAACCCCGATCAGAGTTACTCAGAAGAAACTGGAGAACCCAGTACCTCTGCCCAGCGCTTCAGAGATCCCTGTAACCTGTAAGTCTCCAAATCCTGTGGCCCTCGCCTACCAGGGTTTGCCTTCAGCAACCCTTAACAGACAAAAGTCACCACAACCTCCTCAGAATAGTTCCTGCGCCTCTCTCTCTGCCTCAACACGCTTAGTCTTTGCTAGTCCTTCTGCTGTGCCCTCTATTGCCCCAATCACTACATCGTCCAACGTCAAACTTCCTTTGACGGACTCCACTTCAACCACGAGTCCGCTTCTCGTTCAGACTGAGAATGGACAACAAATACAAATAGGACTTAGTTCAGAGCGCTTGTCCCAAATTGTTCAAAAAACCGGGCAACGAGTCGTGGCTGTTCCAAATGATAAAGGAGGTTACACTATTTCTCTCATTTCCACGGTCAATGCCCAAGGCACTCCTATCGCCAAAGCCACACAGGGCCTCGCAGCTAATAGTCAGGTCGTGCGGGGAACTCCCCAGAAGTCTGTAATAACTCAGCTCCTGCCTACAGTAGTGAATAATGCTGGAGCAGGGCAGCCTGTGGGAGTTATTAAAGGACATCGCCTGCAGCAACCCCTAGCGTCAGCGGTTCAATCCCAACAAGCAATGCCACATTATACTGTCAATTCACAGATAGTAAATGCCTCTTCGCCCGTCGGTAGACAAGTCATGATTCAGCACTCTATCACTGGATCACCACCTACCAATGTCATAACGACGATGGCCCAACCTCAGCAGCAAGTTGTTCACATAGCCCAAGCACCCGTTGTACAGCAACCTCAACAGCAGATCCTCCATATTCAACAGCAGACTCCTCAGAAGGTGGTCCAAGTGGTTCATACATCAAGTGGTCGGCAATTAGTTCAGATGCTTCAGTCTGGGCAAGTGCTTGTCTCCGGAAATAGCGTTCCTTCTTCGGTATCGACCATTCAGCAACCAACTGGAATGATGGTTCATTCATCTCAGGGAATTCAGTGTGCAAAACAACCGACTGTTATTCAGCCTCAACAAGTAGTAATTCAGCAACCCCAACATCAGTCCAAAATTATTCAGGTTGCTCATACAGACCAGTTTGTACCACAGCAACAACAAATCCACTATCAACATGAACAAACACAACCACAACCACAACCACAACAAATGGTTATCCAACCCCAACAACATTATATAGTCCAACAACAAGAACCCACTCAGACATTAATTACAAAGACTTCACATTTGCAATCTACAGATCAAATACAACCATCACCACCACAGCAGCAGCAACAGCTGCAGCAGCAGCAACAGCCGCAGCAACAGCCGCAGCAACAGCCGCAGCAGCAGCAGCAGCAGCAGCAACAACAACAACAGCAACAGCCGCAGCAACAACAGCAACAGCCGCAGCAACAACAGCAACAGCCGCAGCAACAACAGCAGCAACAGCCGCAGCAACAACAACAACAGCAACAGCCGCAGCAACAACAACAGCAACAGCCGCAGCAACAACAACAGCAACAGCCGCAGCAACAACAACAGCAACAGCCGCAGCAACAACAACAGCAACAGCCGCAGCAACAACAACAGCAACAGCCGCAGCCGCAACAACAACAACAACAACAGCAACAGCCGCAGCAACAACAGCAACAGCCGCAGCAACAGCCGCAGCAACAGCCGCAGCAACAACAACAACCCCTTGAGCAACATTCATCACAACCATTATTAACACAACCAACTAAAAAACTACAAGTCCAACTAACCCAGGCGAGGGATTCTTCTCAAGTACAGCAAAGTGCGCAATCCAAAGATGGTGTAAAGCAACAAGTCGGACGATTAGTGTTGTTGCAAATGAATGACGGACAGAAGGTTTACTTACAGTTGCCGGATGGCAGATTATCAATGTTGTCTCCAGAACAGTTGCAACCGTTAATCTCGAGTGGCGCCATTAAACTTACTACTTAGTTAATTTTGTGACTATAAGAATTTTTAATGTTCCTAAAATCTACACTTATTTAATCTTATTTTATTGTAACAAAACAGAACAGGAATGAGTTAACATTTTCTTAATTTATAATTTGTGGTTCGAAAGTAATTATTGTTGAACTTAAGTCTGTAAGACGTGTCACAATTTTTGTGTTTTAGTTTGAATAGTTTCGTAGAGTGAGTCACTCAAGGTATTTTATGCTAACTTAATTTTTGTATTTTTTAATTTTGATATACTTTAAAATGTTAGTGTGGCTGACTGACTGACTTTTGATGTTACAGTTTAGTTAATATAATCCTTGTTTAAGGAAAATGAAAGAGAAAATTTTAATTATTATATAAATAATGGAGATTAAAATAGTCGAAAAGTTACATTGAATCAAAATGTATTATTTTCTGAAAATTCGTTAGACGGTACAGTATTCCAAAGTTGTGGACAGGCATTAAAATAATTTACTGTTGATCCTAACATTATTTATTCGTATTTCATTAAGGTAACAACGCGTACAACTGCTTCGTGCAATGTATTTATGTATTTATTTATTTACACTTTTTTCACTGTACTTTAAATTATCGATCTTAGGTCCGTTTGAATACTTCATATCCAAAACTTTTTTTTTCTAATAGCGACTCGATGCCATGTTAGGGGAAGTGTGTTTAGTTACCAGATAATCTAATAGGCTTCACCGTAAGTTACAGCCAAGTAGCGTAACTATTTTTGTATTTTACTAATTAGGAGCACGTAAACTATGGTTATAATATGTAATTAGTTGAGGAAAATATTTTTTTTTGTAGCTAAATAAATTAAGAATTTTTTTTCCTTTATTTAAAGATACAATTTCTATAGTCATTTTGTATTATAGATGTATATATGCAAACCATATAAATTTTCTTAAAATATATATACATTTTTAATTTCCTTTGTATGGCGGTTGTAATTTTGAATAATTGATTTTAACGAGGTAGCATTAATGAATTTTTAACCCTTTCACTACTGAGAACGTGTATGTATACTTCGTTAACCTCCTCGTTCAGATTCCGTGTGTTGGTCTCTCTTCACACGAAGGTCAAGCTGGTGCCCCGCCTCTAGGCCTGGCTTGGTGGAGGAGCGAGTTGCTCTCTTCCGCTCTCCACCGCACATAGCTAGGTACACCCGGATCATCTGGTACCGTCCTCAGCCAGGCATCTAGTCTTATTTTGAAGACTTCAACTTTGACCCCTGTAACGTTTCTGAGGTCCTTTGGAAGTTGGTTAAAAAGTTTTGGCCCCCTCACAATCAAGCTATTTTCCTTCAGTGTTGAGGAGGTCCCTTGTCGGGCCTTTAATTTGGGAACACTACACATTCTGCCGTTCCTATTTTCCAGCGTTGTTTGGATGGTAATTGGGTTTAGTTTGAGGTTTGGTACCAGTTTTTCGATCATTTTCCATATGTAGATTATGGTGTACCTCTCTCTCCGTCCTTCCAGGGAGTATAGATTTAGTTTACATAGTTTTTCCCAGTAGTTGAGTTCTTTGCTGTGAAATGTCGGCGTTTCTTCTAGTTTATTAATTTCTTCCTTTTTATATGGGGACGTCAAAACTGAGCAGTTATTCAAGTTTTGGTATGATCAGTGTTCTTAGCAGAGTAATCATTACTGTTTTGTCCCTCCTTTTGAACATTCTTAGTACCTGTCCCGCGACTCTTTTTGCTTTGTTTATTGCTATCTGATTTTGTGTGTCAAATTTGGCATCATCGGTCATTATTATCCCCAAGTCGACCGCTTTCTTGCTTCTCTGAATTTCCTGCCTATCTGGAGCATGATGTGTAGTCTGTTTAAGTTCATCTTTTCTACCATATCTTAAGAGCTGGAATTTCTTGGTGTTAAATGTCATATTGTTGTCTTCTGACCATTTGTATATTTTGTTCGTGTCCCTCTGCAAGGCCTCCACTTCATTTGCATCGCTGATTTTTCTGCTGATCTTTGTATCGTCCGCAAAGGATGTTACTATACTGTTGCACTTTACTCCACTCTGTCTATTAGCATGATAATGAACAGGAGTGGGGCCAGTACTGTACCTTGTGGTACTGAGCTGCGTACTTCCTATTCTGATGATGATGCACTTTGAATTTTGACGACCTGTAGACGTGTATATGTCATAGTTTTCTTTGCCCTCAAGTGCATCTAGGATATTGTTATAGTGCTCTATAAGTTGATAGGCATGATCTTCCTGATTGGAATCCGTGCTGATTTTCGTTGAATCTTTCCAGTGTCTCCAAGGAGTCATCGATTTTCTGATTATTCTTTCAAATATTTTGGTGATTTGGGACGTCAATGACACTGGTCTATAGTTCTTTGTTCGAGATCTATCCCCTTCTTTATATATAGGGACAATGTTCGCTCTTGTCCGGACTTGCATCTGAATGTGATTTCATTTGTCTAACAGCTCTCGCTACATCATCTGGGTTAAAATCAAAGTCTGTTATACATTCTCTCTGCAATTTCTCTTCGAAGAATGCATCTATGTCAGGTGTCGCTTTGTCACTTTTTGGGGCACTGAAGACCGATTTATACTGGGCTCTCAATGTTTCAGATATTTCTTTTAGATCGTCTGTTAGCTCATTATTTCCTTTCCTGAAGGGCCCGATGGTAGCGCGCGTTTGTGTTTTCCTTTTCGCATAGCTATAGAAGTATTTTGGATTTTTCTTTATTGTTCCTCCCGGCTTTTCCTCTTCCCTATTTCCCTATCGATACTGCAGTTTTTCTTGTATTGCTTTCCTGGCATTGTTGTCTTCGCAGTTAGCTAACTTCGCCGCTACTCTCTCTCTTTTGCGGAATATTCTTCTCTTTTGCCTCTTTAGCCAGTTCCTCTTTTCTTTTGGCTCTTTTCTAAAATTTCCAGTGTCTTTTCTTCCAAGGTTATTAGTATTTCCTGTGTTGTTTTATTCTCTAAGACTGTTCTCCACTCTATTTGGGCCGTGTGTGATTTGATTTCTTCCCAATTTATGGTCTTGGGGTTTAAGTTAAAGGCCCCAAATTTTGTTCCTTTCGTATGTGTATCGTCTTTTAATGTTATCGCCAGATTTGTTAATAACTCGATTATGTTGTGGTCTGAGATAACAGTTGGGGTTATTTTTATATCAGCAATCATGTGTGTATATGTATATATATATATATATATATATATATATATATATTCTTTTTTTTTAGATTCGTACCTATGTGAAGTGGCACGTATCTCGGCAAGGCAGTGGGTAGAGCAGAGCTTTCCAAACTGTGTGTCGCCAAATTTCATTAATTATTTTCAATTTTTTTGTATTTTGAAAATTTTTATTTTTGTATCAACAAAATCGGCTACAAGATAAACCACCTACTGAAAAATTATCTGATATTTGATGACAAAAATTAATTAGTGTGTCGCCAACGTGAAAAGTTTGGAAAGCTCTGGGGTAGAGGGTGTTACTAGGGTCGCGGTAGTGAACTCGGAGAGTGAGGGGGGGTTCAGTTACTGAGTAGGGGGAAGGGACGTTATAGTCCTAAATGCGGTAAAGTAGATGGGAGTGAATCATGGAGGAGCATATTGCTTCTGTTGAAAATTGGGATCCTTCGGCAAGTATGGACTGGAGACGCTTGGGTGCAGAGATACGGGACAAGAAGGGGATCACCTATGGCGGAGAGCAGAGAAATTCGGCATTCGACTAGGAGGTGGGCGACAGTGATGGAGGTACGGCAGGTGGGGAAGAGCGGGCTGGTAATTTGGCAATGAGGTGCCCATTGTTAGAAAATCTAGAAGAGGAAGAGCCGTTGTTGTCCCGAGGCGATATGATGACTAAGCTGATTGATGCAGCATTGCTTGTATATATTAAGTTAAGGTTGTGTATATATATTATATATATATATATATATATATGAAATGGATCCCTCCTAAGGAGACGTAATTTACATTTAGGATAAAAAAGACGACGTAGAGCAAGAAAGTCATTATATTTGGCTGCAGCCGACGTTTCGGGCAACTCTACCCATTTTCAAGGCCTAATAAATAAAAAACAAATTAATGCATGACAAAAAAAAAATATACGAATGTCAAAAACAAACTAATTCATAGCACAGAATAAAACCACTTAAAGAATAAAAATTAAAAAGCGTAAAACAAGCATAAGCCAAAAACAAAAATTAAAAATTATATACATGACAAATAACACATAATAAAAGTAAAACTTTAAAACTAAAAACATTCAAACAAATTAGTTAAAAACTTCACTAATAAAAAGTTAAATGAAAAAACGCAAAAGTGCACGAAACATACCATGCTCACTTGACATCCTCAAACAACTGAGGCGAAAAGGAGACAGGGTCAAGGGGAAAAATTTAGTTGGTAGGCATTCTAATTAATATAAAGGGGGTAACAGCTAGAAACAATATTTAAGCTGGCGCGTCCGTTCTACTCGTTTGTTGAATGAGGCACTTACAGGGCGTGATCTTGCAATTCAGTTTGGTTGTTTAGATATAAGATTGTTGCATCATGCAATGGTGCAAGCTGTGGTGGTGTTACAAGGTTTAGAAAGAAGACAATAAATAGTGCCCCTTTTGTTTTTTCTTAATTTTATGCAACTGAGACCTAAAGCAGGCCCACATCGAGTCAGCAACCCTGAGGTAGGACCCAGTAGGACCTCCAAGTCCATAAGTTTGTTTTAGTTTAGCTTAACTTAGGCTATAAGTTAAAGTAGCCTCTCAGAGCTTGGCCTTTCAAGGCTCAGCTGGGATTCTGAATCCAATCAAAGTAGATAAAATAACACCCATGTGTTAAGCGCGTGTCCTATGCGGAAACGGGCCATTACCAACTCTCTCTGTCAGGATCGATGAAACGAGGAGGCCGAACATCCCAACTGTGGTTTTATCCGGTGAAGTTTGTTATCTGTGACTTGTTCCCACTCCTGTTGCCAGAGGGAATGGAAGTGGGATCGGAGAATCGGGAAGAAGTCGGTGAAAGGGAGGGGTCGGGAGGAGTCTGGTAGCAAGGAAGCAGCCTTCGCCATGCGGTCAGCCTCGTTACCCTGGATTCCGACATGTGCCGGGACCCAGCAGAATGCGACGGTCTTGTGTCTGGACGTCGTCAGGGAGTGGAAATTCTGTTAGATAGTGCAGATGAGCGTGGGGGGGGGTTGAATCTTTCGAGGGAGAGAAGTGCGCTTTGGGAGTCTGAATATATTACGAAATCTCTGGCCGGGTGGGTGCACACAATATCGAGGGCCTCTAAGATGGCGAAGAGTTCTGCTGAGAACACAGAGGCCTCAGGGGCAGGCGGACGCTTCGGGAAAGTGACTGGGGTAGTGTTACCGCTGAGGCGGCCGTGCCAGCCTCCGAGCGGGAACCGTCGTCTGTGTAGATGGAGACAGTGCCCGAGTACCGAGTTGTGTTCCCGGAAAAATGACCTATATGCTGTGGTGGTAGTGGTTGTCTTTGGCAAAGCACACAAGTCCCTGCAGAACGAGATTGGGTTGAGGCGCCAAGGGGAATAGGTGTGGTATGTGATGGGCATGACTGAGGGAGGGGACATGTTGGAGAGGTCCAGGAAGGAGCGGACCGCTTCGATGAAGTGCCAGCTCCGTCCCTGGGGAGGAAGTTCGGAAACTGCCGCGCAGAGGAGCGAGAAGGGTAGCCTCTGTGCACGGAGGTAAGTTCTTATGAGTAACAGATCCCGTCGGAGGGTGAGAGGGAGGTAGTTACATTCCATTCGGAGGCTGGAGGCGGGAGAGGAGCGGAAGGCACCGGTGGAGAGGCGGAGGCCCCTGTTGAGAACCGGGTCTAGAATACGGAGGCGAGCGCTGGAGGCGGAGCCATATATCACGCTTCCATAATCCAGCTTCGACTGGACCATGGCAGTGTAGAGGCGAAGGAGAGCGTGTCGATCGGCGCCCCATGTGGAGTGGAAGAGATGATCCAGGAGAGCGAGGGGACGCTGGAGGGAGTTCTTTAGGTGCCTGAGTTGGGGAGCCCAACTGAGCCGTTGGTCCAATATCATGCCCAAGAACCGCGCAGAAGGCACCACCTCGAGAGGTTCACCGTATAGCATGACAGGGGGGGCCGGGAAAGCAGTGGGTCTTCTCCTTTTAAAGAGCATGTACTTGGTCTTGGAGGTGGACAGGCGGAACTCAACCGACGTTGCCCATCTTTCCACCCGACGGATGGCGAGCTGGATTTGCTGTTGAACGACGGCCGGTTCCCGCCCCGCGAAATAGATCGCGAGATCATCCGCATAGATGGAAGAACGGACAGTGGGTCGGAGGTTTTTTGATACTGTGTTCATAACTATTGAGAAGCACAGGACATTAAGGATGCTTCCTTGAGGGACCTCATCCTCCTGTACGAAAGAGTCCGAAAGGACTAGGCCCACCTGCACTTTGAAAGTTCGGGAGGATAGGAAGCCCCTGATGAAGGTCGGCAAGGCTCCGACGAGACCCAAACTTTGAAGCTGTTTGAAGATTATATGTCGACGGGTGGTATCGTAGGCTTTCTCTATATCAAAGAAAGTGGACAGGACGAACTGTCCACTGTTGAAGGCGTTCTGTATTTCTCGGCTGAAAAGTAGGAAGGGACCAATCGTGGAGCAGAACTGTCTGAAGCCGGACTGGGTAGGCGGAAAGGAGTCCCTATTTTCCAGGAAAAAGGAGAGTCGCGTAGCGACCACTTTTTCGAATATCTTGCAAGCGCAGCATGTTAGGGCGATCGGGCTATAGTTTTTGGGGTCGAGGGGGTCTTTGCTGGGTTTTGGAATCGGGATTACATGGGCCTCCCTCCACCGGGAGGGGAAGGCGGCTTCTATCCAAATACGGTTGTATAGGTCCAGTAGGAAAATCTTCATGGTAGGGTGGATGTGCTGCATCATGATGTAAGGGATGTCATCCGGGCCAGGGGAAGGAGACTGTTAAGAGGCTAGTGCCACCTGTAGCTCACGCATAGTGAACAATCGATTGTATGGGCTGACTAAATACAGTGAAGAGGGGTTAGTTTTAGTGGCAGAAACGAAGGAACCGTCCGAGGCGGAGACGGCGGCAAAGGTGGAAACTACTAGGTTTGCTACCGACTTGGGTTCGTAGAGGAGTCCGTTGTTAGTCTGGAGGACTGGTGGCCGGGAAGGGTATGTCGCCCCTCGACACCCCGTACCTTCTTCCAGATGGTAGCCGAAGGTGTGGAGGAAGTGATCCCAGACACAAAGGCACGCCAAGAAGCTCGTCGCGCCCTCTTCATTGTAAGGTGGGCTATGGCCCTAGCCCGCTGCATCTCCGTGCGATGGGTGGGTAGTCGCGTGCGGTAGAAGCGTCGGGTAGCCCTCTTCTTGGCGCGTATGGCCTCTGTGCATTCTGGGGTCCACCATGGTACTCGCCAGGCGCGGGGGTAGGCGGACGATCGGAGGATACTGGTACATACATCCCCGATGACGGTTGCTTCAAAGTGGGCGATACATTCGTCGGAGGATGGGAAGTGAGCAGTCGTATGGGGTATAGAGGTGTTGTTTTGGAAGAGGGACCAGGTGGCTTTGGCTACGATCCATCTCTCCGGTACCCGAATGGTTTGGTCGGGCCGATTTAGTGTAAGTTGGATGGGGAGATGGTCACTGCCATAGTCGTTTCGAAAGACTTGCCATCCGAAATCCAGGAGAGCATCCGTTGAGACGAATGACCGGTCAATACAAGACGGAGTATGGCTGGTAGTGTGGTACAGAGTAGGAGATCCATCATTGAGGCACTCGAAGGAGAGCTCGGTCATAAGGACAATTAGAGTCGGGGCCATATAGGTAGAGATTGTGTCGCCTCATAGGGGTGGCGACTGTTGAAATTGCCCAGAAGTAGGAAGGGCGTGGGAGTTGTTGTATCACCTCCACCAGGTCGTCGCGGGAGACTTGGGTGTGGGGAGGGAGGTACATGGAGCAGACGGTGTATTATCTGTCCAGGAAAAGCCTGGCAGCAATCACCTGTAGCGGGGATCGGATAGAGAGCTTGTGGAAGGGAACTGTGTGGTGAATGAGGATGGCCGCCTCCCCTTCGATGCAGGTCGGAGACGGGGAGGTGATGCATGAATATCCAGTCGGGCAGGGGGTAGATCTGGTCCTCAGAATTAGTTCATGGAGGCAAAAACACCGGGCGGGTAGAGGCAATCATGGAGTTGAGGCCTTCATAGTTTGCGAAGATTCCTCTGCAATTTTATTGTATTATAGTTGTTTTCAGAAGGTCCATTATTTGTGTGTGTGTGTGGGGGGGGGGAAAGGTGGAGTTGTTGGGGAATTCGGGTTGGAAGCGATATCAGGGTTTATAAAAGCGAAGGGTAAGTCTGGGGCGTGGCTGATTGCCTGCCCTTCACCAGAGAAGGAATCGGTTGGCCAGTCGATTCTGGCGGAGGCTGCGGGGCCGAGTCGGCCGAACGGGACCTAACTCGTGGGTCACGGCAAGTAGCGGGGGGAAGAGGTCGTGAACTCAGTGGGTGAAGAGTTTCCAGGCAGGACTCTGCGCTCTGGCCAGGAGAGGTGCTCTATTTCTTATAGTGGCAGTTCCCAACCTGTCGTGGGACTGAAACTGGCGTTACGTGAGTTCCCTGGGTATAGGACCTATGTCCCTATCGGGGAACGACCGGTTTCTCCCCCTCAGCATAGATTTCGAAGCAATTTACGAAGAGGTCCGGGGCTCAGGAGATCCCCCACCGATGTGGGAGGTGTTCTTTTCGGTCACGTGATTGACCAGTGCACTACGTCGATTAGCTGATCATTCCATTTCTAGGGCTAGGAGTCGGGGGGAATCTTCTCCCCTAGCCATTAGCCTATGGATAGGCTGTATTGGGTTCCCGGAGTCAAGGGGACCCGATAAGTCTTTCGGGGTACGACAACACGTGACGACCGTACCTTGCACCACGTCGGTTAGCCTATGATTCCATGAATTTGTGTAAGGCTAGGAGTCGGGGGGAAATCTAATCTAAACTTCTCCCCTGAGCCATAGGCCTTATGGATAGGCCTCGTATTGGGTTCCCGGAGTGATGGGATCGCCGATGAGTCTAAACGTGTGCCGGGGACAACCTGGAGAATTTTGCGAATGGAGCTAGTAGCCGCGCAAAGTAGCCTCTGTAGCCGTTCAATTAATTCTCGGTTCACGTCCCCGGGTACCTATCGAAGTTTGACCGTGGCTGAAAGCACCTATGAAATGGTAGATTTCTTTTTGGTCACGTGATTGACGGCGGCTGCACTACGTCGATTAGCCGATGATTCCATTTATAGAGCTAGGAGTCGGGGGGAATCTTCTCCCCAAGCCATTAGCCTATGGATAGGCTGTATTGGGTTCCCGGAGTCAAGGGGACCCGATAAGTCTTTCGGGGTACGACAACACGTGACGACCGTACCTTGCACTACGTCGGTTAGCCTATGATTCCATGAATTTGTGTAAGGCTAGGAGTCGGGGGGAAATCTAATCTAATCTTCTCCCCAGAGCCATAGGCCTATGGATAGGCCTCGTATTGGGTTCCCGGAGTAATGGGATCGCCGATGAGTCTAAACGTGTGCCGGGGACAACCTGGAGAATTTTGCGAATGGAGCTAGTAGCCGCGCAAAGTAGCCTCTGTAGCCGTTTAATTAATTCTCGGTTCACGTCCCCGGGTACCTATCGAAGTTTGACCGTGGCTGAAAGCACCTATGAAAAGGTAGGGCCGGGGTGATCCCAGCCCAACCGTACAACGCTCTATAACCCACTCGTTAACTTATAAGTAGCGCGTCATAGGGCCTATGACTTCGGCCAAAATTTTCCATCAATCGCGCGCCCAACGCCTCGGCTCGTCGGAGCAACTGTCTCCCCGGTGCCTATGGCGGCCCATAGGGCTAGCGATCGGCAATAAGTAGAAGATGGAAGGTCGCAGATTGGGCTCTGAAGGCGCCCAAAATCTTGTGAGTTTCAACAGGTAGGTAACATCTATGCAAGGGGTGAGATTGTGAGTTTTAGTCCCTGCCTTCTCACGTATCTACCAGTTGAATTAATTCCCGTAGCAATGTGACGTAGGATGCTGCCTAATCGAAATTCTCACAACTTACCCAATGGGTGTTGTAGACCGTCCGGAGGTCTCATGGCGGACCCTGGGCGGTAACAGGGGGCACCAGAAGGACTGGGCAGGTGGGAGACGAGATCAGAGTGGCTAGCGTGGGGGGTGGCCGGGGGCATGAGGGCGGTAGATGCGGTGGGAGTGCAAGGGGGCGAATCATGGTTTTCTCGTGGAGGGGTAGTAAAGATGATGTCAGGGGGTAAGGGTAGATCCATGAGACCCAAGGGCGCGACCGAGCTCACCTCGGTCATACCCTGTAGGCGCGCTAATGCCGCGTCCACCGAATCCCTTAGAAAGAGGTTGTTGTTGTTTGCATTGGGTCTCACCCTGGACGGCGGGTCATGTAGGTCAGCTACTACTGTCAGAAGCTGTGGAGCTGGATAGGAGGGGCTTCTACGGTTGGGTGGGAGGGACGTCGTAGACGAAGTGGGGGTGTAGGGGCCCAGGCCTTCTTCTTAGATCTGGTGGAAGAAGGAGAGGAATGTTGTATGGCCGAAGAGTCTGGTGACTCACTCTGGCGTCTCCGCCTCGTCGGTTTATTCCGGACGCTAGGGTCAGGTGTGTGTGCTGGGTGTCGGGAGGGTAAGGTCGAGGTTCGAGGGGGACGGGGCCCGAGTGCCCTGGTTCCAGAGTCCTGGAAGGTCGGAGGATGAGAAAATCCGCCACCTGTGAGGCCCGGACCTTCTTCTCGAACCTGAAGAAAATACTTTCTCGGGACGAGGATGGGTGTGCGCCGCCGCAGTTGGAGCAGTGAGGCGGGTTGGAACACTTGTCTGGGTGAGCAATTTCTCCGCAGCGAACGCACAGTTGGTGAGGTTGTCGGCAGGTTGAGCTGACGTGCCAGAACTTGTTGCACTTGAGGCACCGGGTCGGGTCGGGAACATATGGGCGTACAGAGAATTCGCATGACGCGTGGTCTCCCATGCCCCACACAATGCGGCCGGGAGGGACTAAGGTGTTAAAGGTGAGAAGCAGGCGCGGGGTGGGGAGGAGATGCCCCCATATCGAGATGTGAAGCGATAAATTTTGGTGATAGCCTGAGGTGCCAGATCCTCTTGGAGCTCGTTCACTGGGATCGACAATAGGCGGGTGGCGTAAGGCGGGTGATTCTAGTTCAGACGAGGGTGAGGGGAGACGGACACCGAGCATCCAAGGACCTCAGTGAGAGAGAGAGAGTAGGGCTTTCGTCTTCGCAGCTGAACGTGATTTTATGAGGAGGGAACCATCCCTCTGTGGTCGTACATCGTAGCGACTGGAGTCGCTGCGT